>JBDPZO010000002.1:24422907-24699699 GCA_039877585.1 Heterodera filipjevi | reverse complement strand
CGTCCTAATCATTGGAACACTCTGTCCCTAATCATTGGAACACTCTCCGTCCTAATCATTGGAACACTCTGTCCCTAATCATTGGAACACTCTCCGTCCCTAATCATTGGAACACTCTCCGTCCCTAATCATTGGAACACTCTCGTCCCTAATCATTGGAAAACTTTCAGTCCTAATCATTAGAACACTCTCAGTCCTAATCATTAGAACACTTTTAGTCCCTAATCATTGAACACTCTCAGTCCTAATCATTGGACACTCTCAGTTCCTAATCATTAGAACACTCTCAGTTCTAATCATTGGAACACTCTGTCCCTAATCATTAGAACACTCTCAGTTCTAATCATTGGAAAACTTTTAGTCAACTATCATTGGAAAACTTTTAGTCACTATCATTGGAACACTTTTAGTCACTATCATTGGAAAACTTTTAGTCAACTAATCATTGGAAACTTTTAGTCACTATCATTGGAACACTCTCCGTCCCTAATCATTAGAACACTCTCAGTTCTAATCATTGGAAACTTTTAGTCACTATCATTGGAAAACTTTTAGTCACTAATCATTGGCACACTTTTAGTCATAATCATTGGAACACTCTCAGTTCCTAATCATTGGAACACTTTTAGTCAACTAATCATGGAACACTTTTAGTCACTAATCATTGGCACACTTTTAGTCACTAATCATTGGCACACTTTCAGTTCCTAATCATGGAACACTTTTAGTCATAATCATTGGAACACTCTGTCCCTAATCATTGGAACACTCTGTCCCTAATCATTGGAAAACTTTCAGTCCCTATCATTGGAACACTCTCATTCCTAATCATTGGACACTCTCAGTTCTAATCATTGGAACACTTTCAGTCCCTAATTATTGGAACACTTTTAGTCATAATCATTGGAACCTCTCAGTTCCTAATCATTAGAACACTCTCAGTCCCTAATCTTGGAACACTTTTAGTCATAATCATTGGAACATTTTAGTCAACTAATCATGGAACACTTTTAGTCAACTAATCATGGAAAACTTTCAGTCCTAATCATTGGAAAACTTTCAGTCCTAATCATTGGAACACTTTTAGTCAACTAATCATTGGAACACTCTCAGTTCCCCCTAATCATTGGAACACTCTCCGTCCTAATCATTGGAACACTTTCAGTCCTAATCTAGAAACACTTTTAGTCTCTAATCCTTGGAACGCTGATCATTGAACACTTTTAGTCATAATCATTGGAACACTCTGTCCCTAATCATTGAAACTTTCAGTCCCTAATCATTGGAACACTTTTAGTCACTAATCATTGGTAACACTTTCAGTCCCTTAATCATAGGAACAACTTTTAGTCTCTAATCCTTGGAACCTCTGATCATTGGAACACTTTTAGTCACTAATCATTGGAACACTCGCAGTCCCTAATCATTGGAACACTCTCAGTTCCTAATCATTGGAACACTTTTAGTCAACGAATCATTGGAAAACTTTCAGTCCCTAATCATTAGAACACTTTTAGTCTCTAATCCTTGGAAACTCTGATCATTGGAACACTTTTAGTCACTAATCATTGGAACACTCTGTCCCTAATCATTGGAAAACTTTCAGTCCCTAATCATTGGAACACTTTTAGTCACTAATCATTGGAACACTTTCAGTCCCTAATCATAGGAACACTTTTAGTCTCTAATCCTTGGAAACTCTGATCATTGGAACACTTTTAGTCACTAATCATTGGAACACTCTCAGTCCCTAATCATTGGAACACTCTCAGTTCCTAATCATTGGAACACTTTTAGTCAACTAATCATTGGAAAACTTTCAGTCCCTAATCATTGGAACACTTTTAGTCTCTAATCCTTGGAAACTCTGATCATTGGAACACTTTTAGTCTCTAATCCTTGGAAACTCTGATCATTGGAACACTTTTAGTCACTAATCATTGGCACACTCTCAGTTCCTAATCATTGGAACACTCTCAGTTCCTAATCATTGGAAAACTTTTAGTCACTAATCATTGGAACACTTTTAGTCTCTAATCCTTGGAAACTCTGATCATTGGAACACTTTTAGTCACTAATCATTGGCACACTCTCAGTTCCTAATCATTGGAACACTTTTAGTCAACTAATCATTGGAAAACTTTCAGTCCCTAATCATTGGAACACTCTCAGTTCCTAATCATTGGAAAACTTTCAGTCCCTAATCATTGGAACACTTTTAGTCACTAATCATTGGAAAACTTTCAGTCCCTAATCATTAGAACACTTTTCGTCTCTAATCCTTGGAAACTCTGATCATTGGAACACTTTTAGTCACTAATCATTGGAACACTCTCAGTTCCTAATCATTGGAACACTTTTAGTCAACTAATCATTGGAAAACTTTCAGTCCCTAATCATTAGAACACTTTTAGTCTCTAATCCTTGGAAACTCTGATCATTGGAACACTTTTAGTCACTAATCATTGGAACACTCTGTCCCTAATCATTGGAAAACTTTCAGTCCCTAATTATTGGAACACTTTTAGTCACTAATCATTGGAACACTTTCAGTCCCTAATCATAGGAACACTTTTAGTCTCTAATCCTTGGAAACTCTGATCATTGGAACACTTTTAGTCACTAATCATTGGAACACTCTCAGTCCCTAATCATTGGAACACTCTCAGTTCCTAATCATTGGAACACTTTTAGTCAACTAATCATTGGAAAACTTTCAGTCCCTAATCATTAGAACACTTTTAGTCTCTAATCCTTGGAAACTCTGATCATTGGAACACTCTCAGTTCCTAATCATTGGAACACTTTTAGTCAACTAATCATTGGAAAACTTTCAGTCCCTAATCATTAGAACACTTTTAGTCTCTAATCCTTGGAAACTCTGATCATTGGAACACTTTTAGTCACTAATCATTGGAACACTCTGTCCCTAATCATTGGAAAACTTTCAGTCCCTAATCATTGGAACACTTTTAGTCACTAATCATTGGAACATTTTCAGTCCCTAATCATAGGAACACTTTTAGTCTCTAATCCTTGGAAACTCTGATCATTGGAACACTTTTAGTCACTAATCATTGGCACACTCTCAGTTCCTAATCATTGGAACACTTTTAGTCAATTAATCATTGGAAAACTTTCAGTCCCTAATTTAGTCACTAATCATTGGAAAACTTTCAGTCCCTAATCATTAGAACACTTTTCGTCTCTAATACTTGGAAACTCTGATCATTGGAACACTTTTAGTCACTAATCATTGGAACACTCTCAGTTCCTAATCATTGGAACACTTTTAGTCAACTAATCATTGGAAAACTTTCAGTCCCTAATCATTAGAACACTTTTAGTCTCTAATCCTTGGAAACTCTGATCATTGGAACACTTTTAGTCACTAATCATTGGAACACTCTGTCCCTAATCATTGGAAAACTTTCAGTCCCTAATCATTGGAACACTTTAGTCACTAATCATTGGAACACTTTCAGTCCCTAATCATAGGAACACTTTTAGTCTCTAATCCTTGGAAACTCTGATCATTGGAACACTTTTAGTCACTAATCATTGGAACACTCTCAGTCCCTAATCATTGGAACACTCTCAGTTCCTAATCATTGGAACACTTTTAGTCAACTAATCATTGGAAAACTTTCAGTCCCTAATCATTGGAACACTTTTAGTCACTAATCATTGGAAAACTTTCAGTCCCTAATCATTAGAACACTTTTAGTCTCTAATCCTTGGAAACTCTGATCATTGGAACACTTTTAGTCTCTAATCCTTGGAAACTCTGATCATTGGAACACTTTTAGTCACTAATCATTGGCACACTCTCAGTTCCTAATCATTGGAACACTCTCAGTTTCTAATCATTGGAAAACTTTTAGTCACTAATCATTGGAACACTTTTAGTCTCTAATCCTTGGAAACTCTGATCATTGGAACACTTTTAGTCACTAATCATTGGCACACTCTCAGTTCCTAATCATTGGAACACTTTTAGTCAACTAATCATTGGAAAACTTTCAGTCCCTAATCATTGGAACATTTTTATCAACTAATCATTGGAAAACTTTCAGTCCTTAATCATTAGAACACTTTTAGTCTCTAATCCTTGGAAACTCTGATCATTGGAACACTTTTAGTCCCTAATCATTGGAACACTTTTAGTCACTAATCATTGGAAAACTTTCAGTCCCTAATCATTAGAACACTTTTAGTCTCTAATCCTTGGAAACTCTGATCATTGGAACACTTTTAGTCACTAATCATTGGCACACTCTCAGTTCCTAATCATTGGAACACTTTTAGTCAACTAATCATTGGAACACTTTCAGTCCCTAATCATTGGAACACTTTTAGTCTCTAATCCTTGGAAACTCTGATCATTGGAACACTTTTAGTCACAAATCATTGGAACACTCTCAGTCCCTAATCATTGGAACACTCTCAGTTCCTAATCATTGGAACACTTTTAGTCAACTAATCATTGGAAAACTTTCAGTCCCTAATCATTGGAACACTTTTAGTCTCTAATCCTTGGAAACTCTGATCATTGGAACACTTTTAGTCCCTAATCATTGGAACACTTTTAGTCACTAATCATTGGAAAACTTTCAGTCCCTAATCATTAGAACACTTTTAGTCTCTAATCTTTGGAAACTCTGATCATTGGAACACTTTTAGTCCCTAATCATTGGAACACTTTTAGTCACTAATCATTGGAAAACTTTCAGTCCCTAATCATTAGAACACTTTTAGTCTCTAATCCTTGGAAACTCTGATCATTGGAACACTTTTAGTCACTAATCATTGGCACACTCTCAGTTCCTAATCATTGGAACACTTTTAGTCAACTAATCATTGGAAAACTTTCAGTCCCTAATCATCGGAACACTCTCAGTTCCTAATCATTGGAAAACTTTCAGTCCCTAATCATTGGAACACTTTTAGTCACTAATCATTGGAAAACTTTCAGTCCCTAATCATTAGAACACTTTTAGTCACTAATCATTGGAACACTCTCAGTTCCTAATCATTGGAACACTTTTAGTCAACTAATCATTGGAAAACTTTCAATCCCTAATCATTGGAACACTCTCAGTTCCTAATCATTGGAAAACTTTCAGTCCCTAATCATTGGAACACTTTTAGTCACTAATCATTGGAACACTCTCAGTTCCTAATCATTGGAACACTTTTAGTCAACTAATCATTGGAAAACTTTCAGTCCTTAATCATTAGAACACTTTTAGTCTCTAATCCTTGGAAACTCTGATCATTGGAACACTTTTAGTCCCTAATCATTGGAACACTTTTAGTCACTAATCATTGGAAAACTTTCAGTCCCTAATCATTAGAACACTTTTAGTCTCTAATCCTTGGAAACTCTGATCATTGGAACACTTTTAGTCACTAATCATTGGCACACTCTCAGTTCCTAATCATTGGAACACTTTTAGTCAACTAATCATTGGAACACTTTCAGTCCCTAATCATTGGAACACTTTTAGTCTCTAATCCTTGGAAACTCTGATCATTGGAACACTTTTAGTCCCTAATCATTGGAACACTTTTAGTCACTAATCATTGGAAAACTTTTAGTCACTAATCATTGGAACACTCTCAGTTCCTAATCATTGGAACACTTTTAGTCAACTAATCATTGGAAAACTTTCAGTCCTTAATCATTAGAACACTTTTAGTCTCTAATCCTTGGAAACTCTGATCATTGGAACACTTTTAGTCCCTAATCATTGGAACACTTTTAGTCACTAATCATTGGAAAACTTTCAGTCCCTAATCATTAGAACACTTTTAGTCTCTAATCTTTGGAAACTCTGATCATTGGAAGACTTTTAGTCCCTAATCATTAGAACACTTTTGGTCACTAATCATTGGAAAACTTTCAGTCCCTAATCATTAGAACACTTTTAGTCTCTAATCCTTGGAAACTCTGATCATTGGAACACTTTTAGTCACTAATCATTGGCACACTCTCAGTTCCTAATCATTGGAAAACTTTCAGTCCCTAATCATCGGAACACTCTCAGTTCCTAATCATTGGAAAACTTTCAGTCCCTAATCATTGGAACACTTTTAGTCACTAATCATTGGAAAACTTTCAGTCCCTAATCATTAGAACACTTTTAGTCTCTAATCCTTGGAAACTCTGATCATTGGAACACTTTTAGTCACTAATCATTGGAACACTCTCAGTTCCTAATCATTGGAACACTTTTAGTCAACTAATCATTGGAAAACTTTCAATCCCTAATCATTGGAACACTCTCAGTTCCTAATCATTGGAAAACTTTCAGTCCCTAATCATTGGAACACTTTTAGTCACTAATCATTGGAACACTCTCAGTTCCTAATCATTGGAACACTTTTAGTCAACTAATCATTGGAAAACTTTCAGTCCTTAATCATTAGAACACTTTTAGTCTCTAATCCTTGGAAACTCTGATCATTGGAACACTTTTAGTCCCTAATCATTGGAACACTTTTAGTCACTAATCATTGGAAAACTTTTAGTCACTAATCATTGGAACACTCTCAGTTCCTAATCATTGGAACACTTTTAGTCAACTAATCATTGGAAAACTTTCAGTCCTTAATCATTAGAACACTTTTAGTCTCTAATCCTTGGAAACTCTGATCATTGGAACACTTTTAGTCCCTAATCATTGGAACACTTTTAGTCACTAATCATTGGAAAACTTTCAGTCCCTAATCATTAGAACACTTTTAGTCTCTAATCTTTGGAAACTCTGATCATTGGAACACTTTTAGTCCCTAATCATTGGAACACTTTTAGTCACTAATCATTGGAAAACTTTCAGTCCCTAATCATTAGAACACTTTTAGTCTCTAATCCTTGGAAACTCTGATCATTGGAACACTTTTAGTCACTAATCATTGGCACACTCTCAGTTCCTAATCATTGGAACACTTTTAGTCAACTAATCGTTGGAAAACTTTCAGTCCCTAATCATCGGAACACTCTCAGTTCCTAATCATTGGAAAACTTTCAGTCCCTAATCATTGGAACACTTTTAGTCACTAATCATTGGAAAACTTTCAGTCCCTAATCATTAGAACACTTTTAGTCTCTAATCCTTGGAAACTCTGATCATTGGAACACTTTTAGTCACTAATCACTGGAACACTCTCAGTTCCTAATCATTGGAACACTTTTAGTCAACTAATCATTGGAAAACTTTCAATCCCTAATCATTGGAACACTCTCAGTTCCTAATCATTGGAAAACTTTCAGTCCCTAATCATTGGAACACTTTTAGTCACTAATCATTGGAACACTCTCAGTTCCTAATCATTGGAACACTTTTAGTCAACTAATCATTGGAAAACTTTCAGTCCTTAATCATTAGAACACTTTTAGTCTCTAATCCTTGGAAACTCTGATCATTGGAACACTTTTAGTCCCTAATCATTGGAACACTTTTAGTCACTAATCATTGGAAAACTTTTAGTCACTAATCATTGGAACACTCTCAGTTCCTAATCATTGGAACACTTTTAGTCAACTAATCATTGGAAAACTTTCAGTCCTTAATCATTAGAACACTTTTAGTCTCTAATCCTTGGAAACTCTGATCATTGGAACACTTTTAGTCCCTAATCATTGGAACACTTTTAGTCACTAATCATTGGAAAACTTTCAGTCCCTAATCATTAGAACACTTTTAGTCTCTAATCCTTGGAAACTCTGATCATTGGAACACTTTTAGTCACTAATCATTGGCACACTCTCAGTTCCTAATCATTGGAACACTTTTAGTCAACTAATCATTGGAACACTTTCAGTCCCTAATCATTGGAACACTCTCAGTCCCTAATCATTGGAACACTCTCAGTTCCTAATCATTGGAACACTTTTAGTCAACTAATCATTGGAAAACTTTCAGTCCCTAATCATTGGAACACTTTTAGTCAACTAATCATTGGAACACTCTCAGTCCCTAATCATTGGAACACTCTCAGTTCCTAATCATTGGAACACTTTTAGTCAACTAATCATTGGAAAACTTTCAGTCCCTAATCATTAGAACACTTTTAGTCTCTAATCCTTGGAAACTCTGATCATTGGAACACTTTTAGTCACTAATCATTGGAACACTCTCAGTTCCTAATCATTGGAACACTTTTAGTCAACTAATCATTGGAAAACTTTCAGTCCCTAATCATTGGAACACTCTCAGTTCCTAATCATTGGAACACTTTCAGTCCCTAATCATTGGAACACTTTTAGTCACTAATCATTGGAACACTCTCAGTCCCTAATCATTGGAACACTCTCAGTTCCTAATCATTGGAACACTTAGTCAACTAATCATTGGAAAACTTTCAGTCCCTAATCATTGGAACACTTTTAGTCACTAATCATTAGAACACTTTTAGTCTCTAATCCTTGGAAACTCTGATCATTGGAACACTTTTAGTCACTAATCATTGGCACACTCTCAGTTCCTAATCATTGGAACACTCTCAGTTCCTAATCATTGGAAAACTTTTAGTCACTAATCATTGGAACACTTTTAGTCTCTAATCCTTGGAAACTCTGATCATTGGAACACTTTTAGTCACTAATCATTGGAACACTCTCAGTCCCTAATCATTGGAACACTCTCAGTTCCTAATCATTGGAACACTTAGTCAACTAATCATTGGAAAACTAATCCTTGGAAACTCTGATCATTGGAACACTTTTAGTCAACTAATCATTGGAAAACTTTCAGTCCCTAATCATTGGAACACTTTTAGTCACTAATCATTGGAAAACAATTATAAATATTATTTTTATTAATCTTATACAAGCGTTATTGGGTGAGTTGGTAAAGCTACAATTTTTTCATTTGTTGTTTGTTTGGGGGTTCGAATCCCCTTCACTACAGGAATTTTACTTTTTTTTTCAATTTTTTCAATTCAAAAATCATGAGAGTAAAATGATACCAAAAACCAGTTATAATTAATAATCAAATTTTTTTGATAATTTTCCGACCGAAATATTTTAAAAACCTAAGAAACCGATCGACTTTTATGAAAAACCGAAAAAAACCGAAGGAATTTAGTATTTTTTACAATTTTTGTAGCAAATTTCTTTATATTTTCCATTTTTTTCCCCGGCGGCGCCTGTCGGCACCGCCGTACATTCAATTCTTTTAAAATTTCTTTGAAATAACGCCAAAAAATTGGGAAAGTCTGTTAATGCATTCAATTTTTAAAAACTTTTCGCCGTGGCGCCTATCGGCACCGCCGACCCTTCCTTTTTTCGGAATTAATTAATTTCTCATTTCAAAGCCGGAATTTGATTAAGTTCGTGCTGGGACGTTTCATAAAAACCGCCACTATGGGCGTTTCTTAAATCCGCCATTTTTACTTTCTCAGACCCAACCAAATTAAGCAATCTTGGTACCATAAAATACACCTTATATTGCTTTATAAACTTCAAATTTCAAAAAATTTCATTAAGCTTTTCAAAAGTTATGGCATATTTTTCAACTTTTTTAGCTCCAATTTTTAGAGTAAATGAAATTTTTGAAATTTAGCAAGCTAATAGAGCAATTCAGAGGCTATTTTAGGATACCAAGATTATTTCATTTGGTTGGTTGTGAGAAAAATTATGACTAGATTTATCGAAAATTCAGTAAAACTGGCGGATTTAAGAAACGCCCATAGTGGCGGTTTTTAAGAAACGACCTAGCACCGATTAAGTTGAATAAAATGCAATTTTAACTGTTAAACAGAGTGTTGAAACAATTTCATATTTTTGACCTGTAATTGTCTTATCCAAAGCATAAAATTGCATCTTTTACTCACAAAATCAACTGTTAGCTATTTGTTAAAGCAATTGGGCTTTGAAACAAGATTTTATAATTTCGGAAAAGGAAAATTCGGCGTTGACGAGACGCCGCCGGGGAAAGTTTTTATTTGGGTGTATTTTGGTAACAGATTTGGCACCAAAACCCCACTTTTTTAAACGTTTTAAATGAAAACATAGGCGAATGGTGGGTGCCCAGTTAAGAACAGTCCTTATAAATAGGACAAATGGCAATCCTGCTTATAGCTATAGCAAAATGCTCTCTGAAAATGGTTGGCAAATCGGGCTCTATAGAAAAATCAACCACAATGCACCATAGTCCGAAAATGTTGAATGTAGTACCACACACGATAAGAAAAGCAGAAATGCTGATATTTTTGTATAGTAATTTTCCAAAAATTAATTACAAATATTGATTGATCATTTACTTTTAATAAAAAATGATTAATTCAGAAGCTAGAAAAAAAAGTATAAAAATTCTTAAAAAATCGAAAAAAACCGAGTTTTTTTCGCTTTTTTGGTTCAGTTTTTTTTAAACTGTTCGACCATGAAAATTTCAACTTTTTCTGTTTCGATTTTTTTTTGGTTTTTAACCGAAACCGTTCGACCGACCCTTGTGTCCGGTTTCTACCGCCAACCCCCCCTCCCAAACTTTTTCTCAAAATTTGTTCCAAAAAGCAACAAATAAGCCATTTTTTTGTGCAAGATTTGTTACCATAATACACTCAGAATTTCAAAATTTTTCCAGGCAGCAGCGCCTTTGGACGGCCGGCTCCCATTCGCTTCGGGCTTCTGAAAATCGATCAAAAAAAAAATTTATTATTTTCTGTGCAAAATTTGCTATAACATTATGCTCAATCGGATGCTGCCACGACAAGTGGCCGACAAATTGAAGCTGGGTGAATCGGTAGAGCCCGAATCCTTCCAAATGGCCACCATTTTCTTATCGGATGTCGTCAACCACGTTGGCCGGCAAATGCACGCCATTGCAGGTGATTTTTGCGGATTTGTATCTATTGTTTATGGAAGTGACTCGAAAAGAACGGGAGAAATTATTTGCCCAAAATCTTTAGCACGGGTGGTTATAAGGAGTTCTAATTCATGTTAGGAGGGATTTTTTGAAAATAATATAATTTTATGTTTCCTCTTCCACACACCCTCTCACTCAGAAACCATTGGCGATGGTTATTTGGTCTGTTCCGGCATTCCCAAATGCAACGGCGACCAACACGCCAAAGATATTGCGGAACTTTCGTTCACCTTCCTTCGCACTGTGTCCGACTTTCGCGTTGATCACCTCCCCTCCAAACGAATGATCTTCGCATTGGCTTGGTGATGCGACATTTGCGGCGCCGACACTTGCGGCGCGGTACCCAGAAAAAATTGCAGAATGAACTAATCTAATTGTTCTTAGTGCCATTCGAAAGCACTAAATATGCTCTTCATTATACCAAAAAATCAAAAGAATTGATTGGGTTTCAGAAAAGTTATGACCTAAAATGCTCGAAAATTTGGGAACGACTCTTTTTGGTTATCTTTTTATCATAACTTTTCCGAAATTTAAATTGCTTTCGAATGGCACTAAGAACAATTAGATTAGTTCATTCTACAATTTTTTCCGGGTCCCGCGCCGCAAATGTCGACCATCATTGGCTTCCATTCCGGTTTGTTTCTGAATTAGCTGGCCACGCATCCTATTTTCCTACTTTAAGTTTCGACCAACGGTCCAAAAAAATAAGAATATCTAGTGAGATAGTTTCTCATGGGGTCTACTAAACCGTTAAAAAAGACGTAAAACAATAGTAAGGGAATTGGCGATAATAATATAAGAAAAAATAATCGAGTTGAAATTAATTAAGGATAATAAATTGTTATTACGACAAAAAAAATTTGCATTCGTATGTGAAAAGGTACTGCTGTTGCTGGCGTTGTCGGCCTGACGATGCCTCACTATTGTCTCTTTGGGGACACAGTGAACACGACCAGACGAATGGAGTCGAACTGAAAGGCAGATTGAAATAATATTTTTTAGTAAATTTTTGCCATTTTCAGCCGGAAGAATTCACTTCGTCCAGTTCAAATCACTTTTTGACCAATCAAATCGGCGGATATGTGACAGAGCCAAGGGGCGAAGTGATAATAAAGCAGGGATGTTAGATGAAAATTTTCAAAAAAAAAGACATGCATACCAAAAAAAAAGATTTTGAGGTCAAAAAAAGGATTAAAAATGCTTGTGCAACTATTGTAAACAATTTATGGAAGTAAATGAGTATCAAATATTATATTTTTCGTTACCCATAATAATTTTGAGCAATTTGGGACTGGGAATAAGCAATTCGTACATTTCGGAGCAAGATTTTTTGCGGTAAGGCTTTGAAATGAGACAAAAGTTTTTAATTTGAAAAAGGAAGAATAGGCGGTGCCGATAGACGCCGCCGTGAAAAAAATTCAAAATTTGAGTGTGTTTTGGTAGCAAATCTTGATAAAAAAAGACCAATTTTTGGGGGTTTTTAAATTTAATTTTGAGAAAATCTGCGCGAATGGGGTCGGGGCGGGGAAAATTTTGAAAAATTTGTAACCTATTTGTTAACAGATTTTTACCAAAAATGGTTAATTTGGGTCCTTTTTTGAAAAAAATTTCAATTGAGTGTCAGGCGGTGCCGACAGACGCCGCCGGGAAAAATTTTGAAAAAATACTAAGAAATCGTTTAAAAATTATAAAAAATAGTATTGTTAACTTTTTTTTTGACCTCACAGTAAGAAAAAAGGAAAAAATATGAGCAATAGGCTGAAAAAAGGACATTTCTTTGAAAAAAGGACATCAACATCCCTGAAATAAAGTTCAGTACGGGATTGGGACGAAGTGCAAAAATAATTATGTAAATATTTATTTTAAGGGGAAAGGTGTGATGGAAACATTTTGGTTGTTAGGACAAAATGGAGAGACACCAGCGCTCTGAAGAAAAGAGGGTAAATATGGTTCATACGCCCCAGACTCAAAATCCGAATTAGATAAAAAAAATTTTCATTTTCATTAATATTTACAACTTGGACGGTTCAGTCCCAAGCCTTTTTCCCATTTCATTCCTGGGCCTGTGCCTCTTCAGGGAATGGTTTCCGCCAATTTTTTTTTTTTAGGATTCTTACTGCAAACCGAGAGAAGTCGATTAATATATATAATTTGTTCGATTTTGAGTCTGGGGCGTATGAACCGTATTTTCCGAAAAGGGTATGAAGGAATTCGAGTGCGGCGGCAATGCTTACAAATAAAAATAATCTCTTAATCTATTTCTATATTTTCACTAAACAAAGGTTTTTAAAGCCGAAATGCTATTTTTTGAGTCCCAAAATTATTAATGCGATTTCCTCTTTAAGTGTTCGAATTCCGACTCAGGATTCTACTTCAAATGCATTCGCAATTTACGAGTAATATCAGATAACGATTATTTCGAAGTCACGAGTACGAGTAAAACGAGCAACGAGTATTGCCAAAAAAAAATCACAGTAAATAAATTTTCAAAAACCGAAAACGAAACGAAACGGAATAATTTTCTCGGGACGAAACAAAAACAAACAAAAAATATCTTTTTTTATGAAACCAAAATGAAAAAACCGAAATTTTTCATTATATAATTCTTGATAAATAATACACAAAAAAATCTAATCGCAACATTTCCTAATTAGAGCCTTAATAAATTCTCAATGGCGCTAGAAATAAAAAAAGAAAAAAAGAGCTCCCATGAAATTTTTCCAAAATAAGAAGTTCAATGGTGAACAACAAAATTTTGGGGGCAAAAATAAGAATATTTTTAAAATGCACTTCCATCCAAGGCTTTAAAAAAAACATTTTATTCAACAAAGAGACAAACAGTCATGGCATATGTTTATGGCGTCTTGCTGTTTACTTACATTGTCCTTAATAATTATTTACAAAAAAAAAAGTATGACAAAAGTGTCATAACGTTTTTTACGTGGTGAGTCGAAGGACAAAAAGTGCAAATTTTGCTGATTTTTCAGCTAAATCAAGTCATAACTTTTTTTCAGACGCAACCAAACCAGGGATGTGCCGAGCCGGTCATTACACGATACGTTTAAATGCACGATTACGAGTATTGGCCAAAATACAATATGCTTGAAATTACGATTCACGATTTTGGCCCAAAACACGATTATTCACGATTACGATTACGATTATTTTCTAAAAATTTGTAATTTTTAACATAGTCAAACAGGAACGCCATTTTTTCCCTATTTAAAGGCATTTGCCCATTTTAGGGTTGCCTTATTTTCTACTTTCTGAATTCTTATACAAAATGCCAAATTTCAGAATTATTTCTTTATTTTTAGGCTTTATTCTTAAAAATAGGCTCAAGAATACTTCAAAATTAACCTTTTTTGAGCCATTTTTGTTAATAAATGTAAAAAAAAAAATTATAAACTTTTCCCGGCGGCACCATATTTTTCGTTACCATTTAGGGCAATTTTGGAGTCTTTTAGCTTTTTTGCTTTGAAATTAGACTTATTTTAAATTTCGAAAAAGGAAGTAGGGTCGGCGGTGCCGATAGGTAGAGCTGCTCGAGACCCTAAATTTCCCGAGACTCGAGAACCGAGACCGAGACCGAGAAATGACACCGAGACTCGAGACCGAGACTTGACACCGAGACTCGAGACCGAGACCCCTAAAAACCCGAGAAATTTCTCGACTCGAGAACCGAGACCGAGAAATTTCTTTAAAAAATAGGGTTAAATTTTTTTAAACAAAAAAAACATTTTTTTTTATATAAAAAAGTACGCATTCATTTATCAAATTGAAATAAAAAAGCTATATTGCAATCCAATTTTATAAACTCGAACTTTTGCAATTTAGCCTGGTTCAAATCTACCACATTGTGTGAACATTTTTGAAATTATTTCACAAATCAATTGAAAAATTTGTTTTGTTAATTAGTAAAAAGCCTAAAAATTGACCTTTTTGGGGGCAAAATCTGTTAACAAAACTTACTAATATTTGTAAATTTTTCCCTACGGCGCTTATCGGCACCGCGGTCACTCAACCTCTTTAAATTTTCTCAAAATTTATCTCAAAGATTCTCAAAAATGACCATGTTTTGGTCGAAATCCGTTAGTAAAGCTCACGCAAATAAAAGAAAAAAATTCCGGCGACGCCTGTCGGCACCGCCGAACCAATTTGGTTACCCCAAAAATGTCTGATTTCTACAGTATTTCAATGAAAAATTTGGGAATGTAAATTCAAAAAACATTTCAAAAAGTTTATAATTTGCAATAAAACAAAAAATTGTTTTTGAAGTATGTGTTTTTCATCAAGAGCGAGGCGGCAGTGCCGATAGGCTCTGACGAGGAAAATTTTGAAAATTTAAGCGTTTTTGGTAACAAATCTTGCATAAAAAGAAGAGTTTTTAAAAATTTGAAATTAATTTTGAGAGAATATACCGAATGGGTCCGATGGTGCCGATAGGCGCCATCGGGGGAAAAATTTTGAGAATTTATTGCCGTTTTGTTAACAGATTGTGCCCTAAAACTTAATTATTTCGCTGAACAAAGAAATTGTTCTGATCCAAAAAGTCAATCTTTAGGGGTGTAAAAAAAGTCTCGGAAACCGAGATCAAAAGACCGAGACCGAGATCGAGACCGAGACCCCAAAAACCCCGAGAAATTTCTCGACTCGAGAACCGAGACCGAGACTCTCGAGCAGCTCTACCGATAGGCACCGCCGGTGGAAATTTTGAAAATTTATGGCCTATTTGTTAACACATTTTCCTCAAAAATGGTCTGTTTTGAGTCCTTTTTTTGAAAAATTCCACAAAGGTTCCGGCGGTGCCGCCGGGAAAATTTATTAAAATATTAAAGAAATTGCTTCAAAAAATTGGAAATACGTAATATTTTCTTATTGTTTAAAGAAAATTTCTCATAAATTCATTTTGTTTGCTATCAATTGCAGGGTGGTCCTTTTACCTTATAAATCAGGCATTTGCCGGGTTTTAGGGGTCCGTGCCGGGTTTTTGCCGGGTTTTTGCAAGTGCCGGGTTTTTTGCCGGGTTTTTGGATTTTTTACCTTATTTTGCCGGGTTTTTTATTTTCAGTCATTTTATTGAATTTCGATGAGCATTACGCCAAATTTTTAGGCCTAAATCCGTTAGCAAATTCTTAAAAAATTCCCCGCTGGCGCCTATCGGCACCACCAGACCTCTTTTCGCCTATGTTTACTCAAAATTTTTCTCAAAAAACTGACAGAAATCGTACTTTTTTGGTAAAAATTTCTTATCAAAATATATCCATTTTTTCAAAAATTTTCCCCGGTGGCGCCTATCGGCACCACCGGCCCCCTTTTAGTTTTTTTTTCGCTTTTTGAATAAAATATTCTAAAATGAGGTTTTTTGATGATTGTGAATCAGCCTTTTCTGTTCTGAAGAACAGGAGAGAAACCGTATTGGCACACCTTTTCTAAACTCACTAATTTCAATCAAATTCAATGCAAATATTTCGTGCCCCAGTGGTCACAAATACTTTCTTTCATTGCCAAATTTGCTCAAACAGGTGAAAAGTGGTGATAAATATGATGTTTAAAGCTTTTTTTACGTTGTTTTACATTGAACTATTGGCTAAAAAAATTGCCTTATTTTTGACAATTTTTTGCCGGGTTTTCGCCGGATTTTTGAACTCATTTGCCGGGTTTTTGAGTTTTGCCAAGGACCACCCTGATCAATTGTCCTTCAAAGGACCGATTCTTAGGGATGTATTAATCGTGTAATCGTGGCAAAATACGACTACGATTATACGATTACGATTACAGCCCAAAACACGATTAATCACGATTACAATTACGATTCAGCACATCCCTGAACCAAACTAAGCAATCTTGGTATCATCCGATAGCTCTTACTTGTTTCTATTAACTTGCTAAATTAAAAAAATTTTTATTAAAATTTAAAAACACAATTTTTTTGCCAGGACTTTTTTTAACTTTGTGTGCCAACGCCATTTTTGGTGGTCATATGTAGGGCCCGGATTTTTAAGCGCGAAAAAGTCCAAAATAAGGCCTTAAATAAGTGCGAAAATATCGCGAAATAAGTTCGAAAATAAGCATAAAAAAATCCAAATTTAGGGGTATAATTTTCCAAGATGCTTTTTTTATATGAAAATAATTTCAAATTAAGGCAAAAAATTTTATTACTGATTGCAATTACAAATGAGGTACATTCAAAATTTCGGGCAAATCCTTTTCAATATTTTAATAAAAAAATCTTTATAAAAAATTTTTATTTTTGACAAATTTTTTTGAGCTTGAAAAAGTCTTTTCTTAGGGGTGTATTTTTGAAATTTTTAGGCCAATTCATAAGGGTGCTTTTTTCATTTTTTTTTTTTGTATTTTTCTTAAAAAATTTCCATAAAATCCTAAAATAGTCCTTTGAAAATTTAAAAATCGCGAAATAAGTGCGAAAATACGCACGAAACGCCAAAATAAGGGCAAAAACTTATTTGAAGGGCGAACAAAATTCTAGCTAGAATAACTTTTGGAGCTGATCAAAAAATATATTATCACCGAAGTGATCAGACCACTCCTTCACGGTGATTTGAAAACCCGGAAAGGGATTGAAATCTGAGAAAATTTTCGGGAAAGAAATTAAGAAACACAGTACTTTAGATTTCTTAAAGGTATCAATTTTTGTTCATTTTGACCCCAGGATTCACGAAAACCGGGGGTGTTTCTCCCGTGGCGCAAAGACAAGCCGAAAAAAAAGAATGGAATTTGCCGATTTTTTTTGTTTTTGTTGTTGATGATTCGGCCACCACTACCAAAGATATTTATTCATTTCTCAGCTATCTCTGCTGTCAAATTCGATGGTCGACTTTTCGTTGTGCTTTTCCTCCCCATTTTTGTCCATTTTCCCAATTTATCATAACTTTTCCATTAAAATCCGTCCGTCCCTTCGTCCACCCATTGAATAAAATGATCGGTCCAATGTAAGCAGTGATTTGTCACCCATCGAATTTTGCTCCTCCCATTTCCCCAATTCAATTCTATTCCATTATTTTACATTTTCACTTTCATTTTTCCATTTTGGAGAGAAATAATTTTTTCTTCAATCATAAAATAATTAATAAAATTTATTTTTATTTACTAATTAATTTTGAAAATGGACTATTTGCTCCCTTTGGTTGCTTTGCTTTTGGTTTTCTTTTATTCCTCTGCCCCTCCGTTGCGGTAAATTAAAATTTGAATAAAATAAAAGGTTATAATTATTAATTTCAGTGATTTGTCATCCGATGGCACTTCATGTAACATTAAAAATGGACTGATTTTGATTGAAAATGAATGCCAACGGTAAAAAACTTTCGGAATTAATTTCTTTTTTGAATTATCTTATTTAGGCTTCTTTTCTGCTACCAAAGCAATTGGGACGATGGAAGAGTAAGGATTGGACGGCATTTTGGAAGAAGAAACCAAACGAATGGGAAAAGGAATTTCATGGAATGTGCCAAAGAAATGGGAGGGAAACAATGGCACGGACTGACAATTGCCAGAGATAATGACGGATCACTCAGCTTCAAATCGAGGTGAGAAGGTGAATCGTGAGTCCGCAGGCGCAAAAAAAAAATGCATTTCATTGAATAATATGTTCTTATAAATTATTTTCATCTTTTTAAGTTTTGGCTTTGGTGGTGTGTTCGGGACTAAGCAAATTAAACAAATGCCAAAATATACGGAAATAAACATGGCCAAAGGTTACATTATAAAAACCAATTTAATTTTATTAAATTTTGTGTTTACAGTTTTTCTCTCATACGGAAAAGAGCTTCAAACTGCTCTTCGTTTTGGCGCATTTTTGGGCGAATACGCGGAAATTTTCATGACAATGGATTTGGTGGCATCATTTTGCGGACAAAATGGCACAATGAAATTATGCAAAAGAAAGGTCCAACTTTCAAAATTTTATTTTATAGATGAAATAATTATATTTAAGTGCCTTACCCAGTCACCGGACATACAAATCTTGACATCCCATGGATCAACCAAATCAGTTGACACTTCGTCACCCATTAAACCAACAACTTCGTCTTCTGCCATTCAAACAACAACTGAAGAAACATTTCCATTTGTTCCATATGCACGGCATGTGGACCATTTTGGCACAAACTGCACAAACATTTTTTTTCCCAACGGAAGTATCCAAATTTTTGCTCAACATCACAGCATCGCCATACGAAATTGCGTGCATTGATTATGAAAAGCGAGTTAAAATCAATGACCCTGAACCGCCCGGTTATTGGTCAGACCAGCGCTTTGTCAATGCGTGCATGGCAGCACCAATGACACAATGCGAAAAGTGATCATTATTATTATTGAGAAGAAAAATACCTGAGTTTTAATTCCATATAAGAAATGTTGAATTCTTCGCATGTTATAAAAGCGTCAAAAATTGGCCAAAAGGAAATGCCATTGCCGAATTATGCCAAAAACATCTTGCGACACCGAAAGTTGCCGGCTTTGCTGTCCAAATTTGCGCTCATCGGGACCAGAGCGGCTCAGAGATCATCGTTGTCGTATTATATTATATTATTATTCGTATTATTATTATTATATTATTATTATTCTTTGTCAACGATTCAGGGACAAATGTTAGGAATGGATTAGGTGTCAGGAAAAGGGGAGACAAAGCTCATACCAAAATTTTCGACCATTTTATATGTCAAACAAAGCTAAAAAAAAAAACGTAGTGCGACATTTGCGGACCGACTTTTGCGGACCGACATTTGCGGACCAACATTTGCGGACCGACTTTCGCGGACCGACTTAGGTGCTAAAAATACTGAAATATGTACTAAATAGTTGCCAAAAAAGGAAAATAAATTAAAAATATTGAAAAAAAAAAATTATAAAAATTAAAAACATTTTTTTGGAGAATGATAAAAAATTTAAATTAAAGGGGCAAATTTTTTGAGAAATTTCTCTTCTTAGGGGTATAATTTTCAAAATTTGAAAGGTCAATTTTTAGGGTTGTATTTTCAATTTTATTGTACTTTTGCTATGAGATTTCTGGAAAAAAGCCAAAATAGGTGCTAAAATTTGAAAATGCCAAATTAGGCGCTAACTCACGTTTTAGCTGTTTTAAAGGTGCTAAAAAGTCGCTTGAAATCAAAAAGTGTTTAGGAAAATGGGTTTTTGGTGCTTCTCTCATCAAGTACTATCTGTAAAAAAATAGGTAAAAACCTATAAATCGTTGCTTTATTTATGACAGAATAATTTTGCATAAAGTCAAAATTTATTTCTGAACATATTTCATTCCTAGGATCGTGTCAAGCTATGTTAAAACCCTATCAAAAATAAAAAATAACCCAATTCAAAAACACCATTTTTTTGTGCTTTTAAAAAAGAATACGAATTTTTTGTATCAATGGTGATTATTCCTTTCTTCTCCAACAACGAAATTTCGGCCACAATCACTCGGATCATCCATTTACAAATTTAAAGAATTTCAGACTCAATTAATCAATTGATCTTTTTTTTCTTTTTCGAGTACGTCTCGTCGAACTTCGCATTGTCTCTTATTTCGTTCGCCAATCATTTTTTAGGCTGTCAAAGCGATTGGCACAACTCGAGCGCCGGCGGCGCCACGGAAATTTGTGTCAAAATTATAGTCATGTTGTTGTTGTTGTTGCGGTGTCACACTGTTCCCAGAGGGTGGTACGGTAATGCATGGGAATACCATGGCAAGTGGACGGAAAAGCATATTGTACACATCTTGACGAACAGTTTTATTCAACAACAAATAGATGATCGGAGGAATTCCTGTAATATAATGGACTTTAAAAATATCCCACAAAATAACTTTTTGAATTTTCAAAAAGACATCAACAAAACTTTTTGCCACTGTTATTTTTTTTGCTGAAATCACTCAGGTAAATTTTTGTTAACGAAAATATACCGGAAGAATCTACTTCAAAAATTAAACATACCATACCCACCCTAATATAGAGTATTCCTAAAAATTTGGTCTCCGAAAAACTAATTTTTCTAAACCAAAATTAATTTCAAATACTTTTTAGAAAAATGAAATTTTCTTGCGTTGAGTAAGAAAAAAAATAAAATTTTCATAATAATCGCAATGAAAATTGCTCAATGTCGCCAAAAAAAAAAATAATCAAATTTTCAATTTTTTTTCATTTTATATTGTTCTCATTTTTTTACCATGCGCCAAAATCCAACAAAATTGGCCCGCGAACAGCAGAATTTCGCTTAACGGCACAAATGGCATGACATTATAAATGAGTGCAGCAATTACATTTACGCTGCTGATCAAAACGACTTGGACAAAAATCTAAAAAAAAAAAAAAAATCCAAATTCACTAAAGATAAACGCGCTAAGGTATGGTATTTTTAAACAAAAAAAAAAATTATACTTTGGCTATATCAAGAAAAATTAAAGCGCAAACAAAATATCTTAAAATTAGTTTCTCATCTTACAGAATCCCATTTTTTAAATACCGTATAATTGTCACTGATGTTTTATCAAATGTTAGAAGCTCCAAACAAATTGGTAATTTTTCAATTTTTTTACAACTAGGAATCAAAAAATTACACAAGAAAAATGGGGTTTGCTTCTTTCAATATCAAA
The DNA here is from genome assembly GCA_039877585.1 of Heterodera filipjevi. Classification (NCBI taxonomy): domain Eukaryota; kingdom Metazoa; phylum Nematoda; class Chromadorea; order Rhabditida; family Heteroderidae; genus Heterodera; species Heterodera filipjevi. The sequence goes on along the minus strand of JBDPZO010000002.1, from coordinate 24,678,222 downwards.
CAATTCAATTTTTTTTTTTTAATTTCGCTTAAAAGTAAACTTCTGCGCGATTTCGACCAGAGAAAATTTGAAAAAAAAAAAATGCAGACAAAAGCCTATAATGTAATAAATAATCGTAAATGTCCTAATAATATATATTTTTTTATGTGTTTGCCTTTTTTTGTGACACCATTGACGGTGGCCCACCACTGTTGGTGCCAAAAGTCTGCCATTTGATGAAGAGAATAAAAGCAAATAGCAAATAGATGCCGGGAAGCACAGTAATCACAATCACATTATGCAACGATTGCAAATCATTACGATACAAAAAATAAAATAAAATAATAATTAAATACTTTTTATAAAAGATCTGATTTAATAAAAAATAAAAAATGAATTAATTAATTAAATAATTTTTTGTAATGTTTGGGAAAAGAAAATTTGCTGTATCCCTCATAGGAACATTGATCACAGAAGAAAAGAACAATTGAGGGGCAAAAAAAAAGCAGAAAAACACCATTTTTGGCATAGTTTGCGCTAATAAATGATAAATGTAAAAAACCCAAAATTAATGAAACATAAAATATAGAAAGCATAGTAACTAATAATTTGTAAATTTATAAAAACTAAAAAATTTTCAAATTTTATTTTCAAAATTTACCAAAAAAAAATCCATTTTTCCTTCTTAGAGTATACTTTTTGAATTTCAAAAGTAGATTCTTAAGGGTGTATTTTTCTTTTTTATTGCATTTTTTCATTAATTTTTTAAAAAATGCCATAAATGGACATAAATATGATGTCAAAATATGGAAAAATAGATTTAAACTAAAAAAATGGATTTAGAAAACCTCTTAAAGCTTTAAACCAAGCTAAAACATTTTTTATGCGTTTCAGGCCGTTCCAGTTCAAGCAAAAAAAAAAAAAATGGATTTTTATATATATTTGGCAGCCTTATTAATTCGTCATGCATTGCTTCCTTTATTATAATATTATTTAATTATTAATTTTTATTTTACAATTCTCCCATCATCATTTTGGTATCCAAAGTGAGGGTTCTGAAACCAGACGCTATGCAACGAGCTGAAGATGATTGGCTTCGTGAAAATGAAGGTATATAAGCCGTACACAGTGGGGAACATCTGAACAATGAGCATAAAACAAGTAATTTTTTACATGAAATTGAATCCACAAAATATGGCTGTTTCGATATTCGGGGTCCAAAGTTGTTTCCTAAAAACTGCCACTTTGGGCGTTTTCTAAATTCCGCCATTTTATAGATTTTTCGACAAAGCATTTCATAACTTAGCTCAAACGCAAATGCATAGGTATTTTAGTAATTCAAACTTCAAAAAATTTAATTGTTTTTTATGAAAATAAAAATAATTGTTTTCACTTTTTATGACTACAACTTTCTTAAATCTCTATCAAACTTTTTGAAATTTGATAGGTTAATAGAGTTAACCAATTGCTATCGGACCATACCAAGAATTGACAATTTGGTTGAGTTTAAGAAAAGTTATAAAGAGTTTTTATCGAAAAATCTGTAAAATGGCGGTTTTTAAGAAACACCATGGTGGCGGTTTTTAGGAAGCGACTCAGCAACTGTTTTCGGTCTTTGTTTGGAATTCCGATACACAAATGATCAGGGAACGAAAAATCTCGATATAAAACTAAGGTGAATACAGGACCGGAAGTCTGAAAATCAATGCCGGATTAACTTGAACCAGGGCCCAAAAATTACAAGAACTCTAGTCCCACAGTTTCTACTCTCCGTTCTTTATTAATATTAACCATTCGTCCACTGACCATCCACAGATAAATTCGGTTGCCATGAAACAATAGTTGAGCAAGCGATGCGGAAGATAATTCAACGCAACGATTTAATGCCAAAAATATTTCTGCGCATGTCTCTGACACCCATAAAGCTATAAGGGTTGAAATCAGAAAAATGTTGCAGAATACTTAAGATTTGAGCAATCGCCAAAAAGAGTACCAAATTATGAAAATAAACCTCAGTTAATAGAGCTATTCCCCAGTTATTCAATTGTCAGAGATCTTTTGACCGGTTCAAAAAAAACCACAAAATATTTTTTTAACTTTTTTAGCTATCGTTTTTTTCAAATTTTTTTTCTGGTTTACGGCAGGTCAGTTTAAAAAGACACTTCACTTTTGGCTTGGGGCCCAAACGGCTAAGTTCAAAAAACCTCCTGGCCAGGCAGGCCCAACGCCAAAACAGCGGGGACCAAAAGCCTGCCCCCCTGGGTATTTTTTTGGGAGGGGACTCTATTTAAAGAAAATAAATAAAAGTAATGTGCGCCCTCACCTAATCCAAATGCCCCAGCCCAGTAGATGAAGGTTGGCGCAGTGCAAAAGACGGCGCCAGTAATTGCCAAATATCCCGTCACAATGCCACACACCAACAAACAAGCCATATCCATTATGGATATGTAAAACATTAACTTAAAAAAATCACTGACTTACTTTTGATTATTTTTTTTGTGTGTTAATTTTTCATTGAATGCATCCCCAACCCTTCTTCGACTCGGTGGTATTGTCCGGTACCGGGGGAGCGAATGTAATTGTCTAAATTCATTCTCGAAGTATCAAGCATTTTAATGTAATATAGCTTAAATTTTCAAAAAGATGATGGAAAGTATGTTTTTTTGAAAATTCATTGTTTTTTGACTTTGACTTAATTCGCCAAATTTTATAATTAAGAAATGGAACGTAAAGTATTGACCAGTAATGAATTTTTGGAGTGTGAACAGGACTGGCTTTGGTCGTGGAAAGGCTAAAAATCGCGGACTTTAATGGTACGGGCAGAGGGTTCTAGCCTGACTAAGTGGAAGGGGATGAGTGCTCGGCTCCGTGGAACGTCAGAGGATCGGGGAAAAATTTAAAAGTTGGAATTCGGCATCAGCGAGATTGCAAGGTCGGAAATAAAGACGGAGAAAGACTTAAAAAGCGGGGGATTGGGGATCCAGGTTTGAATTCATCGAGAACGTCAAGTATGGGACGCAAACAAATTATTCCTAAATCACCATATAGCAAGTGTTGTCCATGTGCTTCCGTATGGCGACCATGCATGGTACATACAGTATCTAAATTATCATTGTACAGAAGTCTCTAAATAATCATGGTAAATATAACATCTAATTGTAATAATTTTGCTGTATATTTATAATTTACCTCAAGAATAATGCCAATGGAAAGGAAAAATGTGCCAATAAAAAAATGTTGGCGATTTTGCAATGGAATTTGGTCAATACTGTAGGTGCTGCAGTTATACAAACGCTCATATTTAACCGGTTCAAAAAAGAAGACTTCCATTAAGAGAATTTCTAATAAAAAGGGAGTGAAAATATTTTTACCTAAAATTTATTTTTTTGTAAATCAAAAATAAATTGACGAAGATTAAAAAAATGATTGAGCAAATTTCTCTGTTTTTTTTTAATAATATTGCTAACTTTTCACACCTCTATTTTTGACAGCTTCCAATGTGCACCAAGGATGGCAATTATCTCTGATTTGCAAAATCGGAAAACCGGAATTCCAATGCCAAAAATTTTTCGGGAAACGGAAATCGGAAATCGTCACCATCCCTGATGTGCACTATTTAATAAATTTGACTTGACTTTCCTAATTTTATTCTACACAACTTTACTTTTTCCTAGGTTGTTTTATTTTATGACTTATTATTAGCCTAGTAATCGTCAACAACTCAGTTAATGACAAAGGTTGGCAATAAAAAAAAAGTTCGTTTCTTTTATGAGATTAAAAGAAATAATATATTTTTAACAAAAATTATTTAATGGAAATTCTTTAGAAATAAGATTTATGAATTTTTAATAAAAAATTACTAAAGAAAGTTGGCTGGTGCTTGTTTTAAATGGTGCCACGTTAGCAGAAAAGATAAAAATGTGGTCAGTCAACTAATGTTCAACCACGTGTTCGTCCATTATTTATACCTTTTTAACTTTCTCATTCATTGGCAACAATTGATTCCAAGTGGACACGGAATGAGACAATCCATGGTACACCTATTGTTGTTTAACAATTAAAATTTGAAAATGAACATTCAGCTGGTAAAAAAGCGTTAAAAGGTTCTGAACGGAAATAATGTCACGGATCGCGTGACAAAAAAAGGAAACCAATATTATTTTGCACTCTTTATTAAATAATGTGAATTATCTATATTAATCTGTAAATTTGGCATGTTTGTTCTTTTGCAATTTTTGATTAATCATTCGCTTAAATTCGTTTTATTTGTGCTCTACGCCCCACGGAAATTTCTTGTATATGTCACTTCTTTTTCATTTGAATAAATTAAAAATAACGAAAGATTCTTCTGTTGGTACAAAAATTGTGCAAATATATTTAATTTAATTTAATTTGAATAAATTGAAATTATTTCTTATTAACCATCAAAAAGGAGATAATGAATAGGGTTTTTTCATACCTGATTTTCGGGATGTTTTATTTCTATTAGAGGATGGACGACTCCTCCTGGCGGCGGCGACGGTTGATTAATAAGTCGCCACGGCCGTATGTTAACCCAAGTGGGCATTTCTGAGAAAAACTGGTCATAACTTATTCAAAAACAACCAACTTCATAAATTTTGGTATCATCCGATAGCCAATTTGCCATCAAAATTTCACCAAATTTGATTAAGTAATTAAGAATCAGTGGCAAAAAACACAAAAAATTGACATAACTCTTTAAAAATGAAAAATTTGTCTAGTTGATATATCGAATCAGGAGCTATCAGATAATACCAAGAGTTTTTAATTTTTCTTTTGGAGGTTTATTTTAAAATTATAATTATTTTTAAATGTTTTTTTGAGCAAACTTTATTAACCATTATCAGGGAACCGCCCAATTTGGCGCCATGATAATAAAAAAATATTTACACAAAGATGGCGGATGCCAATCAATAGATACATGCCTAAAAAAGCGCATTAATTTCAATCAAAATAGTTGCCTCCCTCAAATCAATGGGCACAATTTTCAAATGACGGGAAGACAAAGTGCCAATAAGTCCATTGCGGAAAAAAACGGTATGGCACGTCTCCGGACCGCCTTTTCCGAGCCTTGCCCTTTCCGGACCGCCATTCCGGACCGCTTGAAAAAGGTGTAACTCTGTTTCCTTTTTTAAATCAAACCCCTTTGTCTTTCAAAAAACCTGTTTAGTTTTTTGTATAAAAGATAACGCCCTAGTTTTTTGAAAACCTAGACCTTTTCCAAAAAACTAGGTGGTTCGGTTTAAAAAACCAGGAATTTTTAACTCCGAAAAAGGAAGGGTCTGTGTTGCCTGATAGGCGCCGCCGGGAAAATTTTTGAAAATTTGAATATATTTTGGAAATAAATTTTGTACAAAAATGACTAATTTTTGAGATAAATTTTCAGAAATCCTAGGTGAATAGAGGGGTACGGTGGTGCCGGTAGGTAAGCTACTGTACAAAAATGACTAATTTTTGAGCTTTTTTGAGATAAATTTTCAGAAATCCTAGGTGAATAGAGGGGTACGGTGGTGCCGGTAGGTAAGCTACTTGGCTGTAAATAATCAAAAATTTTCCCGATGGCGCCTATCAGCACCACCGAACCCCCATAGGTCTTTTTGATAATTTATTTCAAAAATCCATAAAATAGGCCATTTTTTGTGCAAGATTTGTTTCTAAAATAACCTAAAAATTTTCAACCCCGGCATCGCTTATCGGCACCGTCGACCCTTCCTTTTTCGAAATATGATGATTTAAAAGTGATTGAAGACAATATGTAAAATTAAAATGAAAACCCTTCATAAATTTTATCCTTTTCAAGTAAAAATTTCGCTTCAAAAAAGTCCCGTTCCTAGGTTGTCCTGCCCCGAAAAGTCCGGTCCCAATTTCTGCCAAGCCTGGTCCCGAACAAGTCTGCTTATTATGTTCGGAAATTCTATAAAAATGGCAGATTTGGTGCAATTACGAAACGATCTAGCATGAATAATATCACCCAAAAAATTTTAAAAAGGCATTTTCATCAAGAAATAAATACAATAAGGAAAAAAAATGATAAGAAAGAACATTCGAAATTTAAGGTCCTAATCTTTTTAGATACAACAGAATAACTATAAATGATTATACTAAAATGATCAGCAATTTCTTCTTTAAATACAAAAAGAAGTGAAACAGAAGAAAAGCATTCCACCAAAAGTGAGCAGAAAATTTGCACCACTTTCGATAAGCCAAATGATGAAAAAGATGTAAAAGTCGGACTTGGAGTTGGGATGGTATCTTACCAAGGTGACAAGTGCACCTGCCAACATGCCAGCATAGTACAGCAAAGAAGCAGCGAAGCGACCACATTTCTCCGCTGGGCTCCTTTCACGTTTTTGTCTTCTGTTTTTGTTGTTTTTTGAGGGTTGAAATAGTGGAATAGTTTTTACTTAAATAATAATATATTATTTTACACCAAAAAAAAAATGTAAATTAATACCATTAATTAGTGCATAAAATTTCTTCAACCCCATTGTTAAAAGGATCGCAAGTTTTGCAATTTTTCCTTTATTTTGCTCATTGAGAAATTTAATTTGCCAAATTTTGTTAAAAAGAAGGCTTTTGTCAGCCATTGGCTTATCAATTCCAATTTTGATGGCCATAACTTTTATGTTTCCCATTGTTTCTTCAATACTTTTGCTATTTTTCAATTCTTCGCAAATTTTTTTGTGCAATTGTTGCAAATCATTGTCAATCAGAGAGTCAACTTTTGCATTACACAAAACTTCTGACGAATTTTGTTGAAACCAATCGATGACAAAAGAATTGTCTAATTTTCCAAAATTTATTTCTTCAAAAAAATTTTGTGCAGATTTCACTTTTGTCAATGCATTTTTGAATAGCTCTAAATTTGTCAATTTTAGTAGCTGCAGAATTGGGATCTTTCGAGCTTCTTTCTCTTCTTTGCACATGATAATATTGTTAAATATTTTATTAGTTAATTATGCCTTAATACACTTTTTAGAATTTTCTCCATTACCTTTTTTCAGCATCTGTTGATTTGTCTTGTTTATTAATTGGATAATAAAAAACATAAAAATAATTATTTGTTGATGAATTGATGCCATCTTTTGAATCAAATGAGTGTGAGTATAATTTTTTAGAAATTTTATTTATTTAATTATTTGAATAATTTTCTTTATAAACAGTTTTCATCGGAAACAAATCATGCAATATGTGATGGTTCTAGAGAATTCATTTCCGACTTAAAAAATTTTGATTCTGACTTCCTGTTTAATTTAATTAAAATAAGTAAAAAATAATTTAAATAATAATATTTATTTTCCCAAACTTATCCGGGTTTCTAGCCATTTTTCGAGTTTTCTGAATTTTATAAGGAATGAATGATCTGATCGAGTTGGTGTAGTTACCTTTTCGATCAGCATCAAATTTTATGATAGCCGAATTTTCTCAGATTTTTGCCCCTTAAAATTTAGGGTTTTTGGTTAAAATTTTTTAATGCAATGCTTTTACACTTGACTGTATCTAAAGAAAAGTTAAAAGTATCTAATAATTAAAAAACTAAATTGCTTAAATTGTAATTAATTAAAAACAGCACGCGCCTCCGCCTAAGCTAGGGTTCCTAAGCCCAAGCCTCAGCCTAAGCTAGGGTGTCCTATAAAAATCATACAAAAAATCAGATGTTTTTATCTTTGCACTTTTTTGGAAATCGCCATTTTTGCATTTTTTAGGAATAGCCCACTTTTGCAATTTTTAGGAATCGAAATAGCACCGCCACATCATACTCTTTTTTTTTTGCCGGTCGCCGATTTGGCTCGCGCATTGATTCCAGTTGAGCTTTGCCTTGTCTTCCTTCGACTGGTAAAAATTGAACTTTGTTCTATTATAGTTTGTTTTAAAACAGTTTTATGTTTAAAGGTTATAAAGAAATAAACACATTTTATGACGAAAAACGTGAGAAATCAGGTCTAGACTGCAATTTTTTTTTTTCAAAAACCCGGTCCCGGATGAGAGCAAGGACCCAAAAAACCGGTTAGCCGGAGGACACAGTCTTTTTCAATAAGGCTGTTAAGGCCAAGACTAAACTACGTTTTTTTCTGTTTCATCCACATTTATGGCACTCAAAAAAATTTTGCCGAACTCCTTTGCTTACGTAGAAAATTTCCAAAAAAAAAAATTTAAAAAATTTAATTTTCAAAAATATAATTAATTTATGAAAATCAATATAGTAACTAGAAAAACTTTTATTTTTTTATTTTGTCGAATCACCATCCCAAAGCATTCACTTAATAATATTTTTGTGTTTTTGAGTTATTATTTAATATTAACATTGTTTTTGAAATTAATTGTGAGAAATTTCTGCGAAAATTTAGCGCTAATGGCATTTTGATTCCACTTTTTCTGCTTTGCATTCCTTTTGCTTGTAGCGAAGGATAACAATAGTTGGGTATTGAAATTTTAAAAATTCTCTTAATTTGTGTAAATTTCAAATTTTTTTTATATACCTACCATTTATTTGGCGTTGTTGGCCAAAGGATGCGATTTTTTGAAGGAAATTAAAAAGGAAAAGAACGGCCTAATTGGTTAACTTGCGAAAAGTGTTGAGCAAGAAGCATGCTCCTCTAATCAGCAGGCGAAAAAACAATTTAACAAAGGCAGTGATTTGCAGTTGCTTCAAAAATTTGCTTTGCTCGTGGACAGGCTAAAAATCGGACATTCATGGAGAGGGTCCGGATAAACTCAAAAGTAGGGAATTCGAGGTTAGCGAGATAACGAGGGTCGGAATAAAGTCGGAGAAAGGCTTAAAAAGTCGGGGGATTCGGGTTCGGAGCGTAAAAGGTAGGAAGCACCTAATTTTTCCGAAGTCACCCATACCGAAAATTGGTACGAGTAAAGCGAGTAACAAATATTGAAAATTTGACGAAAATATGAGAAATATGAGTACGAGTATTTTTTTATTGTGATTTATAAACAGTACCTACAAAAATAAAATACAAAATGTTTTAAACAGTACCTACAAAAATAAAATACAAAATGTTTTAATATTTAGGTTTTAAAAACTGAACCAAAAATGAAAATATACAGAGTTTTAATACCAAAACAGGTAACAAAGAAAATAAAAAAAAAGTTTTAATATTGAAAAAACCCTGAATTGGTTTACCAAAACCGAACAAAAAAATGCAAATACAAAATGTTTTACTTTATGTTTCAAAAAACAAAGAAAGCAAAATGAAAATTATAAAAAGTTTTAATTTTTACATTTAAAAACCATAAACATGAAATACAAAAAAGTTTATTGGTTATAAAACAGTACCTAAAAAAATAAATACAAAAATTTTTTAATATTTAGGTTTTAAAAACTGAACCAAAAATGAAAATACAAATGTTTTCTTATTTAGGTTTTTAAAAAAGAAGCAAATGAGAATTAAAAAAAGTTATAATATTTAGGTTTACCAAAACGAACCTAAGAAATGAAATATAATAAAATACAAAAAAATTTTAATATTTTGGTTAGCAAACCCAAACTTAAGAAACCAGAGATCGACCGCTCGGTTTTTTTCGGTTTTTAACAAAAACCGACCGAGCCACCCTTTTGTCCAATCTCTAGTTTTAATATTTAAACAAACTCTTATAATGAAAATGCAAAAAGTTTTAATATTTAGACAAACCCTAAAAATGAAAATACAAAAAAGTTTATATATAGGTTTACCAAACAAATGTTTTGTATTTAGGCTTTAAAAACAGAAATAAAATGAAAAAAAAAAGTTTTGCTAGGGGCCCCAATTTTAAGTAAAAAAACGCAAATTTTGTTAAGACATTTCTGGGAGTTTGGGCATGGTTGACACGATCAATTTTTATCTCTTTTACGTCAATTGAATTGGTTATTTTAGCAATAAATGAGTTTTGTAAAATTTTATTTTCGACTTTTTTCTGAGTGTACAGCGTAGTTTCATTGACAAAGGACGAGTTTATGGTCAAACGTGGGTGTGTGTGCTTACAAAAATTTGCGCAGACAGCTCAAATATTGTAAAATTCAAACTTAGGCCAATGAATAAAGAATGATATTGCGTCGCAGCCAAAAAATTAGAATTCAACAACCGTTGTCATTATGGAAAAATCTTTCTTCCAAATTTTCCTGAAAAAATTATTCCTACTAGGAATTTTTTTCATTTTCCCAAATTTCAAGCCATTTTCGGGGTTTCGGATCGATATGAAGCAGTAATCAGGATTTAGTTGGTATATAATCTTTTTGATTAGTACCAAAAGTTATGTTGACATGAATTTTTTATATTTTTTAGCGCTCTACTAAAAAAGTTAAGCTGATGAGGCTAAATTTTTTAAATGTGGCTTTTGTGGTTTTTAACGATTTTCTGAGAATTTTTGGTTCTTTAAAAAAATAGAATAGAGACCTCTTATACTTGCAAAAGATTTTGAGGCAAAATTTGATCAAATCACGCTCAAGTTTTAAAAAGATTGGTTAGCTATTCTCTTAATCTATCTCAAAAATTTTTAAAAATTGCCGATTTTTGGTGTAACAGTATACACACCAATTTTCAAAAACTTTCACATCTACGCCTATCGGCACCACATCAGCCCAATCTCAGAGTAAGAAATAAGACAAACGAGCTGAAATAAGAAAGAATTTACAAATAAGACAAATGCTATCTATGATTTAAATGGACAAACTTCTATTGTTTTTCTTCATAGTCCAGAATTTGTTTTTTTACGAGAGAAAATGAAAAACATACGCTTTTGTCTAACAAAAGTAATCTATCTGATAAAAAATAATTTTTTTTTTTTTTGTTACCTGTTATTTGTTTTTATGCAATTTTAACAAAATTTCCCTTCTTTAATTAGACCATTTTTGTTTTAGGCCAAATTGGTAATTGGATCTCAAATAAAATATGTTCAATCCCGTGATACGATAACAAAAGATATGCCAAATTCATCAGCATATCACTGAGTTTCGAAACAATAACAACAAATTTGTGTCAGATTGACGAATAAACATAAACATCACTCATTGAATTCCTATTATCCCTCGAGGTCCCATCAATTCACTCATTCCAAGTCCTAGCTGAAATTTTTACAGGATCTTGGTACGTCGTGTGCCCTCATTCGCATCATTTGGCTCTGCATCATCCAATTGGACTTCAATGATCGCTTCATCGTGGGGGTCTCCGACGGCAGTGCCATTGACTGCACCGCCTGCATTTGACGCATCATTCATTTGCCCACTTGAAGTCCCAACTTCATATTGTCGTTCCCTATCTTAATTTTTCCATTATAAACAACCGGATTTAGGTAGAAAATTGAATTTATGCTGTTTTTTTGAGCCATTCAAGGCAGGAATTTCAGCTGACGAAAAAAAAGAAACTCGGAATACTGTTATCTCAGAAATTATTGAAAACCAACTCCCGCCACAAAAGGATGTAAATCGAAAATCTATAAATTGATTTTTTTTAGCCTATATAGAAAATTTTCAAACAGTTGACTGTGCGCGCTGCAAATAGGCTCCACGGAAAATAAATTTTTCCAACCCCAAAAAAGAAATTTTTTTCTTTTGTTCAGAAAAGTGCAGGGACTCGGGAAAAAGTGTAAGGGATACTGTGACTTAAAGAAAATTCTTAAATATAAATGATACATTATTAAATGTACTCTATAGAAGGTATGAGAAGCAACGTGATCTATGTTATACGGTGTTACAGTATGCATAATGGGATTTGAATTTCCTTTTTAAATCATAAAGGAACTAAGAAATTTCCCAAATCGCAACCAACTTGAAACTTACCAAAACGCTGTACCAAAGTTTCTGTTTGTACCGTAGTAGAAATTGAAAATAACAGTACATGACACATTGGGCACCTACCTTTTCTGCTATTTAACCTAGAAAATGAAAAAATGTATTTTTCTAAAATATGCCAAAATTCTTGGAAAATGCATATGGTAATTTCCATAAATGGGCTTTTGTAATAACATAAGCTACCTACTTATATCGTATTACAATATATAATGAGTTTTGTATTTTTTTATACTTTATCATGAAAATTAAAGCGCATATTTGTCGGCTGCGAATTGTAGACAAATAAATACCGTTTTTCAATGCATTCTGCGTGAAAGACATGCTAAAAAAAGACAAATGTTTTTTGGTGGCAAAAAACAGTTTTTCCCTCACTTTGCACGGCTCCGACGCTCTGCTGACCATTGTCCCGGGCTGCTCAACCGAACGGAGACAAATTGCGCATATTTTGTCTATTCCTCCCGGAGGTATTTGTGGGATTGTCTTGGGCATAACTTAACTTTCAATTCATTTTTAAAAATAGCCCAAAAAAAATAAGAGTGTTAGTGTCTTTTTAAATTCCGTCATTTTTACTGAATTTCTAAGAAAACTGGTCATAACTTTGCTCAAATGCAACCAAATTAAATAATCTGTTATCAACCGATAGTTCTTGCTTGGCTCTATTATTAGATATTTTCAGAAAAGTCCGATAGTTGTTTTGAAAGAATAATAATAGAGCCAATAGGAAATTTATTCGTTGCTTTGAGCAAAGTTATGGCAACTTTTGTAAGAAAAGGTGTAAAAACGGCAGAATTTTTAAATAAATTAAAAGGGTGTTAGGCAAAGCAGTTGAATAAAGGATTTTTAGGTTTTTACCTACTTTTTTTTTGCACATAGTTGTTGAGAAGCAGGGAAAACACATTTTCTCCGAACAATTTTCGAATTAGAGCGACTTTTTAGCACCTATTTTTACCTCATTTTCCAAATATTTCACAACTATTTTTGCTTGTGATTAAAAAATTTGTGAAGGAAAATGCAAAAATTACAAAATACACCCTTAAAAACCAATTTTTTTTTAAATGAAGAAAAAATTTTGTCGATGCAAAAATTTTCCAAATTTTTATTGACAAAATAATGAACAATCCAAAATTATTTTAACAATTTATTTCAAAATTTTTACGAAAATTTCTTAATTAAAAAAAAACCTTTTTTTATTAGACAATAGTGTTATTTTGTAGTTGTTTTTAAGAGTTTTTGGGGAAAAAAAAACTTTTTTGAACAACTTTTGGCATTTTTCTTTCAGCTTTTATCGGATATTTTGCACCTATTTTGTGTGTTTTTCCAGTTTTTAGCACCTATTATGCACTTTTTTGGCACCTATTTTAGTACCTATTTCAGTATTTTTAGCACCTAAAAATTCCAGGTTCTTATCCTTTTTGCCACCCCCCTCGAAACTTTCAAATAAAAAGTCGTTTCTAGGGTAATTTGGGGCGCTGATCACGAATATGACCTTAGTTTTCCAAAATTCCGACTCCCGAACCCGAACTCGAACAAAAAACCGACACTCATAATTCGAGTATAAAACATATTTCTAGGGATTGTTGGGGTCGCTGTTCACGATTCCGGCATCCATTGCGACCAATTTTGAATCCCGGACCCTGCACGCGGAGAATAAATCGATAAATAAAATTTTGCCGCTATATGAAAAGTCACCATTTTTGAAACCAAAGGGGGGACCCTTTTGATTTTTTTTTGACAATTATTTTTTTGTTTTGTTTTTTCTTGCACAAAAAGTGCTTCCAAATGGTTTTGAGGTTGCTGATCACGAAAGTGACATTATTTTTGGCTAATTTTAAAAAACAAAATAATTGTCAAAAAAATCAAAAGGGTCCCCCCTTTGGTTTCAAAAATGGTGACTTTTCATATAGCGGCAAAATTTTATTTATCGACTTATTCTTCGAGTGCGGGATCCGGGGTTCGAAATTGGTCGAAATGGATGCCGGAATCGTGAGCAGCGACCCCCAAAACCTCTAGAAATATGTTTTGTACGCCAACTGAAAGTTGGTTTTTTGTTCGAATTCGGGTCCGGGAGTCTGAAATTTGGAAAACTAAGGTCATATTCGTGATCAGCGCCCCAAATTACACTAGAAACGACTTTTTATTTGAAAGTTTCGAGGGGGGTGGCAAAAAGGATAAGAACCAAATTCCAGCCCTAGTAATAAAGATTAAAATGATAACATTAAAAAAATTAGGACGGAAGGGTATATTAGTCAGCGTTGGCCTTTTTTTGTCATTTAATTTTCGTAAACTAAAAGATCTAAGTTTTAAGTCGTTAATATGTTAAAATATAAAGTTTAAATTGTCCAAAATTCACCTGCATTTTGAAGCTTCAGAATACAATGTGCAAAGAAAAGTAGTGCTAATGATGCGATCACTACTATAGCCAGAAGGATGAAAAGTTGCATCATCTTTTCGTCGTCTTCTTCATTGTATGCCGGAGACGGTGCAATGTTCCGTTTGCGACGCTTCCGACGGCGATTTACGTCTAAAATAATCGCATCGCATTTTGGACATTCAAAAGCCGATGTTAATACGATATGAAAATCTAATTTACAATTTTTCATTTTCAAATATTAACTGATTTACTCATATGTAGGGCCGAAGAAAGAGCTTCAAATATAACCATTATGGCGTTAAAATTTTTGGCATTTTCGGATTTTTAGTCCATATAAATTCAGAGCCACCGGCGTTTCGGCCTCCTCGTTTCTGCCCCGCGTTTCGGCCCCAATCCAAAAACAAAAAATCCTACCCAATTTTTTTTTGAAAAACTTAACCCCCTAGTTTTTTGAAAAATTTACCCCCTTGTATTTATGAAAGCAATTTTTAAAAATCGACCCTAGCTTTTTTGAAAACCTACCCCAAACTTAAAAAACAGGGTTCATATTTTCAAAAAATTTAAAGAAATTTACGCATAGGTATTTTTAACGTATTGGTAAGCCAATTTCTACACTAAGTCTGAGGGGCACCTTGAAAAAGCAGTCAACCTAAGCCTACTTGTGTAGGCCTAGGCTTAGGGGGCCCCTATTTGAAAAAGAAAAACAAATTTTTCTTTATAACTTTATTTTGTTTAAGCTTTTTTTGGCTTGGACTCCGACGAGCCAACGACTTTTTTTTTTGCATTTCTATAATTAATTAATTAAGTCCCATTCAACTGCCATAATTTGAATCACTTTTCCTTCAATTACTTACCATCATCCTCATTGTTTTGACTGCTTGTGAATGCGCTTCCATTCCATTTTGTTTCCAATGAACGGAATACAAATCGAAGGAACCGTTCCCTGCGCTCATTTCCATTTTTGTCATAATTATCATAATAATTATCTTTGTTGTTCTGACGATGACTATTATTTTTCATGGCCTTTTTTTCATCCATTTGTAATTCATCGTAGAAAGTGATCAGATCTTTCAAAAAGGACTTTTGATCATTTTCCACCTCTTCTGCTGGGCTGTCCAGTTGAATTTGGTGGCGTTTTGCCATAAAAAGTACGGCATTTGCCAAGCTGCGTTTGATTGTGTTAATTGCCACCACTCTCTTACGATCATTATTATCTAAAAATAACCAACTATATAAATTCTAACCCTTTCAAGAAATCAGGTACTTTTGAAACATCGAATGAGTGAAAAAAACGATTTCAATATCTATTAGACAAAACCGTAAATCGAGAAAGTAATGATGAATTCAAGCCCTAGCCCGGATTTAATTTGAGAGGAACAGGGACGGATTACGGATTATCGAATTTTTTTTTTAAATAGAATATCTTAATACATATTGAACCGTCTTGAATCGCAATTTTAGCGTGCATTTGCACTTCAATTAAATTTTCCAACAATTGGCTCAGTTCTGGATCTTGGCGTTTAATTTCGCCAAAACGTTCTTTGAAAAATTTGTATTCTTCAGTTGTAGAACAGATTTCATTCTTAAAGGAAATTTAATTTTAATACAACATAATTACTTATTCTTACTTCTGAAATTTTGCCAAAAAGTGCCTCTAACATTGTCTGTTTTTGGCCTAACCCGGCAATAACTTCGCTCAATTGTCCATCCTGTCCATTTTTGCCAAGGATTTTGATGGCATATTTTTCAAACGGAAAATCGAACACTCCGTTTTGAGTGCAAATCTTTTGGCTTTCATCATGCCCACAGATTTGCCAAATTGTCGACAAAAGCACAAACAGCAGTAATAACATTAAAAAAATCCCTATGAGAAAGCTTTTCAAATGCTTATTATTTTAAATTAGTAATTATAAGGATGGAATGTACATATTGCATGTAAAAATGATATTTATACCCGCCAAAAGAAATGTAATATAAAATCAATGAAGAAGGCACGTAATCATAATAAAATAAACCATATAAATTTTGGCAAATGAAGCATTACGTCAGAAAAGGCATTAAAGAAACCAATTTTAGGATGGCACGATCAAAGTCTGACAAATTAAACCCCATTTGCGTGGCAATAAAATGAATATGTGAAAAATGCAGATTATAATTTTTAACAAATCAATTTGAGGATGGAAATATCAATTTTCTGACAAATTAAATCTCATTTGCCTGGGTTCAAATCCTTTATTCTTCCGGCGAAAATTAAATTAAGGAGCTTTTGAAGGGAAAAACTTGTTGGGCTGTCCGCCTTTGAACCGGCGTCTCTGGCTTTCCGGGCCGTGTTCTCCCAGCTAGACTAGACTACCGACCCTGCCCCCACCTAGGGATTTCTCTTCTCCTCCATTGATCTCATTCATTTACTCTTCACTATATAAGTTTACGCCCCCCCTCCCTCTCTCCAATTTTTTTGAGGAAACTTTTTCATATTACCACAAAAAAATGCATTTGTTACGGTGATGCGACATTTGCGGGCGCGTGACCCAGAAAAAATTGTATAGTGAACTAAATCTATTATTCTTTGTGTCATGCGAACCCCCTAAATATGCTCTACATTATACCAAAAAATCAAAAGAATTGATTAAGTTTTGGAAAAGTTATGATAAAAAGATAACCAAAAACAGACATTTCCAAATTTTCGAACATTTTAGGTCATAACTTTTCTAAAACTCAATAAATTATTTTGATTTTTTGGTATAATGTAGAGCATATTTAGGGTTTTCGAATGACACTAAGAACAATAGATTTAGTTCACTCTACAATTTTTCTGGGTCACGCGCCGCAAATGTCGGCGCCGCAAATGTCGGCCAATCTTTTGTTACATACAAAACTTAAAATTAAATCAGTTTGTTATAAAGTAAAGCATTTGCTATGAAATGATGAATGAATGACTTTGCCGCCCCATTCGCTTTCCTTTCCTCATTTTTTTCTTTTGATCACTCCGGCAAATGGACCTCTCCCATTCTTCCTAACAACCAAAAGGTCTCCATCACACCTTTGTGTAATAATCGGATTTTGTGGCCAAATCCGATTACGATTATCCCATTCCGATTATGGTCTAAAACCCGATTAATTCCGAGTCCGATTACGATTATCCCATTCCGATTATGGTCTAAAACCCGATTAATTCCGAGTCCGATTCCGATGCCCACCTTCCTTTGTCAGTGTCGAAATTACCTAGCACCTTGATATCACTATCAGATATCATTTTACTAAAACAACTTAAGAAGAGAACATTTATTAAATAACAATTTTAGGGAATTAAGAAAGTAAAATTTCTTCTTATTTAAAAAAAAATGTACATAATGCCACTCCAACTTTTATTTCACTTTATTTTTTTATAGAGACACCAGAAACGCAACTTTAATTTTTTTGCTCATCCTTAAATCAGTCCACAATTAGGGAATGCACCAACGAATGCAAAATTGAGTCCTCGTATTTTGATCGTAGCAAATTTAAGATCGCATATTCTTGAGGAGGCCTTGGATTTTTGCCGACGATATGTGGAATGCTGTTTCGGATATCGGGCATCGATATCTTTGTTTTTAGTAAAAATTGTTTTTTCGTGGTAAGCCCATCCATTTTCATTAATGCATTTCTGAAAAAAAGGACTGAATTTTTGTCTTACTTCGATTATGATGTTCGAAATAAATTACAAAATATGAGTTCTTTCTTTTATTTAAGATTTTGGCTTATTTGTTTTCCATGGATAAATGAAGGAGCATCCGTTTGCCGCACGGCCCATTTTGCAATTTTGTGCAACACGTTTGCGCATTTTCAGCGACGGGCTCGCCTACTTGCAACGGTTTGACTACAAGACCGGACGGGAGTGGGATCTCGCCGGGATTTTCCCGGGTCGAGTCTACCGATTTGGGGTGGCACAGTATTTGTTTAATTTTTGATGTGTCCGGATTCTTATTCCCAAAATCTTACAAAAAATTGGAGGTATATGAGGCTTCTTTTCCAAATTTGTTAAGGAAAAATTGTGCGTTTTTTTTGAAATACGAAGGAGTTCCTCAATAAAAATCGTCTAAATTGCCTATCGACACTGCCGCCATCCTTTGAATACACGATTTTTATTACATTATAAATTAATGCAACTTGAAGTTGGCAATGAGCTGAAGCAGCCATGTGAACAGGAAATAAAGACAATTTGGCTGGAAATTGTTGACCAACAAAGAATCGATGAGCTACCCATGGAAAGTCAATTGTAAAAAACCAAAGTATATAAATGCTAATTAAAAAAAACAATTTAAAATAAAAATCAATTTGGAAAAAAACCGTCATCACAAGACAAAAATGAAATTAAAAAAAATGCAAATTTTCAATTTATCAAAAATGAGGATTAACTTGGGAAATGCATTCAACAAGATAACCTCAGAAAAAAAAAGTCTGGCAGATTATTTGGGCTGTATAACACTGATTTTTTGCCTCTTTTTTGAGAGGTCGATTTCAAATTTACCCAGAGAAATTCTCAGGGGTGTGCGTCTAAGCCTAAGGCCTCAATCAGGTTTTTATTACTAATTCAAACTAAATTTAATTATATTAATAAATTTTTTTAATCTTTCATTTTGTTTTAATGCAAAAAATAAAAATTTCCCCCTTAGCAACTCCGTGAAAAGTCTGTTGGCCAAGCTGAATGTTCGTCTGGCGGACGTGCGACTGTTCCCGTTCAGCTATTTGGACACATATCGAACCGTCACAGAGATCATGCACGAGTTGGAGCAGTAACAGCAACAATATCCCCAACAAGGGCAACAAAAAATCCATGGTCAACAAATTGTGTACTCGGTGAACATCAGCTGTGGGGAATTGAACGAACAGTCCAGTGAAGGGATCAGTGCAGCCATTGAGAATGGGCTTAGTTTTCAGGTAGTTGAAAATTTTTAGATTCTTTCTATTCTTCCCGTGGTCGCAGATCTGATCAAACTCAAAAGAACATGTTTAGTTAGGGCTCCCTAGTTTTTTTCAAAATAAAGACAAATCGGCTTAAATCTAAGATTGGGACCCCAAAAATAAGATTTTCGCATAATGAATGTAGCAAATTCAACCTAAATTTTCAAAAAATCCCGGTGGCGCCTATAGCACCACCGGAACTCCTTTCGCCTATTTTTTCTCAAAATAAATGAAAAAAACCCACAAAATCTTTTGAGCCAAAAACGGCTTAATTTTAGGGTAAAATTAAAGAAAACTAAAGTAAAGTGGGTCCGGTGGTGCCGATAGGCGACACCGGGAAACTTTTTGAAAATTTTGGTCGAATTTGCTCATAGATTTTGGCCTAAAAATGGGCTTTTATTTCCCGGTGGCGCCTATAGCACCACCAGAACTCCTTTCGCCTATTTTTTCTCAAAATAAATGAAAAAAACCAACAAAATCTCTTGAGCCAAAAACGGCTTAATTTTAGGGTAAAATTAAAGAAAAACTAAAGTAAAGTGGGACCGGTGGTGCCGATAGGCGACACCGTGAAACTTTTTGAAAATTTTGGTCGAATTTGCTCATAGATTTTGGCCTAAAAATGGGCTTTTATTTCCCGGTGGCGCCTATCGGCACCACCCGAAGACCAAGCTTTTTTGCTGCAAAGTCGTTACAAATTTTCTTAATATTTAACTAAAACGTTAAAAAAATTTCCCGCCAGAGCTCAAGTTCTCTGAATGTTAAATTTGTTTTATTATTTTTTTTTCTTGAAAATCTTGTCCACCATTTTTTTACACTTTCTTACAAATCATTTAAGGGTGGTTTGCTGAGAGTTGATCACTTGTTTTGCTCTTCGTTGTCTGCTCACAAATTCCTAATTGATGTTGTGTCTTCTTGATTCTCTTGATCTAAATGGGTCTCGTACATCCCTGCTCCTAAATATTATGCTGGTGCCTGGTTGTTTCTGGTTCATCTCATACCTCTTGACACTATTTTGTTTATTAATATTTCCCCCCCCCCCCCTCTTCCGTCCATTTATCGCTGACTCAATCGGTTGGTTTCTTGAAGATAAATCAATATTTCATTTTCAATTTCTCTGCGCATGTATCTCGGTTATTCATCTTTTTATTTTCATATTTTAATCTTGAATTTTTTTAATGCGGATCTTATATTTTCTTTATGGCTTATACAAGAAATAATATTGGCGATTGTTGTCTTTTATTACATTTTAGTCTTTCACTTTTTAATATTTAAATTGTCATTTTCGTCGCCCACAATTAACTTATTTTAGCTATTTTATGCCCAGCCAAACGTTCAAGTTTTTCCTTTCTTTTGTTCGGTTATTGCCAAAACTGTGCGAATTTTCTTCTACTGTGTTGCTTTTCTGTTCGGCACATTTCGAGGTGGTAACATTTGTATTTTTTAAAGAATTGTTTTAAATTTCATTCATTAATGCTGCGTGATAATTATTGTTTTTCATTTTGAAGCCTCTTGCGTTTGTCCGCACAACATCGTCTTTTTTTGGCAGTGGGTGGACAACCGACACCTCGCACCCTTTGGCAACTGTACTGTCCCGCTGCGTATTTGAATTCATTTTTAGCACTTGGCTCGGTTCCATTGTTATCGCGCTGGGCAGGGACCGTTTATTTTTTGGCCGACAGTGATTCAAGAAAGGAACAAATTTAAAATTATGATATTATTAAATTTATTTGGTGAAAAAGAAATTTACTATTTCTTCTTTATTGAAAAGGAAGCAATTCTTAATTTATAGTCAAATGAACTTTTGGACGATAATTAAAAATTATATTATTAATTAGCAGAAAATGAATAACATAAATCCGTCCCGCAGGTAGAAAGCGTGGCTCTTCTGTTCACATTTTCATCACTTTTGGCGCTCTGTTGGCACTCACTTCTGCCTATTTTGAACCGCATTGGCTTTGAGAAGGAAAATGAACAATCCTGAAAGAAGAATTGCCTATGAACTAAAGGCAAAAATAAAGGCTAACAAATTGAAAATGGCTCATGATGCAAAATTACAACAAGACAAGAAGGACCTTAAGGACGACATGAATATGAACCTAGAAGACCTCCAGAAACGCCGTGATTTGATATGCCCAGTTCATTTCGGAAGAGGTTACAATAGAGTTGAATTGGAGAATATCAAATTATGTCTAATTTGGAAGAGCCCTTATAACACGATCCATTCTTACATTTTTTTAAGTTTTTCCTTTGTCCGCCCGCAAGTGTCCCGCAGCGTCTACGAGTTGTATCCACCAGGGATGCACGAAATTCAGGTTATTTTCGTTTCGTTTTACGTTTTTGGCACTTTTTGAATTTCGTTCTCGGCCTTTAAATTTTTTCATTTTGTTTTCGGATTTTAAAATTTGGGTTTTTGTTTTGTATTTCGTTTTTGTAGCAAATGCATTTTTTCGTTTCATGTACAAAAAATTTAGACGAAAAAAAGCACTTGTAAGAATGTGATTCTGATGACAAAAATAGTACAAACAGTTTAAATTTCTTGTCATTAAATTGACGGAATTTGATTGTTATAAAATAATTTGCTTCTGAAATGTTGGTTTTTTTCGTAAAATGGTTTTTTTTTCGTTTTTAAAAATTAATTTTTTGTTTTATTTTCGTATACGAAGAATTTTTTGTTTGTCGTGCGGCCCTGGTTTCAACTGAGGGCGATTGTTGAACAAAAAAAATCAAGGGAAAATAACTTGATGTTGGTCATTTCTACCTTATTCGATGTTAAGTTAACAACGCTTAATGGAATCATTCTCTTTCTATCCGTTATATTCGTTACTTCCAGAAAATTTTTCTAGCCCCTTAGATTTTTAGAACATTTTCCGATTTAAAAAGTAAAGTCAGTTAACTTAAAGGTCCTCAAGGAGTTGCACAAAATAGCGAGTGAGAACGGTCCAGGCGCGGGACAATAAAAATAAATGACCCGGCAGCTCCCCACGGCCAAAGACACCGATTTTACAATGGTTGCATGAATGTGCCAGTTTATGGCGAAAAATGCCAAAAGTAAAAAAGAAAGGGGCAGTTAAAGTTAAATAAATATATAAAATAATTCAGTTCTGAGAAGCTGATTGGATGCTATAAAAGCTCAAAGAAATGGCCCGAAAACAGTCCAATCGCCGAATTGTGCCAAAAACACTTTGATGGAATTTTGGATGCCAATTTTGCCGGTTTCATCGTCCAAATTTGTGCCCATCGCGAACAGAACACAATCATTGTTGAGTCAACATTCAACATGTCCTTCTCAAATGAAACGTAAATTAATAAATGATTTAAATAATTCATTAATTAAATTTTTTTAAGTTTCAAAAGGACGCGAACTTTTCCCATTTCATTAGAAAAAATTTTTCATATACGAAGATGGATGCCAATTTATTTAATCGAATTTGGCAATGATCAGCAGAAAAGTGCAATTCGAGAAAAAGCAGGAGCAAAAGAGATAATTGGAAAATGGGATAAAAAAGTAAAAATATTTAAATAATTTGGTTAAATATAAATTTAATTAATTTAGAACGAGGGCATCGGCACGCTTCTCAATGACATTGCGCCGGAAATGATCAATGGCACTTTGGCTAAAATAATTCATTTTGTTCCACCATCAAATCACAACAAAATACGTGCCTTTTTACAAATCGAAAAGCCGAAGTATTCGCGATTCATCACTACCAGAACGAATCTGAAGCAATACAAAAATGACCCAGACAAATTCAGTGAGTAAAATTGGAATATTCTTTTTTTTACAATTGATTTTTAGATCGTCCAACAATGTGCGACGAATACGGTGACGATTGTGAACCGATCAGAAATTTGTTATTGAAAATTGAAGCATTGCATAATTGCGGAAAGCCTGTCAACCCAGACGACGCATTAGCAGTAGATTAATTAGAAAATTCAAAATAAAACTATTTTTTTAGTTTAAAATCCCTGATTGGGCACCAATGCCACCATGGAGACCCATGGTAAAGCCATCCATTTCTTTGATATGCGATGGCGATTTGGTTTGTGACAAAGAAAGACTGAAGGAACGGTACAACAGATTAAGAAAAAGTTGGCATATTTATTTATAAAATTAAGTAAAACGATTTTTATTTTTCAGTTTGTGGACTTGAGCCCGAAAAAGAGGGGGAAAACAACAGACAAAAAAGACAGTACAGCCCATCTCAGCCTAAAATAGGAAAATGGACAAACTTTCCGATTAAGATTGGCTTTGATAAACACAACTGTAATACCAAATAATTTGTCTTTTTTGGATTTAAATATTTCTTTTTAGTGCCAGAAGAATATCGAGCATGGAAAGATGCAATGAAAATTGGTGCGGATTTAATAATGTGAGTTTTAAGTCCAATTGATCATGTAATTGGTCAATTTCATCATTTGTTATAAACAGGAATGTCACCTGCGTTCGATTTGAATTTGTTGATGAAATGGACGATGAAGAAGAAGGCATTTCAATTGTTCAAGGCGTTGGCTGTATGTTGTTGAAAAAAAAAATTATATTTTTGTAATTAAAAGCAAATTGAACGATTTCGGTGCATTAAAAATAAATCCATTACCGTATTTCCTCTAATAGAAATACTGGTGGTTCTGTTTTCAATCACTCTCAAAGGGGTGCTTCGACTAGAAGGGTGCTTCTATTAGAGGATATAAGGAAAGTCATTTTTTATAATTTGCAAATATTTTATGCCTTTTTTTAGCCTGTGGCGCGTCATTTACTGGCAGAATTGGAGGATGGCAAACACTTTGGATGGCAATGAATAGTCAATGGTGCAAAGAAGTAAATAAGAGAATAAAATATAATATTTTGTTAATTCGAACACACGATATCTTTGAGTTCAACACAATGGCATAAGGGTAGCTTAAATTGATACAAATTAAATGAATTTTCGGTCAAATTTTGCTTGATAAAATTTTGGGATTTACCCCTCCCCCTCCCCCATTTTAAGATTGTTTTCATTTTGAATATATGTCCTTGGTGGCGGGACATGAACTGTTGCACGCCCTTGGCAATTTGCATGAGCAAAGTCGAAGTGATGCACGAAATTTCACCATTTTAAGGGAAAAAGATGAGGTATAAAAGTAAAATAATGATAAGTATTCATTTTATCGTTATAGCCATCGAGAATTGTCAAGGACACTCAAAACTTTGGATTTGATTATGATTTTGGGTCCGTGTTACACTACGGGGCAGGAGGCAATCATGAAGAGTAAGAAAATGGAAAAGAATGCTAATGCAAAATAAATCAAAAATATATTTATTAAAAAAAACTTATTTTAAGGGCGAATACCATTTGATCACATTGCCAAGATTTTACCAACCGACGATTGGCCAACGGGGACGAATCTCATTCAAAGACGCGGCAATTATCAACAAAATCTACTGCAGTGGTAAATAGTAGGGCTGTGCGGGATTCCCGGTTCCTGACTCGGGAAATTTCCCGGGTTTTTCGTATCCCGTCCCGGTTCTCGGGTTTTGCTTCCCGGATTTCGGGAAACTTTTACACTGTTAAAGATGGCCTTAGGTCAAGATCTTGTGATTTTCTTTAGAAAAAGCAATGAAAAAATCCTCAAAAATGGTCATTTTAAGTTACATTCCGTCAACAAATCAGACAAAATTTTCAAAATTATTTAATTTTAACGAGCCCAAAAACAAATAAGGCTTGGTAAAGCAAAAACCAAACATACTTTTAAAAAAAGAATTCGAATGTTTGTATAAATAGTCATTATTCAAAAACTCGCGAAGAATGAAATCCTTGGCACAATCTATTCGTAACATCCATTTAAATCAGGGTTCCCATTTGTCTTTCTTATTTCTAAAATTTCCTTATTTGGAGGGTTCGAATCGTAGAAAAATGGCACCGCCGGACACTCTACCTTTTGAAATTTTTCAAAAAAGGACACAAAATTGACCACTTTTTGAGAAAATCTGTTAACAAATGGGCCATAATTTTCAAAAATTTTCTCCGGTGGCGCCTAACGGCACCACCGGACCCTTTTTCGCCTATGTTTTTTCAAAATTTAACTCGAAAAGCATCAGAAATTTGGTCATTTTTTCTGAAAAACTGTTACTAAAATACAACCAATTTTCAAAATTTTCCCCGGCGGCGCCTATCGGCACCGCCGACCCTTCCTTTTTCGAAATTAAAAATGAAAAGTCTTATTTCAAAGCCTAACAGCTAAAAAAATACTGCCATAGTGAACAAATATGCTACAAACAGTTTATAATGTTGAATAAAAATGCTTTTTAAAGCTTTGAAAACGCGTTTTAAAAAAGTCCTTATTTTTGACCCCAATCCTTATTGCAAAATTTTCGATGGGAACCCTGATTTGAATAACTTTGGATTTCTAGAAATCCGTAATTGGCGAGCCACACACGATTTGCGATTTTCAGAAAAGCATTCAAAAAAACAAATTTTTTGTCATTTCAATTTTGATGAATGAATTACGTTTTGTTAAAAAAATTTAGAACAATTTATTAAAAATTTCCCGGTTCCCGACTCGGGAAATTTCCCGGTTTTTTCGTATCCCGGTTCCCATCCCGGTTCCCGGGTGAATTTCCCGTCCCGGTTCCCGGTAAAAATCATTTCCCGCACAGCCCTAGTAAATAGAAGGAAAAATAAGATAGTTAAACATTATTTATTCATTTTTTAATGATAGGATCAATTGGGTTTAATAACCATTTTTAAGAGTCGTGCAAAGGCCATGAGGACAAATGCCAAAATGGAGGCTATTTGAATCCGAATGACTGTGCCAAATGCCTTTGCCCGGGCGGATACGGTGGCAAATACTGTGAAGCACTCGAAGAAAGCGAGTTTATAAATAATTCAAAATAGGGTTAATCCCCGACCCTTCGGGGACAGAATGTCGGGGATCGGGGATAAAATTCCCCGACAAAATTTGTCGGGGATAAGATAAAAGAAAAAACTCCAGAACAAAAAAGTCTTAAAAACTCATTTAAAGACAATCCATCTTATTTCAAGTGCAATTGACGGCTTTCGTACTTTCCCGACACATGTCGGGGATTAACCCTAATTGAAAATATTAATGCATTCTTTAAAATCAGATTTGAATTGTGATGATTTGACTGGGATTCCGAGAGAATTGAAAGCCAACAAGACGACAACAGTGTTGAAGCCGAAGACAAAGTGCACGGCCAAAGAAGGTTCACCATGTCAATGCCATTGGAAGATTAAGGCAAAAGTGGATATAATAATTAAAGACCGACGGGGCACGGTCGGGGAATTCCGGGGGCCCCGTCCCCGGATTTTTTGAAAAATTACCGGGGACGGGGGCCCCGGCAAAACGGGGATTTTTTCCCCGGGTCCCTGTTCCCCGGCCATCGTCGGTCCCCGTCCCCAATCCCGGCCCATTTGGCCGGGGACAAACGGGGTTAAATTTTCCCAGTGATGCGCCCTTGTTTTGAAAAAATTCCCAAAAAAAGTAATTTTTTTGTGCCTAATTTGTTATCAAAAACTCCCAAATTTCAAAAATTTCTCAGGCGGCGCCTATCGGCACCGCCTGAGACCTCATGCTCTAAGAATTTACGAAAATTTGAAAGTATTATGAAAACTTTTCATTAACAAACGAAGTTTTTGAATTTGATTTCGGGATCACATAATTCTTAGATACAAAAAATGCGGCGCTATATGAAAAGTCACCATTATTGCAAATTCTTTCAAAAATTTTTATTTGTGCAATTTTTTGTTTATTTTATTACAATTAATAGTTTAAGCATTAAAATATAATTAAGATTCGCTAATTCAATAAATGGCGCTATCGCGCTATCCTTAAAATGCATTCTTTTGAAAACCATAAGGGGGCCTATTGGTTTTTTGACAATTTTTTTTAATCAAAATTAGCCATTTAAATATCATATTCGTGACAAAAATCTTTTGAAATATTTAGTACTTAAAATTTAAAAAAATTTTATGATGATTTTTGTAAACAAAGTGTGGACTCTTTTGATTTTTTATGAAATTTTTTTATTCAAAATTGACCAAAATTAATGTCACTTTCGTGATCAGAAATTTTGAAACACTTTTAGTACAAAAAACTCGACCAAAAAAATTTGCCAAAAAATGAAAGGGTCCCCCCTTTGATATTTTTTTTCAAAAATGGTAACTTTTTGTATAGCGCGAAAATGCTTCCGGAAAAAATAAAATTCGCGAAAAAAAAATAATTTTGGCGAAAAATACAAATTATTTGGGTAAATTTTGAAATTTTCAAAAATCCTCGTCCCCGGCCGGGGCCCCGGTCAAAATTTTGGACCGGGGACGGGGGTCCCGGAAAAACATGGATTTTTTTCCCGGGGCTCCGTTCACCGGTCATCATTGGTTCCCGTCCCCGTTTTTTTCAAAAGTCCGGTCTCTAATAATAATAATAATGTTAATTACAATGATATATTTATAATATCTAATTATGTTTCAGCCGGAAGCAGGCAAAAAAGCACGCATTCGAATTGTCTCTTTGAATGGTGATTTGTTTAAATGCACATACAATTGCTCTTCAGCATATGTGGAAATCAAATACCGAGCCGACAAAAGAGTTCAAGGCAATAATTAATTAATAATTTAATTAATTAATTAATACTAATTAACTAATATTGTTCAGGTGCTAAACTTTGCTGCCCCGACGCATTCACTGATACGAAGCCAAATGACTATAAAAATTGGATTGAGGCGAAAAGCCGGACACGGACTTTGTCATTTCAGCGCACATTCCATCGAATGCCAATGATGCGGTCATTCCATTTGAACTGACCTATGAAGCAGGTAAGAAGAAAGGATTTGTTAAGCTTAAATTTTATTTATTTTTTGGGAAAATATGGTTCATACGCCCCAGACTCAAAATCGAACAAATTATATATCAATCGACTCCTCTCGGTCTGTAAAGTAAGAACCCGCAAAAAAATTGGCGGAAACCATTTCCTGCAGAGTTACAGACCTGGGACTGAAATGGCCAAATTAAAATTGAGGTTTTTGTTTGGCCCTATAACTCTGTCCAATATGCTTTTCGCCTTAAAATTCTTTTAGTTTTCTTTTTTTTGTTAAAATTAAAGTTTTTGTGTTTTTTTCTTTTTTTGGCATAATAAAAATTAAAAATGAATTCGATTAGTTGTTTGTATTAAGTGCTAATCAATGATTGTTGCTTAAAATGTTTGATAAAGGTGATGCCAAACTTACAAATTCGTGCAAATGTGTGAATACTGAGAATTTGTATGCTGAAAAAAGGAATCCCGGAACCGGCATATTGTATTGTTGGGACGAAACCAAACAAAAATACATTGAATGCTCCTGTAATGGAGACAAGAAGTGCCTTTCGGAAGAAAAATGGTCCTACGATGCTTTTATCTGCCCTATTCTAAAGGTAAACATCAAGAAGAGGCATAAATGAAAATAAACAATTTTGAGGTGAACGGAATTCACGTCCAAGGAGTCCGACAAAAAATCATTACTACTGATCCAACAGATCAAAGTTACAATTGGAGACGAATTGATGTTTATTGCTATGTAAATGTTTAATTGTTTGCTAATTAATTAGATTAATGATTTTACAGAAAGCCGAAGGGGGCACCGTAAGCTTTTGGGGCTACCGTATGCCATGGACAACGGACATAATTCGGGTGGACGAAGTGCATTGCCTTGACTATGAGGCCGCCGGTGTTACACCGCCAAATTTGTTCAAAAGTTTGGAAGACGAACAGCAGCAGGAAAAATCGTTGGACCAAATTTCGGACCATGGCAATTCGTCGTCATTTCCATTTATCCATGGGCCGAAATCTGTTTGTTACCCATGAAAGAAATGGAAGAGATTCTGATTAAAAGATATGTTAGTCAAATTTTGATCATTTTTTTGAAAAAAATTATATATATTATTTTTTAATATGATTCCAAAATTATATGTTCACCCATTTTTTGTATTAAACCAATTTTCTTTTTTTTGAATTATTTTTTGCTCTCTAATTAATTCTTTTGCCTACTGTAGCATTTAACAATACAGTATTCTGGCCTTTCATTTTATTTTGTTTTGATTATTTTGTGAAACGAATAAAACAATTAATTTATTCATATAATTGATAGAATAAATAAAAAAATTTCTGTTTAGCCATAAAAATTTCAAAAACCATTGAAATCACTTTTTGAAGCACTGGGAGCTGAAAAGCATCATCAACAAGCATCCGGACTTAGTTGAATGGACACGGACCCGAACTTGGTGAATAATATGAACATAGAGTACTGTATTGCTTAAGAACACAGACATGGATAAATATGGAACTCATTTAAAAGCACAGACCTATTTGACACGGATGATATTTTTGAACCAGACTCTTGTTTTTCGGGTCCGTGCAGGGTTGTCCTTTTACCACTATTTAGTGGCATTTGCCACTATTTTGAGGATTTTGCCACTATTTTATTTTCTTCAAATTTTAATTCATTTTCTTATAAAAAATGCCAAATTTTTATAATATAATTTTATTTTTGGCAATTTTATAACTGAAAAATGTCAAAAAATGGACATTTTTGCTCAATTTTTCTCTATAAATTTTATTCACTTTCTAAAAAGCTTCCCCGGCGGCGCTTATCGGCACCGCCGGACGGCAAATACTTAGAATTTTTTCTAAATTATCTTAAAAATTTGTAACTATTCTGGAAAATAGGATCCCAAATCCTCAAAAATTAAACATTTTTGTGACTTATTCTGTTAACAAATCTTAATAAAATTTTTAAAAATTTTCCCGGCGGCGCCTATTGGCACCGCCGCACCACTTTCTATTTTGTACCGTTCGTAACATTTTGTCATCATTTTTCCATTAAATCTGTCCCTTCGTCCACCCCATTGAATGTGAAACGGTCGGTCCAATGTAAGCAGTGATTTTTCACCCATCGAATTTGCTCCTCCCATTTCCCCAATTCCATCCCATCCCATTCCATAACTTTTATTTTTATTTATCCATTTATGAGAGAATTAATTTAATTTTTCAATGATAAATAATTAATAATTATTTTTATTAATAATTAAAAAAATGGACTCTTTGCTCCCTTTATTCGCTTTTCTTTTGGCTTTCTTTTATTCCTCTGCTCTTCCCTTACGGTAACTTTGAATAAAATAATAAATTTTTTTTTCAATTATTCTTTTTTAGTCATCTTTCATCCGATGGCAAATTTAGTCAATGCGCCAACAATGGACAAATTTTGATTGAAAATGAGTGCCAACGGTAAAAAATCTTTTGGAATTTCTTTCTTTTTTGAATTATACTTTTTTATGCTTCTCTTCTGCTACCAAAGCAATTGGGACGATGGAAAAGTAAGAATCGGACGGCATTTTGGTAGAAGAAACCAAACAAATGGGAAAAAGAATTTCACAGAATGTGCCAAAGAATTGGAGGAAAACAATGGCACGGACTGATAATTGCCAGAGACAATGATGGAAAATTCAACTTTAAATCAAGGTGGGAAGGCGAATCGTGGGTGGAAACCGTCGGCAGGCAAAATAAAAATTCCTTATAAGAATAAAAGCGAGTGTTACGTGAGTGTAATATCATTTTATAGGGTTTTGGACTGGCTATTAGGAAAAACTATCGGCATTCCAATTGGTTTAGAACTGTTCGAACTACGTTCAAAAAACTGACCGAAAATTTGCTCTTTTCATGATCTACTTTTTTTTTTTACAAAGACATAGAGGGAAAAAAAGAACAACGGCAGGGATAGAGAGAAGGAGGGAGGGAAAGAGAGACATTTTGGGAAGGAGTGAGAGATAGAGACAATGAGCTAGAGACTAAAAGAGAAAAAGGGGACAGATGAAAAAGAGAGGGAAAGAGAGAAAACAGATAAGAGAGAAAGACAAAGAGAGAGAGCGAGAAAGACAAAGAGAAAGCAAGAGAGAAGAGAGCGAGAAAGAGAGAGAGACACACAAAAAAGAGGGAGAAGGAGAACAAGAGAGAAAGAGAGAGAGAGGACAGAGAAATGGAGTGAGACGAATAGAAAGAACGGGAGATAAACAGAAAGAGGACAGCGAAATAGATAGAGACAAGGAGAAAGAGAGACAACGAGAAGGAAAGAGAGAGAGAAAAGAGAGAGAGACAGAGAGAGACAAAGCGAAAGAGAGAGAAAGACAGAGATACCGAAACAGAAAGAAGGAGGTAGAGAGACAGAGAGATAGAGACAAAGAGAAAGAGGCAGAGAGATAGAGACAAAGAGAAAGAGGCAGAGACTGAATGTAGAGGAGAAAGAAAGAGGTAGAGAGACAGTGAGATAGTGACAAAGAGAAAGAGGCAGGGGCAGAATAAAAAGGAGAGAGAAAGGCAAAATGATAGTGACAGAGAGAGAGCGAGAGAGGAAGAGACAGAGAGAAAGAGCGAGAGATAAGCGAAGAGGCAGAGACCGAGTAGAGAAACCGAGCGAGAGATAAACAAAGAGAGAAAAATAAAGACAAAGAGAAAGTGGCAGAGATAGAGTAGAGAGCAGAGAAAAGAGGGAGCGATAAAAAAAGAGAGAGGAAGAGAGAGTGAGAAGGAGAGACAATGAGAAAGAAAGAGAGAAGGGGAGTGCGAGAGTGTTAAAAAATCAAAGTTACTTTTTTGAACTGTAGCTTAAGTCTTACTAAAGGTATTTTTCAAAAGATAAGATTTGGCGCGGAGCGCCTTCTAGGCTCGGTGTTAAATAGCGAAGCTATTTAAATTAATATAAAGATTTATTTATAACTATTAGTGCCCATAGGGCATTGGTTGTTAATTGAATGATAGTTCATATTTTTGATGATTTTAAGTCTTGGCTTTGGTGGTGTGTTCGGCACTGAGCAAATTAAACAAATGCCAAAATATACGGAAATAAACATGGCCAAAGGTTAAATTATAAAAACCAATTAAATTTTATTAAATTGTGTGTTTACAGTTTTTCTCTCATACGGAAAAGAGCTGCAAAATGCGCTTCGTTTTGGCGCATTTTTTGGAGAATATGCCGAAATTTTAATGGCAATGGATGTAATGGCAACATTTTGTGGACAAAATGGCACATGCATAACGAAGGTCAAATTTCAAAATTTCTTTATAAATTAAATTATTTATTTCAGTGCCTTTCCCAGTCACAGGACATCGAACTCTTGGCATCCCATGGTCCAACCAAATCCCAAATCTTAACCAAATCATATGGATCAACTAAATCCAATGGACTAACCCAAGCCCATAGACCAACTAAATCACAAAAACCAATCAAGTTTCAAAAAAAAAAAAACCAAATACCATGGATCAACGTAATCCGTTGGCACTTCTTCACCTTTAGTGACCCAAACCTCTTCTGCCATTCGAATGACAACTGAACAATCTTTTTCATTAGTGCCATATGCACGGCATGTGGACCATTTTGGCACAAATTGCACCAATGTTTTTTTTCCGTCGAATGTGGCCAAAATTATTCTGAACATCACCGCATCGCCCTATGAAATCGCTTGTCGAAAATACCAACAACCATTAAAAATGAATGACCCGAAAGCACCACCCAGCGTAAAACACCGCTATTTTGAAGCTTGCATGGAAGTGCCAATCACAACAGAAAAGTGCCAAAGGTAAAAAGAAAGAGACAATTGAATTGATGAATGAAAGAAATTAAGTTCTGAGAAGCTGATCGCTTGCTACAAAAGTACAAAAAAAAAAGGCCCGAAAACAGTCCAATCGCTGAATTATGCCCAAAACATTTTGATGGAATTTCGGGTGCTAATTTTGCCGGTTTCATTGTCCAAATTTGTGTCCATCGCGAACAAAACACATTCATTGTTGACGCAACATTTAACATGTCCTTCTCAAATAAGACGTAATTATAACAAAATAAAGAAATAATGAAGTTTTATTAATTTAAAAATTTTATTCAAGTTACAAAAGAAATCAACGTTTTCCAATTTCATTTGAAAAAATATTCAATATACGAAGGATACCAATTTATTTATTTGTTACAGATAAAGTTCAATTAATTTAGAACGAGGGAATCTGTATTGTTCTCAGTGATATTGTGCCGGAAATGGTCAATGGCACTTTGGCAAAAATGATACATTTTGTGCCACCTTCGGATGATGAGAAATGCTCACCTTTTTCCAAATCGAAAAGCCGAAATATTCAAAGTTTATCTCTTACAATACGAATCTGAAAAAACCGAAGTATTCGAAATTTATCTCACGCAACACAAAGCTAAAAAAATACGAAAATGACCCGGACAAATTCAGTAAGCAAAAGGAAATCATCTTTTTTACAATTGATTTTTTTAGATCGTCCAACAATGTGTGACGAATACGGTGACGATTGTGAGCCGATCAGAAATTTGTTATTGAAAATTGAAGCATTGGATAATTGCGGAAAGCCTGTCAACCCGAACGACGAATTAGCAATACAAAAAATTAAAAAAAATTTAAGATTTTTTGTTTCCAGGCTTTTAAAGGATAAATTAATTAGTCCGAAAATATTGGTCCGCAAATGTAGGGCAACCATTAAAGGATAAGAACAAAATTATATTTACAACAAAGTTGAAAACATTTTCAAGAAAGTATCAAATTTTTTATTTTATTTTATTAATTTAGTTTGTGGAGTTGAGCCCGAAACAGAGGAGGGCCATCAACGAAAAAAGCGACAATATCGTCCATTTTGTTTGAATAAGCCTAACAACAGAAACTGTGGCACAAACAGCAAATGGACTGAATTCCCGATTAAGATTGGCTTTAATACAGGAACATGTATTAAAATAATACTCAGTTTCGGCATAACATTTTTTTAGTGCCCGAAGAATATGCCCTTTGGCAAAATGCTATTGAAGTTGGTGCCAATTTGATAAAGTGAGATGGGAATTATTAAAAAAAGAAGTGCATTCTATTGAATTGCAGGCATTTGACTTGCATTCGATTTGAATTTGTTGATGGTATGGAGGAAGGAGAAGAGGGCATTGCTGTTGATAATATATCATCAAAAAGAAGTAAAAACTGAGTTTGTTTTTTTCAAACGAAATAAAAAAATTTTATTAATGAATTTTTTCCATTTTTTGCTTGTGGTCAATCCCCGGCGGGCAAAATACGCGGCTGGCAATACCTTGGGCTTGCCATGCACAATAAAAATTGCACGGAAGTAAATTTTTAATAGAATTTGTTTTATCATTTTTTTGAGTATCATGATGAATAAATTGGATTAAGTATGTAAACATGTCCGTGGTGGCGGGCCATGAACTGTTGCACGCCCTTGGCAATTTGCATGAGCAAAGTCGAAGTGATGAACGAAACTTCATCATTTTAAGGGAAAAAGATGGGGTATAAAAGTAAAATAATGATAAGTATTCATTTTATCGTTATAGCCATCGAGAATTGTCAAGGACACTCAAAACTTTGGATTTGATTATGATTTTGGGTCCGTGTTACACTACGGGGCAGGAGGCAATCATGAAGAGTATGAAAAGGAAAAAATGATCATCTTAAATTTAGCCGGATTTAAAATTCTGTTTTCAGGACTCCTGATCCTGTTTTCAAAATTTTGACCCGGATCCTGAACCGGATCAGAATTTTTCAAAAAAAAAAACGAAAATGGCGAAAAATTAAATAAAAATTTACTTTCTAAGCTTATAAATAAAACAGCACTAGTTAAACAATCAAAAACTGAATATTCTGGCTTTGAAAGAGTCAATTTTAATATGGGTTCGCAGATTAAAATTTTCAAAATCATCATTTGGCAGGCAAAAAATCACCATTTAGAATTTTTTTATTCCAAAAGCAAAAAAAAAAAAAAAACTAAGTAAAAAGGGGCCGGTGGTCATTAAAGTAAAAATGTGAAATCTGAACGAACTATGAAAGATATAGATATGCTCGAACATTTACATTCTTTTTTTTTTGACAAATATTTATTTAAATTTGTAATCAAGCAAATCGTTACAATAAAAAATCTATTATAAAAATGGAAAATGAAATCCGGGTTACCATGGTCAAATTTAGCCTGAACAGGATCAGGATTAGAGAATCGACTTGGACCGGACGGACCGGATTTAAAACCCTGTTTTTCCGGACTCCTGATCCGGGTACATTTTTCCAAAAACACCCGGATCAGGATCATGAGTCCGGAAAAAGCATAACGGGATCCGGTCTTGTTCCGATCTCTAATAATTTGCATAATTTAGGCGACTATATGACCGTATCACATTGCCAAGATTTTACCAACAAACGATTGGCCAACGGGGACGAATCTCATTCAAAGACGCGGCAATAATTAACAGAATTTATTGCAATGGTAATAGAAGAAAAAATTAAAATATTATTTATTTACTTATTAATGATGATCAATAAACTTAATAGAGTCATGTAAAGGCAATGAGAACAAATGCCAAAATGGGGGCTATTTGAATCCGAATGAATGTGCCAAATGCCTTTGCCCGAACGGATACGGCGGCAAATACTGTGAAGCACTTGAAGAAAGTGAGTTTTAAGAAAAGCCTATTTTAATTTCATTTTAAAAAGAATTATTAATTTAATTTATTAACTTAAGACTTGAACTGTGATGATAAAAGTGGAACCAAAAAAGAATTGAAAGCCAACAAGACAACTAAAGTATTGAAGCCGAATACAAAATGTACGGCCAAAGATGGGTCACCATGTCAATGCCATTGGAAAATTAAGGCAAATTAATAACAATAAATGACATCATATAATGTATATAAACATAGTTCTATATATATAAATAAATATATATTAAAATTAACAATTATTTTTATTGATTCTTAGGCCATGTAAAAATATGAAATATATCTATAATATATACATATATTTTAGCCGGAAGCAGGCAAAAAGGCACGAATTCGATTTATTTCTTTGAATGGTGATTTGTTCAAGTGCACATACAATTGCTCTTCATTATATGTGGAAATCAAATACCGAGCCGACAAAAGAGTCCAAGGAAATAATTAATTATAATTTAATAAATTAATTAATATTAATTAACTAATATTGTTCAGGTGCCAAACTATGCTGCCCCGACGCATTCACTGACAAAGACACTAAGCCCAATGACTATAAAAATTGGATTGAG
The DNA here is from genome assembly GCA_039877585.1 of Heterodera filipjevi. Classification (NCBI taxonomy): domain Eukaryota; kingdom Metazoa; phylum Nematoda; class Chromadorea; order Rhabditida; family Heteroderidae; genus Heterodera; species Heterodera filipjevi. Next base: position 24,642,051 of record JBDPZO010000002.1, on the reverse strand, counting down.
GCGGAAAAGCCGGACACGGACTTTGTCATTTCAGCGCACATTCCATCCAATGCCAAAGATGCGGTCATTCCATTTGAACTGACATATGAAGCAGGTAAGAAAGGATATGTTAAGCTAGAAATTGTAAATTTATTTCAGAAATATTGGGTTTTTATTGTTAAAATGAAAAGCTAGCTTAATTAAAAACTTAATAAATAAACTAATTGTTTATATTAAAATATTTGATAAAGGTGATGCCAAACTCACAAATTCGTGCAAATGTGTGAATACTGAGAATTTGTATGCTGAAAAAAGGAATCCCGGAACCGGCATATTGTATTGTTGGGACGAAACCAAACAAAAATACATTGAATGCTCCTGTAATGGAGACAAGAAGTGCTTTTCGGAAGAAAAATGGTCCTACGATGCTTTTATCTGTCCTATTCTAAAGGTAAACATCAAGAAGAGGCATAAATGAAAATAAACAATTTTGAGGTGAACGGAATTCACGTCCAAGGAGTCCGACAAAAAATCATTACTACTGATCCAACAGATCAAAGTTACAATTGGAGACGAATTGATGTTTATTGCTATGTAAATGTTTAATTGTTTGCTAATTAATTAGATTAATGATTTTACAGAAAGCCGAAGGGGGCACCGTAAGCTTTTGGGGCTACCAAGAACCAGGGACAACGGACGTAATTCGGGTGGACGAAGTGCATTGCCTTGACTATGAGGCCGCCGGTGTTACACCGCCAAATTTGTTCAAAAGTTTGGAAGACGAACAGCAGCAGTAAAAATCGTTGGACCAAATTTCGGACCATGGCAATTCGTCGTCATTTCCATTTATCCATGGGCCGACATCTGTTTGTGATCCATGAGAGAAAGTGGAAGAAATTCTGATCATTTATTTTGGTTAAATTTTGGTCTAATAATTTAAATTTTATTTTTTTGATATGCTTTATTCCAAAATTATATGTACACCCATTTTTGTGTTAAACAAATTCCCATTTTTTTTTTGGTTTTAGGCAAATGGAAAACCTTAAAATTTATTTACTCATATTTGGTGCTGTAAAAAGAACCACAGAACTGATCACTACTTAACTTACTTTATTATATAAAAATAAGTAAATGTTATGTCGCGCTAAAAAACCTCACCCCGATTCAATCTCACTTCAGCTAAAACGATAAAAACACGTCAACGCTTAACAGAAAAACTCAATCCAATAAAAATATCAAATAGATCAAAGAAAATTCAAAAATTTTAGGAAATTTCATTACAATTTTACCGAGGCTGTAGGGGTAACTTTAGTCGGGCCATTTTAGTAGGGCTACTTTAGCCGGAGGGCATTTTAGTCGGAGGGTTGTTCAAACCAAACTAGGGGTATGGTTTTCAAAAAAAAAACTAGGCGGTTCGGTTTTACCAAACTAAGGTTGGGTTTCCAAAAAAATAGGGGTATAGTTTTCAAAAAAAACGGAAAGGTTCTCCGATTAAAACGGCCCGACTAAGATTACCCTCCGACTAAAGTGGCCCGACTAAAATGGCCCTTTTCGTTACCGAGGTAAAATTATCAACCCTTAACGCTCAATCCAAAAAATCTCAAATAGAACAAAGAAAATTCAAAAATTTTTAGGAAATTTCATTACAAATTTACCGTGATGAAATTATGTCTGATGAGATTTTGTCGTTGAAGAAAAACCCGTTATAGGTACCTCACTTGAACAATTTACTGATATATTAAATTTCATATATGCCCTTATTAAAAATAATCTATACAATGTTTTATTTACATTAATCATCATGATTTCAATAATAATATTCATTATGTGTATCTGTCCCATTATATACCCAATGTTTTTCAAGTGCCTAACATTTCGGCGCGGGAGTGTCGCGACTGCGCGAAAAATAAAAATTAATATTAAAAATAAAAAACATTAAAAAATATTTTTAATATTAAAAATATATTTTTGTACTTAGAAAAAATAAAAAGAAAAAAAACATGAATGAAGGAAGGAGGAAAAAAGAGAACGTATGGCTGACTAATTTGAGTCACCAATTATCCAACGGAAAATTGTTAAATGTTATAAATTAAAAATGAGTGTTCCGAACATGAAAAGAAATAACAAATTTTGTGAAATGTTAAAATGAATGAATTATGAATAATTTGGATCAAATCGGAAAAAGGACAACAACAAGTAAAAAGGGTATGTGCCAGAAAATGAGCCATTGGCACCAATGGAAAAATGTTATGAAAATGAAATGTTAAAATTGACAAATTTGGGAAAAATAGAAATGTTACGGAAAATTAAAGGGAAAGGTTACGAACATTCGCCGGCATGCCATGTTGGCAAACAAACCGCTTCTAACGAGAATTGGCAATATAAAAGGAGGGTCGAACCCCTACCAAATCACTTTCAATTCAACTGAGCTCAGGAAGAGTCCTCCGACTCTCAACCTCCCCTCCCGTCCTCCTTTCCCCCCCCCCCGCTCTCCCGACCGCTCGTGCCATCGACTGCTCTTCCCGACTGCTCATTGTGCCTGCCCATTGCCCTTGCCGATTGCCCGTGCCGACAGCCCATGCCGATTGGCCATGCCAATGGTTCCCTCCGAAGTTTCCGTCGTCCCCCCGAGCCGATTTCTCCCGACCTATCCCTCCGATCGTTCCCCACATTTTTCCTCATTTTCCCCATTGTGCCGATCCCCCCATTTTCCCCATTGTGACGTTCACATTTTTTCCCCATTTTTGTTGTCCGCTTTTTCGGCGGTTTAATTACCCAAGTTTGAGCGCCCCTCTGAATAAACCAATTTCGTCACTTCTGTTCCTTTATTCGCGTCATTCTTCGGGTACTTTGGACTTTTCCGGCTAATTTAAAGTGGACCCCGTGCATTGCCTGTCCCCATCATCCGCTCTCCCACAATTGAAAGAACTCGTCGGCCTTGCCCCACCTCCTCCCAACCCCGCTTGACCGACCACGCCGACTGCGTGCCCGGACATTTTGGCCTAAAAATGGCCCTTTTTAAAAACTTTATCAAAAGACCCAAAATCATCAAAAATTATCATTTTTCTCAAAAAAGCCTCAAATGATTACAAATCATCACATCTGGCTACCCTGTGTTAAAAAGAGAAAGGAAAAGACGGCGTTGACGAGACGCCGTCGGGGAAAATTTTATTTGCGTGTATTTTGGTAACAAATTTGCTCACTGTTTAACCTATACACCAAATAAAGATCTCCGATCGGCATACCAATATTTTGCGCGAGAAGTTTATAAGGAAAGAATATGCAATAAGGTATTTTTTCGAGAGGCATTGTTTGATGCAATTAATGGGGTTTTCAAAAATACGAATAGTATCAGATAATGATTATTCTAAGTCATGAGTACGAGTAAAACGAGTAACGAATATTGCCAAAAAATCATGAGCAACGAGTAATTTTTGTTAATGAAAAAATTTCATTCTTGCAGAAAATCGTAAAGTAATATTTTGCTTTATTCACTGCAATCAGGGGTAACGACAATCTCATACTGAACAAAGCACGAAATGAAAATGAAAAAAAAAAATTTCCAAAACCGAAAACGAAACGAAAAGGAATAATTTTTTCGGGACGAAAAAAAAAAAAAATCAATTTTGATGAAACGAAAATGCAAAAATCGAAATTTCATTATATAATTTTTGATAAATAATACGGAAAAAAAAATCTAATCGCAACATTTCCTAATTAGAGCCTTAATAAATTCTTAATTGGCGCTAGAATTAAATAAAGAAAAAAAGGGGTCCCATCAAAATTTTTCCAAAATAAGAAGTTCAATGGTCAAAAAGAAAATTTTGGGGGCAAAAATAAGAATATTTTTAAAATGCACTTCCATCCAAGGCTTTAAAAAAAAACATTTTATTCAACAAAGAGACAAACAGTCATGGTATATGTTTATGGCGACTTGCTGCTTACTGACATTGTCCTTAATAATTATTTACCAAAAAATTATTACCAAAAAAAAGTGTCATAACGTTTTTTACGTGTCGAGTCGAAGGACAAAAAGTGCAATTTTGCTGATTTTTCGGCTAAATCAAGTAATAACTTTTTTCAGACGCAACCAAACTAAGCAATTTTGGTATCATCCGATAGCTCTTACTTGTTTCTATTAACTTGCTAAATTAAATAATTTTTATTAGATTTTTGAAAAGTTTGGCAGTTTTTTCCACTTTTTTGGTCATAACTTTTGAAAAACTTAATAACAATTTTTGAAATTTAGCAAGCTAATAGAAACAAATAAGAGCTATCGGACGATACCAGGATTGCTTCAACAACATTTGCACTTTTTGTCCTTCGACTTAGCACCGTTTTTTGTAACATTTTATGTAAGCTTTCAAATTTACCAATCATTAGTTGAAATAAAATTTTTTTACCAGAACTTTTTTAACTTTGTGTGCCACCCCCATTTTTAGGTGATCATATGTAGAAAATGGCAAAACAATCAAAAACTGAGAAAATTCTAGCTAGCATAACTTTTGATGCTAATCAAACCGAAGTGATCATACCACTCATTCACGGTGATTTGAAAACCCGGAAAGGGCTTGAAATCTGAGAAATTTTTGGAAAAAAAAATTAAGAAATCTTAAAGGTATAAATTTTTGTTCATTTTGACCCCAGGATCCACGAAAAACGGGGGTGTTTCTCCCGTGGCGCAAAGACCAGCCGAAAAAAAAAGAATGGAATTTGCCGATTTTTTTTTGTTGATGATTCGGCCACCACCACCAAAGATATTTATTCATTTTTCAGTTATCACTGCTGGCAATCTCTGCTGTCAAATGCGATGGTCGACTTTTCGTTGTGCTTTTCCTCCCCATTTTTGTCCATTTTCCCAATTTTCATCACTTTTCCATTAAAATCCGTCCGTTTGTCGTCCACCCATTGAATGAAACGGTCGGTCCAATATAAGCAGTGATTTGTCACCAATTGGATTTGCTCCTCCTATTCAGCCAATTCCATTCCATCCCATTTATTTTTCATTTTCACTTTTATTTTTCGCTTTTGGAGAGAATTAATTTATTCTTCAATCATAAAATAATTAATAAAATTTATTTTTATTTACTAATTAATTTTGAAAATGGACTATTTGCTCCCTTTGGTTGCTTTGCTTTTGGTTTTCTTTTATTCCTCTGCCCCTCCGTTGCGGTAAATTAAAATTTGAATAAAATAAAAGGTTATAATTATTAATTTCAGTGATTTGTCATCCGATGGCACTTCATGTAACATTAAAAATGGACTGATTTTGATTGAAAATGAATGCCAACGGTAAAAATCTTTTGGAATTAATTTCTTTTTTTGATTTATCTTATTTAGGATTCTTTTCTGCTACCAAAGCAATTGGGACGATGGAAAAGTAAGGATCGGACGGCATTTTGGGAGAAGAAACCAAACGAATGGGAAAAGGAATTTCATGGAATGTGCCAAAGAAATGGGAGGGAAACAATGGCACGGACTGATAATTGCCAGAGACAATGACGGATTAATCAGCTTCAAATCGAGGTGAGAAGCTGAATTTTGAGTCCGCAGGCCCCAAAAAATGTCATTTAATATAATAATGTGTTGTTATAAATTATTTTTTATGATTTTAAGTCTTGGCTTTGGTGGTGTATTCGGCACTAAGCAAATTAAACAAATGCCAAAATATACGGAAATGGACATGGCCAAAGGTTACATTATAAAAAATCATTTAATTAAATTAAATTTTGTGTTAACAGTTTTTCTCTCATACGGAAAAGAGCTTCAAAATGCGCTTCGTTTTGGCGCATTTTTGGGCGAATACGCCGAAATTTTTATGGCAATGGATTTTCTGGCATCATTTTGCGGACAGAATGGCACAATGAAATTGTGCAAAAGAAAGGTCCAACTTTCAAAATTCTATTTTATAGATTAGATAATTATATTTTAGTGCCTTTCCCAGTCACCGGACATTGAAACATTGACATCCCATGGATCAACCAAATCCGTTGGCACTTCGTCACCCTTAGGCTCAACAACTTCGTCTTCTGTCTTTCCAACGACAACTGAACAAACATTTCCATTTGTTCCATATGCTCGGCATGTGGACCATTTTGGCACAAATTGCACCAATGTTCTTTTCCCAATGGAAGTGTCCAAAATTATGCTCAACATCACAGCATCGCCATACGAAATTGCGTGCATTGATTATGAAAAGCGAGTTAAAATCAATGACCCTGAACCGCCCGGTTATTGGTCAGACCAGCGCTTTGTCAATGCGTGCATGGCAGCACCAACGACCCAATGCGAAAAGTGATCATTTTTATTATTATGGGGAAGAAAAAGTCTGTGAATTTTTAATTCCATATAAGGCATGTTGAATTCTTCGCCTGTTATAAAAGCGTCAAAAATTGGCCAAAAGTAAATGCCATCGCCGAATTATGCCAAAAACATCTTGCGACACCGAAAGTTGCCGGCTTTGTTGTTCAAATTTGCGCTCATCGGGACCAGAGCGGCTCAGAGATCATCGTTGACTCATTTATCAATATTTCATTCTCCGATCAACCGTTTGTCACATTATAATTATTATTATGCGTATTATTTGTCGTATTATTTTTATTATATTATTAGTGTAACATTTGCATACCGACTTTTGCAGACCGACTTTTGCGGTCCGACATTTGCGGGCCGACTTTTGCGGACCGACATTTGCGGACCGACTTTTGCGGACCGACATTTTCAGACGAATTTAAATAAAAGAAAATTTTTTAAGAAGGAAAGTAAAGAATTAGGTAATTCAAACAAAAAAACTAAATTAAAATTATGTTGTAATTCAAGGATAAAAACATTTTTTATTATAATTCGTCCGAAAATGTCGGGCAACCAAAAAAAACCCAAGGATAACAAATAATATTACTCTCTAAAAATAATAATCACTTTTGACTTAACTGGCTAAAGGTTCAAAACAACGCGCACATTGCCAATTTCATTGGAGGGAATTGCGAATATAATGAGACAAAATCCAATGTTGTTCATCGAATTCGGCAATAATCAGCATGAAAGCGCAATTCGAGAAAAAGGCAACGGCGAAAAAATTCATGGAAAATGGGCCAATGATGTAAACGAAAATAAATAAAAAGAATAAACCCAAATTGGATAGCTTCAGAACGATGGAATCGGCACCATTCTCAGTGACATTGAACCACAAATGGACAATGGCACTTTGGCCAAAATGATTCATTTTGTGCCGTCATATTATGTGACAAAAATGCTTGCTTTTTTCCAAATTGCAAAACCAAAGTTTTCAAAATTTATCTCCAAACAAACAAAACTGAAATCTTATAAAAATGATCCAAATAAATTCAGTGAGCAAAAAGAAAAGTGTTTTTGGTATAATATTGTTTTTTTTAAGACCGTCCATCAGCGTGTGATGAATACGGCGACGATTGTGAACCGATCAGAAATTTGTTATTGAAAATTGAAGAATTGGAAAACTGTGGAAAGGATGCCAATCCGAACGATACATCAGTAATAAAAAAATAAAAAAATAATTTTGAAAAAATTCTTTTTCAGTTTCAAGCCCCGGATTGGGCACCAATGCCACCATGGAGACCCAGGGTAAAGCCATCCGTTTCTTTGATTTGCGATGGTGATTTGTACTGTAACAAAGAAGAACTGAAGGAACGGTACAACAGACTAAGAAAAAGTTGGCATATTTATTTATAAAGTAAAATAAAATGACAATTTTTATTTTTCAGTTTGTGGACTTGAGCCCGAAAAAGAGGGGGAAAACAACAGTAGACAAAAACGACAGTACCACCCATTTAAGCCAACAGGAAAATGGACAAACTTTCCGATTAAGATTGGCTTCGACAATGCTTCTTGTAATGATTAAGATTTGACCCTCAAAAAAAAAAGAGCTAGTCAACGATTGATTCTATTCTTGTAAAAATTTGAAAAAATTAGGCTAATCTTTAAAATTCTGAGCTAATTTATTTATTTTTTAGTGCCACAAAATTATGTCTTATGGAAAAATGCCATTCAAATTGGAGTCCAATTGATCATGTAATTGGTCAATTTCATCATTTTCTATTCTATTGTTATAAACAGGGATGTCACCTGCGTTCGATTTGAATTTGTTGATGAAATGGACGAAGAAAACGAGGGCATTTCAATTGTTGAAGGCGTTGGCTGTATGTTGTTGAAGAAATTTTATATTTTTGTAATTAAAAGCAAATTGAACAATTTTGGTTCATTTAAAAAAAAAATTCATTAAACATATACCGTATTTCCTTTAATAGAAAAACTGTGGTTCTGTTTTTCAATCACTCTCAAGGGGGTGCTTCTATTAGAGGAAATACGGTGTCCTTTTTTTAATTTGCAAATAACAATTTTTGTTTTTTATGCCCTTTTTTTAGCCTGTGGCATGTCATATTTTGGCAGAGTTGGAGGCTGGCAAACCCTTAGACTGACAATGCATTACTGGCCTTGTAGTCAAGTCATTTTTTTTTGTTTTTTAAAATGATTTCAAATATTTTCGGTTCATTTTATAGAAAATAATTTTCGAGTCTATTTTCAAGAAAAGCAACAATGAAAAATAAACTACCAATTCTTATCTTTAAAAGTCTGCTAAAAATAAAAAATACACAATGACCTTCAGCAGGTCTGAGAATATGCTAATATTTGTTTTTATTTCGTTATTTATGAATTGTTTAAGTTTAAAAACATGTCCGTGGTGGCAGGCCATGAGCTGTTGCACGCACTTGGCCTAAGGCATGAACAAAGCCGAAATGACGCACGAAACTTTGTCATTTTAAGGGAATTTGATGATGTAAATGCACAATGATTTAAAGAAAATAAATAGATTTTATATAAGTTTATTATTTAAAGCAATCACAAATTGACTCAAACACCCAAAACTTTGGATTTGATTACGATTTTGGGTCCGTTTTGCACTATGGGGCAGGAGGCAATCATGAAAAGTAAGAAAAGGGAAAAAAAAACTAAAGCAAAACATAGTCAAATATTTAAAATAAAAAATAAAAAGTCTGTTTTCAAAGAATTTCATCTAAGGCAAGAATACGATCTGATCACATTGCCAAGGTTTTACCAACAGACGATTGGCCAACGGGAACTAATATCATTCAAAGACGCGGCAATTATTAACAAAATATATTGCAATGGTAAATAGAAGGAATAATTAAAATATTATTTATTCAATTATTAATGATAGGACCAATTGGGTTTAATAACTATTTTTTATAGCTTCTTGCAAAGGTGATGAGGACAAATGCCAAAATGGGGGCTATTTGAATCCGAATGATTGTGCCAAATGCCTTTGCCCGGACGGATACGGTGGCAAATACTGTGAAGCACTCGAAGAAAGTGAGTTTTAACAAAAACCTATTTTATTTTTTAAAGATAATTAAACTATTATTTAAAAATTAATATCTAAGATTTTAACTGTGATGATGTGACTGGGATTCCGAGAGAATTGAAAGCCAACAAAACACCAAAAGTGATGAAACCGAAGACAAAGTGTACGGCCAAAGATGGCGCACCATGTCAATGCCATTGGAGAATTAAGGCAAAATAAACAAATTAAATATAATATACAAAATATATATTATAATATCTAATTATGTTTCAGCCGGGGGCAGGCAAAAAGGCACGTATTCGAATTGTCTCTTTGAATGGTGATTTGTTCAAGTGCACATACAATTGCTCTTCAGCTTATGTGGAAATCAAATACCGAGCTGACAAAAGAGTCCAAGGCAATAATTAATTAATAATTTAATTAATTAATTAATATTAATTAACTAATATTGTTCAGGTGCCAAACTTTGCTGCCCCGACGCATTCACTGACACTAAGCCAAATGACTATAAAAATTGGATTGAGGCGGAGAAACCGGACACGGATTTAGTCATTTCAGCGCACATTCCATCAAATGCCAATGATGCGGTCATTCCATTTGAACTGACATATGAAGCAGGTAAGAAAAGAATTGTTAAGACTTATTTATAATTTAAACTATTCAGGGTTCCCATCTTTTTGACTATAAAATGGTCAATTCTGAAGAATTTCTTGCAAAGAAATGAGAATTCTTTTAGACATAACGCCAAAGATTGTTAATTTTGCCATGAAATTAACATTTTTTACATTTTATGGGCAAAATGCCAATTTCAAAGGAAATCTTTGGAAATAAGGACACTTTCAATTTTCAGCCCTTTTCAAAGGACATCCTTTGATTCTAAGGACAAATGGGAACCCTGAAATAGAGTGTTCAAATGAATTAGTTATTTGATTTAAATGCTTATCATTGATATGGTTTGATTAAATAATTTTTGTTTTACAAGGCGATGTCAAACTCACGAATTCATGCAAATGCGTGTCGCCTGAAACTCTGTATAACCAAAAAAGGAATCCCGGAACCGGCAAATTGTATTGTTGGGACGAGGTCGAACAAAAAGACTATGACTGCTTCTGTAATGGAGACAAGAAGTGCCTTTCGGAAGAAAAATGGTCCCACGATTCCTTTCGGTGCCCTATTATAAAGGTAATTAGCCAAAAAACGATGTTTATAAATAATAAAAATAATTTTTATGTGAACGGAATCCAAGTCAAAGGAGTTAGACAGCAAATCATTACTGATCCTGAACACTTCAAATACAACTGGACCCAAATTTACATCTACTGCTATGTGAATATGCTTAATTATTTGTTAATTAAAATTAATGAATTTTACAGAAAGCCGAAGGGGGTACCGTAAACTTTTGGGGCTACACTGAGCCAGGGACAACGGACGTAATTCGGATGGACGAACTCAATTGCTTGTTCCCTGATACGGCTGGCGTAACTCCGCCCAATTGGTTCAAAAGTCTGAATGCCGAACAACGCCAGGAGAAAGTCGAACAAGACTCGCACAATGACAATGTGTCGTCATTATTTTTTGTGCATGCGCCAAAATCTGTGTGTTATCCATCAGAGAAAGAAAAACAAATTTAGTGAAATCTGATCAAAATATAGTTTTAGTGGTTTTCGTCACTTATACAATTATAAACAAAATGTAAAAAAATAAAATGTTTTAATAATTAACGGCTACATTTTTAGGTTGATATTTTGAAGCATTTTGGAAAAAATGGTAGAAATGACTTCTCAAAGAGAAGGCGTAGACATACCATTCAAACGGCAATTAGGTCAGAATTTAGTGCTCTTTGTGAAAGGCACTGGGTTTTCTCATAAAAAAAAACTCCAACCCTAGAAATTTTTTTTCCAACTTTTTACGGGATTGCAAAAAATTTTTTGGCAATAGTAAAGAAGATTGATCCCACAAAAAAAGGCTTAAGAGTGGGTTTTATGTGATTTTTGAGTTGTGCTCGGAAGTTTTCGGGATCGCTGATCACGAATCTGACATCAGGGCAACCACTTTTATGCATTAAATATACATTTATTTATTTATTTATGCGGAGTCATACATTTGTACACTTATTGTGGTGAAATGAAGTTATTACATAAAGAACGTGTAAATTAAACCATCTGTCGCAACGAGCGAATAGCTTGGGCAAAATTGGCAAAGGGAAAAGGGTGGGAAGGGCACGAGCAGCGGAAGGGACAATGAGTGGACCGAATCGGGCGGGGAAAGGCAACGAGGGAGGGGACGGGTGAAGGGTGGCGAGAGAGTAGGTTGGCAGATGGTTAGACGGGGCCAATCGGCTACACGTCAGCAGAATTGCAGATGAACTCTCGAATGTTCATCTGGCAGGCGCGAAACAGAGTTTTGCTGATGTACTTCTCGAAGGCCTCGAGGGGAGAAGCGTACTGCATAAGCAGGTTGTCCACGTCAAAGGTGGGTGAACAGCAGCGGCTTGCGTGCCAATTGTCCCTTCTGAAGGCGGTGAAAAGCGCTTCTTCTGCCTCCCGTGCCGGGCCTTCCAGCCCGCTCATGATGGCACACCATGCTTCCACTTCAGCCTCGACTCTCAACAGGACACGCAGGACATGGTCCCGTTCCTGTCTGAGAGTGTCGACGGCTGCTTCATCCAGTTCGTCCTCGCCGAGCAGGTCTTCGGCAGCGGTGACGTGTTGTCGAAGACGAAACAGAGCGGGGCCCAGCGCCATTCGGCATCGTGCAGAAGGCATTTTACGGTAGCGGCACCATTTGTCGCAACGAGCGAATAGCTTGGGCAAAATTGGCAAAGGGAAAAGGGTGGGAAGGGCACGAGCAGCGGAAGGGACAATGAGTGGACCGAATCGGGCGGGGAAAGGCAACGAGGGAGGGGACGGGTGAAGGGTGGCGAGAGAGTAGGCTGGCAGATGGTTAGACGGGGCCAATCGGCGACTCCACAGAACGGAATAAAGAGAAGTGTTTATTCCATGGCAAAATGTGAAGTGACAATTGTGAGAAACGACGGGGTTTATAAAGAGGAGAAAAGCGGAGGAGGAGCACTTTTTAGCATAAAATTGACAAACAAAATAGATAGAAAAAGGATGAATCATAGTGACATAAAGAAGGGGAAATATCACCGGATTACAATTAAATTAAAATATCAAGAAATGAAATGAAAGAATAAAATTATTAATAATTAAACACAATTAAAAATTATCACAATTTTCCGTTTCATTTATCATTTTTCCCTTTGTCGGCTTTGCCGACACCATCATAAAATGACGGAATACAAAAATCAAATAAAAGGAAGAACAACGAAAATCGGATGTCAAAAAATCTTAGCCCTAAGCGCCATTGAGGATTGGTTCCATAAAAGCCCTTAAACTCTTTAATGCCATTTATTTCCATTGCCACTTTTGGGTAACTTATTCCATTCATTTATTACCCTAATGAAAACATTTGGGTTGCTTTTGGCCTTTCTTCTCTTATTTTGTAGAAGCAATAATTTTCTTTTTGGCCGTATTGTCTTAGTAAAAAACACTTCAGAATCCAGGTGGGTTAGCCGGTTTAAGATCTTATATGTCATAATGAATCTGTAAGATTCCTTCTACACTCTAGCTTTTGTAAACCGCAAATTTTTAATCTTTCTTCATATGGACGCTTGATCAATTCGGCTTTTTTTGAATACAATTCGGGTGAAATATTTTTGAATTTTTTCCATTTTATCAATTTTTTCGCGCTTTTGGGGATTCCAGATTTCGGTTGCATATTCAAGGCGAGGCCTGACATATATTGATTGGATGATTGGAGCTAGTTTTATTGCGAACAAATTTGTAAAAAAATTTATACCTTTCTCTATGGCCAATCTCTCCTTTTCTTCATAAAATTTTTTTAATTCTTTTTTTAGATTCTTACAAATAATTTTGTGGGTTTGAGAGGATTTTGTGATCGATTTGTGCAGTTGTTGTTTTTTTCCTGTTAAGGTTCCTTATAATTGGGTGATATTGTTCTTTTAATGTCTTATTTAATGGCTTCATAGGGACCCATTTATCAAACAACTCCATCAATTTATTAGTAAAAAGTGCATATTTTTTTCGTAAGGATATTAAAGGAAACCATTTGCAACGACAAGAGCCGGAACCTGCCTCTCGAGACCCTCAATCCGTCAAGGTCATAACTTTTGAAAAACTAAATAACAATTTTTGAAATTTAGCAAGCTAATAGAACAAATAAGAGCTGTCGGATGATACCAAGATTACTTAGTTTGGTTACGTCTGAAAAAAGTTATGACTTGATTAAATCAGCAACATTTGCACTTTTTGTCCTTCGACTAGCACCGTTTTTTGTAGCATGTAAGCTTTCAAATGATACCAATCATTAATCGAAATAAAATTTTTTTACCAGAACTTTCTTATCTTTGTGTGCCACCCCCATTTTTAGGTGGTTATATATTTATGGCGGAAATGCAAAAAAATGACAAAATTCAATAATTCGTTGGTCAAAAATCTGAGAAAATTCTAGCTAGCATAACTTTTGGTGCTGATCAAACCGAAGTGATCAGACCACTCCTTCACGGTGATTTGAAAACCCGAAAATTGCTTGAAATCTGAGAAATATTTGGAAAAAATTAAGAAATACAGTACTTTAGATTTCTTAAAGGTATCAATTTTTGTTCATTTTGACCCCAGGATCCACGAAAAACGGGGGTGTTTCTCCCGTGGCGCAAAGACCAGCCGAAAAAAAAAGAATGGAATTTGCCGATTTTTTTTTTGTTGATGATTCGGCCACCACCACCAAAGATATTTATTCATTTTTCAGTTATCACTGCTGACAATCTCTGCTGTCAATGCGATGGTCGAAATGAATGCCAACGGTAAAAAACTTTCGGAATTAATTTCTTTTTTGAATTATACTTTTTTTAGGCTCCTTTTCTGCTACCAAAGCAATTGGGACGCTGGAAAAGTAAGGATCGGACGGCACTTTGGAAGAAGAAACCAAACGAATGGGAAAAATAATTTCACGGAATGTGCCAAAGAAATGGGAGGGAAACAATGGCACGGACTGATAATTGCCAAAGACAATGACGGATCACTCAGCTTCAAATCGAGGTGAGAAGCTGAATTTTGAGTCCGCAGGGCCCAAAAAATGTCATTTAATATAATAATGTGTTGTTATAAATTATTTTCATCTTTTTAAGTCTTGGCTTTGGTGGTGTATTCGGCACTAAGCAAATTAAACAAATGCCAAAATATACGGAAATGGACATGGCCAAAGGTTACATTATAAAAAAATCATTTAATTAAATTAAATTTTGTGTTTACAGTTTTTTTCTCATATGGAAAGGAGCTTCAAACTGCTCTTCGTTTTGGCGCATTTTTTGGCGAATACGCCGAAATTTTTATGGCAATGGATTTTCTGGCATCATTTTGCTGGCAAAATGGCACAATGAAATTGTGCAAAAGAAAGGTCCAACTTTCAAAATTTTATTTTATAGATGAAATAATTATATTTAAGTGCCTTACCCAGTCACCGGACATTGAAACATTGACATCCCATGGATCAACCATATCCGTTGGCACTTCGGCATCCTCTAAACCAACAACTTCGTCTTCTGCCATTCAAACAACAACTGAAGAAACATTTCCATTTGTTCCATATGCACGGCATGTGGACCATTTTGGCGCAAATTGCACAAATATTTTTTTCCCAACGGAAGTGTCCAAATTTTAGCTCAACATCACAGCATCGCCATACGAAATTGCGTGCATTGATTATGAAAAGCGAGTTAAAATCAATGACCCTGAACCGCCCGGTTATTGGTCAGACCAGCGCTTTGTCAATGCGTGCATGGCAGCACCAACGACCCAATGCGAAAAGTGATCATTTTTATTATTATGGGGAAGAAAAAGTCTGTGAATTTTTAATTCCATATAAGGCATGTTGAATTCTTCGCCTGTTATAAAAGCGTCAAAAATTGGCCAAAAGTAAATGCCATCGCCGAATTATGCCAAAAACATCTTGCGACACCGAAAGTTGCCGGCTTTGTTGTTCAAATTTGCGCTCATCGGGACCAGAGCGGCTCAGAGATCATCGTTGACTCATTTATCAATATTTCATTCTCCGATCAACCGTTTGTCACATTATAATTATTATTATGCGTATTATTTGTCGTATTATTTTTATTATATTATTAGTGTAACATTTGCATACCGACTTTTGCAGACCGACTTTTGCGGTCCGACATTTGCGGGCCGACTTTTGCGGACCGACATTTGCGGACCGACTTTTGCGGACCGACATTTTCAGACGAATTTAAATAAAAGAAAATTTTTTAAGAAGGAAAGTAAAGAATTAGGTAATTCAAACAAAAAAACTAAATTAAAATTATGTTGTAATTCAAGGATAAAAACATTTTTTATTATAATTCGTCCGAAAATGTCGGGCAACCAAAAAAAACCCAAGGATAACAAATAATATTACTCTCTAAAAATAATAATCACTTTTGACTTAACTGGCTAAAGGTTCAAAACAACGCGCACATTGCCAATTTCATTGGAGGGAATTGCGAATATAATGAGACAAAATCCAATGTTGTTCATCGAATTCGGCAATAATCAGCATGAAAGCGCAATTCGAGAAAAAGGCAACGGCGAAAAAATTCATGGAAAATGGGCCAATGATGTAAACGAAAATAAATAAAAAGAATAAACCCAAATTGGATAGCTTCAGAACGATGGAATCGGCACCATTCTCAGTGACATTGAACCACAAATGGACAATGGCACTTTGGCCAAAATGATTCATTTTGTGCCGTCATATTATGTGACAAAAATGCTTGCTTTTTTCCAAATTGCAAAACCAAAGTTTTCAAAATTTATCTCCAAACAAACAAAACTGAAATCTTATAAAAATGATCCAAATAAATTCAGTGAGCAAAAAGAAAAGTGTTTTTGGTATAATATTGTTTTTTTTAAGACCGTCCATCAGCGTGTGATGAATACGGCGACGATTGTGAACCGATCAGAAATTTGTTATTGAAAATTGAAGAATTGGAAAACTGTGGAAAGGATGCCAATCCGAACGATACATCAGTAATAAAAAAATAAAAAAATAATTTTGAAAAAATTCTTTTTCAGTTTCAAGCCCCGGATTGGGCACCAATGCCACCATGGAGACCCAGGGTAAAGCCATCCGTTTCTTTGATTTGCGATGGTGATTTGTACTGTAACAAAGAAGAACTGAAGGAACGGTACAACAGACTAAGAAAAAGTTGGCATATTTATTTATAAAGTAAAATAAAATGACAATTTTTATTTTTCAGTTTGTGGACTTGAGCCCGAAAAAGAGGGGGAAAACAACAGTAGACAAAAACGACAGTACCACCCATTTAAGCCAACAGGAAAATGGACAAACTTTCCGATTAAGATTGGCTTCGACAATGCTTCTTGTAATGATTAAGATTTGACCCTCAAAAAAAAAAGAGCTAGTCAACGATTGATTCTATTCTTGTAAAAATTTGAAAAAATTAGGCTAATCTTTAAAATTCTGAGCTAATTTATTTATTTTTTAGTGCCACAAAATTATGTCTTATGGAAAAATGCCATTCAAATTGGAGTCCAATTGATCATGTAATTGGTCAATTTCATCATTTTCTATTCTATTGTTATAAACAGGGATGTCACCTGCGTTCGATTTGAATTTGTTGATGAAATGGACGAAGAAAACGAGGGCATTTCAATTGTTGAAGGCGTTGGCTGTATGTTGTTGAAGAAATTTTATATTTTTGTAATTAAAAGCAAATTGAACAATTTTGGTTCATTTAAAAAAAAAATTCATTAAACATATACCGTATTTCCTTTAATAGAAAAACTGTGGTTCTGTTTTTCAATCACTCTCAAGGGGGTGCTTCTATTAGAGGAAATACGGTGTCCTTTTTTTAATTTGCAAATAACAATTTTTGTTTTTTATGCCCTTTTTTTAGCCTGTGGCATGTCATATTTTGGCAGAGTTGGAGGCTGGCAAACCCTTAGACTGACAATGCATTACTGGCCTTGTAGTCAAGTCATTTTTTTTTGTTTTTTAAAATGATTTCAAATATTTTCGGTTCATTTTATAGAAAATAATTTTCGAGTCTATTTTCAAGAAAAGCAACAATGAAAAATAAACTACCAATTCTTATCTTTAAAAGTCTGCTAAAAATAAAAAATACACAATGACCTTCAGCAGGTCTGAGAATATGCTAATATTTGTTTTTATTTCGTTATTTATGAATTGTTTAAGTTTAAAAACATGTCCGTGGTGGCAGGCCATGAGCTGTTGCACGCACTTGGCCTAAGGCATGAACAAAGCCGAAATGACGCACGAAACTTTGTCATTTTAAGGGAATTTGATGATGTAAATGCACAATGATTTAAAGAAAATAAATAGATTTTATATAAGTTTATTATTTAAAGCAATCACAAATTGACTCAAACACCCAAAACTTTGGATTTGATTACGATTTTGGGTCCGTTTTGCACTATGGGGCAGGAGGCAATCATGAAAAGTAAGAAAAGGGAAAAAAAAACTAAAGCAAAACATAGTCAAATATTTAAAATAAAAAATAAAAAGTCTGTTTTCAAAGAATTTCATCTAAGGCAAGAATACGATCTGATCACATTGCCAAGGTTTTACCAACAGACGATTGGCCAACGGGAACTAATATCATTCAAAGACGCGGCAATTATTAACAAAATATATTGCAATGGTAAATAGAAGGAATAATTAAAATATTATTTATTCAATTATTAATGATAGGACCAATTGGGTTTAATAACTATTTTTTATAGCTTCTTGCAAAGGTGATGAGGACAAATGCCAAAATGGGGGCTATTTGAATCCGAATGATTGTGCCAAATGCCTTTGCCCGGACGGATACGGTGGCAAATACTGTGAAGCACTCGAAGAAAGTGAGTTTTAACAAAAACCTATTTTATTTTTTAAAGATAATTAAACTATTATTTAAAAATTAATATCTAAGATTTTAACTGTGATGATGTGACTGGGATTCCGAGAGAATTGAAAGCCAACAAAACACCAAAAGTGATGAAACCGAAGACAAAGTGTACGGCCAAAGATGGCGCACCATGTCAATGCCATTGGAGAATTAAGGCAAAATAAACAAATTAAATATAATATACAAAATATATATTATAATATCTAATTATGTTTCAGCCGGGGGCAGGCAAAAAGGCACGTATTCGAATTGTCTCTTTGAATGGTGATTTGTTCAAGTGCACATACAATTGCTCTTCAGCTTATGTGGAAATCAAATACCGAGCTGACAAAAGAGTCCAAGGCAATAATAATTAATAATTTAATAATTAATTAATATTAATTAACTAATATTGTTCAGGTGCCAAACTTTGCTGCCCCGACGCATTCACTGACACTAAGCCAAATGACTATAAAAATTGGATTGAGGCGGAGAAACCGGACACGGATTTAGTCATTTCAGCGCACATTCCATCAAATGCCAATGATGCGGTCATTCCATTTGAACTGACATATGAAGCAGGTAAGAAAAGAATTGTTAAGACTTATTTATAATTTAAACTATTCAGGGTTCCCATCTTTTTGACTATAAAATGGTCAATTCTGAAGAATTTCTTGCAAAGAAATGAGAATTCTTTTAGACATAACGCCAAAGATTGTTAATTTTGCCATGAAATTAACATTTTTTACATTTTATGGGCAAAATGCCAATTTCAAAGGAAATCTTTGGAAATAAGGACACTTTCAATTTTCAGCCCTTTTCAAAGGACATCCTTTGATTCTAAGGACAAATGGGAACCCTGAAATAGAGTGTTCAAATGAATTAGTTATTTGATTTAAATGCTTATCATTGATATGGTTTGATTAAATAATTTTTGTTTTACAAGGCGATGTCAAACTCACGAATTCATGCAAATGCGTGTCGCCTGAAACTCTGTATAACCAAAAAAGGAATCCCGGAACCGGCAAATTGTATTGTTGGGACGAGGTCGAACAAAAAGACTATGACTGCTTCTGTAATGGAGACAAGAAGTGCCTTTCGGAAGAAAAATGGTCCCACGATTCCTTTCGGTGCCCTATTATAAAGGTAATTAGCCAAAAAACGATGTTTATAAATAATAAAAATAATTTTTATGTGAACGGAATCCAAGTCAAAGGAGTTAGACAGCAAATCATTACTGATCCTGAACACTTCAAATACAACTGGACCCAAATTTACATCTACTGCTATGTGAATATGCTTAATTATTTGTTAATTAAAATTAATGAATTTTACAGAAAGCCGAAGGGGGTACCGTAAACTTTTGGGGCTACACTGAGCCAGGGACAACGGACGTAATTCGGATGGACGAACTCAATTGCTTGTTCCCTGATACGGCTGGCGTAACTCCGCCCAATTGGTTCAAAAGTCTGAATGCCGAACAACGCCAGGAGAAAGTCGAACAAGACTCGCACAATGACAATGTGTCGTCATTATTTTTTGTGCATGCGCCAAAATCTGTGTGTTATCCATCAGAGAAAGAAAAACAAATTTAGTGAAATCTGATCAAAATATAGTTTTAGTGGTTTTCGTCACTTATACAATTATAAACAAAATGTAAAAAAATAAAATGTTTTAATAATTAACGGCTACATTTTTAGGTTGATATTTTGAAGCATTTTGGAAAAAATGGTAGAAATGACTTCTCAAAGAGAAGGCGTAGACATACCATTCAAACGGCAATTAGGTCAGAATTTAGTGCTCTTTGTGAAAGGCACTGGGTTTTCTCATAAAAAAAAACTCCAACCCTAGAAATTTTTTTTCCAACTTTTTACGGGATTGCAAAAAATTTTTTGGCAATAGTAAAGAAGATTGATCCCACAAAAAAAGGCTTAAGAGTGGGTTTTATGTGATTTTTGAGTTGTGCTCGGAAGTTTTCGGGATCGCTGATCACGAATCTGACATCAGGGCAACCACTTTTATGCATTAAATATACATTTATTTATTTATTTATGCGGAGTCATACATTTGTACACTTATTGTGGTGAAATGAAGTTATTACATAAAGAACGTGTAAATTAAACCATCTGTCGCAACGAGCGAATAGCTTGGGCAAAATTGGCAAAGGGAAAAGGGTGGGAAGGGCACGAGCAGCGGAAGGGACAATGAGTGGACCGAATCGGGCGGGGAAAGGCAACGAGGGAGGGGACGGGTGAAGGGTGGCGAGAGAGTAGGTTGGCAGATGGTTAGACGGGGCCAATCGGCTACACGTCAGCAGAATTGCAGATGAACTCTCGAATGTTCATCTGGCAGGCGCGAAACAGAGTTTTGCTGATGTACTTCTCGAAGGCCTCGAGGGGAGAAGCGTACTGCATAAGCAGGTTGTCCACGTCAAAGGTGGGTGAACAGCAGCGGCTTGCGTGCCAATTGTCCCTTCTGAAGGCGGTGAAAAGCGCTTCTTCTGCCTCCCGTGCCGGGCCTTCCAGCCCGCTCATGATGGCACACCATGCTTCCACTTCAGCCTCGACTCTCAACAGGACACGCAGGACATGGTCCCGTTCCTGTCTGAGAGTGTCGACGGCTGCTTCATCCAGTTCGTCCTCGCCGAGCAGGTCTTCGGCAGCGGTGACGTGTTGTCGAAGACGAAACAGAGCGGGGCCCAGCGCCATTCGGCATCGTGCAGAAGGCATTTTACGGTAGCGGCACCATTTGTCGCAACGAGCGAATAGCTTGGGCAAAATTGGCAAAGGGAAAAGGGTGGGAAGGGCACGAGCAGCGGAAGGGACAATGAGTGGACCGAATCGGGCGGGGAAAGGCAACGAGGGAGGGGACGGGTGAAGGGTGGCGAGAGAGTAGGCTGGCAGATGGTTAGACGGGGCCAATCGGCGACTCCACAGAACGGAATAAAGAGAAGTGTTTATTCCATGGCAAAATGTGAAGTGACAATTGTGAGAAACGACGGGGTTTATAAAGAGGAGAAAAGCGGAGGAGGAGCACTTTTTAGCATAAAATTGACAAACAAAATAGATAGAAAAAGGATGAATCATAGTGACATAAAGAAGGGGAAATATCACCGGATTACAATTAAATTAAAATATCAAGAAATGAAATGAAAGAATAAAATTATTAATAATTAAACACAATTAAAAATTATCACAATTTTCCGTTTCATTTATCATTTTTCCCTTTGTCGGCTTTGCCGACACCATCATAAAATGACGGAATACAAAAATCAAATAAAAGGAAGAACAACGAAAATCGGATGTCAAAAAATCTTAGCCCTAAGCGCCATTGAGGATTGGTTCCATAAAAGCCCTTAAACTCTTTAATGCCATTTATTTCCATTGCCACTTTTGGGTAACTTATTCCATTCATTTATTACCCTAATGAAAACATTTGGGTTGCTTTTGGCCTTTCTTCTCTTATTTTGTAGAAGCAATAATTTTCTTTTTGGCCGTATTGTCTTAGTAAAAAACACTTCAGAATCCAGGTGGGTTAGCCGGTTTAAGATCTTATATGTCATAATGAATCTGTAAGATTCCTTCTACACTCTAGCTTTTGTAAACCGCAAATTTTTAATCTTTCTTCATATGGACGCTTGATCAATTCGGCTTTTTTTGAATACAATTCGGGTGAAATATTTTTGAATTTTTTCCATTTTATCAATTTTTTCGCGCTTTTGGGGATTCCAGATTTCGGTTGCATATTCAAGGCGAGGCCTGACATATATTGATTGGATGATTGGAGCTAGTTTTATTGCGAACAAATTTGTAAAAAAATTTATACCTTTCTCTATGGCCAATCTCTCCTTTTCTTCATAAAATTTTTTTAATTCTTTTTTTAGATTCTTACAAATAATTTTGTGGGTTTGAGAGGATTTTGTGATCGATTTGTGCAGTTGTTGTTTTTTTCCTGTTAAGGTTCCTTATAATTGGGTGATATTGTTCTTTTAATGTCTTATTTAATGGCTTCATAGGGACCCATTTATCAAACAACTCCATCAATTTATTAGTAAAAAGTGCATATTTTTTTCGTAAGGATATTAAAGGAAACCATTTGCAACGACAAGAGCCGGAACCTGCCTCTCGAGACCCTCAATCCGTCAAGGTCATAACTTTTGAAAAACTAAATAACAATTTTTGAAATTTAGCAAGCTAATAGAACAAATAAGAGCTGTCGGATGATACCAAGATTACTTAGTTTGGTTACGTCTGAAAAAAGTTATGACTTGATTAAATCAGCAACATTTGCACTTTTTGTCCTTCGACTAGCACCGTTTTTTGTAGCATGTAAGCTTTCAAATGATACCAATCATTAATCGAAATAAAATTTTTTTACCAGAACTTTCTTATCTTTGTGTGCCACCCCCATTTTTAGGTGGTTATATATTTATGGCGGAAATGCAAAAAAATGACAAAATTCAATAATTCGTTGGTCAAAAATCTGAGAAAATTCTAGCTAGCATAACTTTTGGTGCTGATCAAACCGAAGTGATCAGACCACTCCTTCACGGTGATTTGAAAACCCGAAAATTGCTTGAAATCTGAGAAATATTTGGAAAAAATTAAGAAATACAGTACTTTAGATTTCTTAAAGGTATCAATTTTTGTTCATTTTGACCCCAGGATCCACGAAAAACGGGGGTGTTTCTCCCGTGGCGCAAAGACCAGCCGAAAAAAAAAGAATGGAATTTGCCGATTTTTTTTTTGTTGATGATTCGGCCACCACCACCAAAGATATTTATTCATTTTTCAGTTATCACTGCTGACAATCTCTGCTGTCAATGCGATGGTCGAAATGAATGCCAACGGTAAAAAACTTTCGGAATTAATTTCTTTTTTGAATTATACTTTTTTTAGGCTCCTTTTCTGCTACCAAAGCAATTGGGACGCTGGAAAAGTAAGGATCGGACGGCACTTTGGAAGAAGAAACCAAACGAATGGGAAAAATAATTTCACGGAATGTGCCAAAGAAATGGGAGGGAAACAATGGCACGGACTGATAATTGCCAAAGACAATGACGGATCACTCAGCTTCAAATCGAGGTGAGAAGCTGAATTTTGAGTCCGCAGGGCCCAAAAAATGTCATTTAATATAATAATGTGTTGTTATAAATTATTTTCATCTTTTTAAGTCTTGGCTTTGGTGGTGTATTCGGCACTAAGCAAATTAAACAAATGCCAAAATATACGGAAATGGACATGGCCAAAGGTTACATTATAAAAAAATCATTTAATTAAATTAAATTTTGTGTTTACAGTTTTTTTCTCATATGGAAAGGAGCTTCAAACTGCTCTTCGTTTTGGCGCATTTTTTGGCGAATACGCCGAAATTTTTATGGCAATGGATTTTCTGGCATCATTTTGCTGGCAAAATGGCACAATGAAATTGTGCAAAAGAAAGGTCCAACTTTCAAAATTTTATTTTATAGATGAAATAATTATATTTAAGTGCCTTACCCAGTCACCGGACATTGAAACATTGACATCCCATGGATCAACCATATCCGTTGGCACTTCGGCATCCTCTAAACCAACAACTTCGTCTTCTGCCATTCAAACAACAACTGAAGAAACATTTCCATTTGTTCCATATGCACGGCATGTGGACCATTTTGGCGCAAATTGCACAAATATTTTTTTCCCAACGGAAGTGTCCAAATTTTAGCTCAACATCACAGCATCGCCATACGAAATTGCGTGCATTGATTATGAAAAGCGAGTTAAAATCAATGACCCTGAACCGCCCGGTTATTGGTCAGACCAGCGCTTTGTCAATGCGTGCATGGCAGCACCAACGACCCAATGCGAAAAGTGATCATTATTATTATTATGGGGAAGAAAAAGTCTGTGAATTTTTAATTCCATATAAGGCATGTTGAATTCTTCGCCTGTTATAAAAGCGTCAAAAATTGGCCAAAAGTAAATGCCATCGCCGAATTATGCCAAAAACATCTTGCGACACCGAAAGTTGCCGGCTTTGCTGTTCAAATTTGCGCTCATCGGGACCAGAGCGGCTCAGAGATCATCGTTGAATCATTTACCAATATTTCATTCTCCGATCAACCGTTTGTCACATTATAATTATTATTATGCGTATTATTAGTTTCGGACGCGTGCGTATGCACAAGCAGCAAGGAAAAGGGAAGGAGCGTATGACTTAAGTACCAATGAACAGAGTAGTCAAAATGAGAGAGAGAGTGCAGCGAGAAAGTGGCAGAAAAAGGACAAAAGAAATAGCGGGTAAATTGCACTAGAATTTTTGAAAGTTTATGCGCTTTTGTGGCGTTATGAATTTGTAGGTACCTACAAATTTGTAGGTTCCTACAATTTCCATTTGACCTACAATTTACCTACATTTACCTATTTCTTATCTCGTTTCTCTGCCGCATTGTAGGAAACTACATTTTTTGTAGGTTTTTTGCACCTTACCTGGCATCGTCAATAACAAAAGTTACAGTCCAAAAAAAACAGGTACTGAAATGGCAAAAGTAAAATAAAATTCATTATTAAATTTTTGGCCAAGACACCGCACACTCGACTACGGCGGCCAGAAGGTGGGGCGCCGCTCGCTCGCTCCGGGTTGCTCGCGCCTGAGGTCGGGCCTTCGGCCCGACCTTAACCAGGCGCTCGCTCCGTCTCCGCATGCTCGCCATTGGCGGGCCGCTCCGCGGCCCTAAAAACGTTAAATTTTATTTTAAAATAGAAATATTGTTGAAATCCACGAGAATTACTGAGTATAATGATTAATTTGATGATTTTGAATGTAAAACTATTAATAAAAGTGCTATTTGTTACTAAAAACAGCAAATTCAGTACCATGTTTGGTGGGCTGTAACTTTCGTTAGAAGCGTGGCCGGGTAATAAAAACGGTACCATTCGACTAAACTCATCGAGAGGAATCGAATGATATATAATATGATATAAAAATCAAAGTTGTCAGTTTCCTTAAGGTTTACCAAATATTATGCATAGAAACAAACAATAAGTCTAACGACCGCACGATAAAACAATTAGTGCAAATTTAGGTCTTATGCAATAACCAAACAAAGATCAAATTCGGGCAATAAAACTATCGTCTGTCCGCTAGATGGCGATTTGGTTTGTGACAAACAAAGACTGAAGGAACGATACAACAGATTAAGAAAAAGTTGGCATTTTTATTTATAAAATAAAATAAAACGACAATTTTTATTTTTCAGTTTGTGGACTTGAGCCCGAAAAAGAGGGGGAAAACAACAGACAAAAAAGACAGTACAGCCCATCTCAGCCTAAAATAGGAAAATGGACAAACTTTCCGATTAAGATTGGCTTCAACAAAGACTATTGTAAAGATATATTACCACTTAACCCTCAAAAAAAGAGCTAATCAACAAAACTTCGATTTTAGTAAAAATTTGAAAAAAACAGGCTGATTTGATCTTTAAACTTCTGAGCTAATTCATTTATATTTTAGTGCCACAAAATTATGCCCTATGGAAAAATGCCATTCAAATTGGAGTCCAATTGATCACGTAATTGGTCAATTTCATCATTATCAATTCTATTCTTATAAACAGGGATGTCACCTGCGTCCGATTTGAATTTGTTGATCAAATGGACGAAGGAAAAGATGGCATTTCAATTGTTCAAGGCGCTGGCTGTATGTTGAAGAAAAATAAATTATATTTTTGTAATTGAAAGCAAATTGAACAATTTTGATGCATTTAAAAAAACCCGTTTAACCATATACCGTATTTTCTCTAATAGAAGTACTGGTGGATCTATTTTTCAATCACTTTAAAGAGGGTACTTCTATTAGAGGAAATAATGGTTAGTCATTTTTTGGAATTTTATGCCAATTTTTTTTAGCCTGTGGCAGGTCACATGTGGGCAGAGTTGAAGGATGGCAAAGAATTTGGATGTCGATTAATGTGCCATGGTGCACGGAAGTAAACAGAGAAGAAAATATAATAATATTGTTAATTCTAACTCAGTAATATAATGGCATAGGATTGCTTAAAATGAAACAAATTTAAAGAATTTTCGGTCATATTTTGCTTGATAAATTTTCGGATTTACCCCTCCTCCCCACCCCCCATTTCGCGATTGTTTTAATTATGAATTTGGCTAAGAACAATAATATGTCCGTGGTGGCAGGCCATGAACTGTTGCACGCCCTTGGCAATTTGCATGAGCAAAGTCGAAGTGATGCACGAAACTTCATCATTTTAAGGAAAAAAGATGTATAACAGTAAGAAAATAAAAAGTATTATTTATTTTATTGTTATAGCCATCGAAAAGTGTCAAGGACACCCAAAACTTCGGGTTTGATTATGATTTTGGGTCCGTCATGCACTATCCGGCAGGAGGCAATCATGAAGAGTAAGAAAATGAAAAAAATCATAATTAAATGCCATTTTACGAATTTTTAACGGCTATTTTGTTGCAAATAAAGGAACAATAATTGGCCTTAATTAAGGCGATTATATGACTTGATCACATTGCCAAGATTTTACCAACAGACGATTGGCCAACGGGAACGAATCTCATTCAAAGACGCGGCAATTATCAACAAAATATATTGCAATGGTAAATAGAAGGAATAATTAAAATATTATTTATTCAATTATTAATGATGGTCAATAAACTTTATAGAGTCATGTAAAGGCAATGAGGACAAATGCCAAAATGGGGGCTATTTGAATCCGAATGATTGCACCAAATGCCTTTGTCCGGACGGGTACGGTGGCAAATACTGTGAAGCACTCGAAGAAAGTGAGTTTTTAAATAATTTAAAAATTAATGAATTCTTTAATATCAGATTTGAATTGTGATGATTTGACTGGAATTTCGAGAGAATTGAAAGCCAACAAGACAACAACAGTATTGAAGCCAAAGACAAAGTGTACGGCCAAAGAAGGTTCACCATGTCAATGCCATTGGAGAATTAAGGCAAAATAAACAATTATAAAATAATATAATATAGATATTTATATTATAATTTAATTATTAAGCCGGAAGCAGGCAAAAAGGCACGAATTCGAATTGTCATTTGAGTGGTGATTTGTTCAAGTGCACATACAATTGCTCTTCAGCTTATGTGGAAATCAAATACCGAGCCGACAAAAGAGTCCAAGGCAATAATTAATTAATAATTTAATTGATTAATTAATACTAATTAACTAACATTGTTCAGGTGCCAAACTCTGCTGCCCCGACGCATTCACTGACAAAGACACAAAGCCAAATGACTATAAAAATTGGATTGAGGCGGAAGAACCGGACACGGACATTGTCATTTCTGCGCACATTCCATCAAATGCCAATGATGCGGTCATTCCATTTGAACTGACATATGAAGCAGGTAAGAAGAAAGGATTTGTTAAGCTCAAATTTTAATTTTTTCCAGAATTATTGGGTTTTGTATTTAATTAAAGTATTTTATCAATTTTTTATTTATAATAATAATACAAAAAAAATTCAAAATACCTAATCTTAGTTGCTTTTTCAAATGAATTATAGGTGATACCAAACTCACAAAATCGGACAAATGCGTGACTACTGAAAATTTGTATTACGAAGAAAGAAATCCCGAAAGCGGCAAATTGCACTGCTGGTACGGTGCCATACAAAAACTAAAACCGTGTTCCTGTGAAGGAGACAAGAAGTGCCTTACAGAAGAAAAATATTCGCATGACGCTTTTGAGTGTCCAATTATAAAAGTAAACGGTCAAAAAAAGCATAAATGTCAAAAATAATTTAAATTTAGGTGAATGGAATTCAAGTTCCAACAGGAACTCAACGATCCATAACTGATCCAAAAAGCCCAGAATACAAATGGAGCCGAATAGAAGTCGATTGCTATGTGAATATATTTATTTGTCAATTAATCATTAATGAGTGTTACAGAAAGCCGAAGGGGGCACCGTAAGTTTTTGGGGCTACAGTATGCCAGGGACAACGGACATAATTCGGGTGGACGAAGTGCATTGCCTTCGCTATGCGATCGTCGGTTTCAAACGTTTGGGAGTTGAACAGCCGCAGGAAAAATTGTTGGACCAAAATTCGGACCATGGCAATGTGTCGCCAATGCCATTTATTCATTGGCCGGAATAAGTTGATGATGATCCATGAAAGGAATGGAAGAAATTCTGAATCGTTAAACCAGAATTCATAAACAATATGACAAAATTTTGAACCTTATTTATTAGTTCATATGCATTATTTCGGGCAATAATTGTCATTTTTGTGTAAAATGATTTTAGACTTTTTGATCGAATTTGGATCATGGGGCCGGAATTGGTCCAAAAGGCATGACATAATCATGATTGGCGAGCCCGAGAATCCTCAGGAACGTCAAATTGTGATATTTAAACAAAAGAACTATAACTTCTCTTGCCATGGAGATAAGAAATATCTTTCCTAAGAAAAATGGTCCAACGAATATTTTTTATACCCAATTATAAAGGTCAGTAGCCAAAAATGAGGGGGTTCATGAATTTATAAATCCGCCATTTTTAAAGATTCTCTAAAAAAATTGGTCATAACTATGCTCAAAGTCCCAAATCAATTGTTGCCAAAACAGTGCAAGAAATTGACATCTCTTTAAAAATTTTATGTAATTAGGGTGGCTAATAAGCCAATCTAAAGCGGTCGGTCCCGGTTCGGCGCGCTCAGTTCGGCGCGAGTTTTTCGGCGCAGGATTTTTTCGGCGCGGGCTTTTTCGGCGCAGATTTTTTCGGCGCGCTCGGTTCGGCGCACAATGGAACCCGAACACGGCCCAGATTTCCAGTGGAATTTTGGATTGTACATGAAAGAACTATCAACGAAGAAGAATCGCACGAACAACTACACAGAAGCAGCACATCGTCGACTCCAAACGATTTTTAGCTGTCCGTACCCTACCATTTGGCGCTTCATCGATGTCCTTCGAATGAATCAGCGAACGCGTGACGCGGACTAAGCTTCGCATTTGAAACAGAAGTCTATTCCCACATTGGGGCTACTTCAATCGTAACTCCTGCGGGATTCGCTCAAGCTTGCCCATATGAAAAAGGTAACTGTTTACTGTCTGACAAAACTGTCATAGTTTGGGTTCCCCAAAAAGACAAAATGTGCAGATATAGTCCTATTGGTGTCATGGACGGACATAACCTCGGTACAGTATGGCTCTCCACTCTTGGCGACCTTGGTCTAACCAGTTCAATGGTTCGGAATGTCTTTGATTGTGGCCGGAATCTTACCATATCTGACCAAGGGCCAGCTTTTAGCACTATCCCGCAAAACAGGCGATCACAGCGAGGCATTTTCGGGTCTGACACGGAAGGAGTAGTTACTTCATCCCAGTTAGCGGCACAACTATCATATTTAAATGCTAATATGTCGCGCTCTGTTAATATTGCGTTTGCTCAAGCATTCAATGCCTTTTGTGATTTTATGCTGGACACCCAACGATGGGTACGGTCATCTTACCTTAATGACCCCACAAGCCTCGCGAGGTTTATTCACAGAGATAATTTCTTGATTGCCAGAAGAGCTGGCGTTTCTCTTCTGAGAACTTGGCCATGTGTCCCACTTATGCACTCGGACTTTGAGTTTCGTCCAACTCGTCCAACCTATCGTGTTTTGAACGTCTGCCAATCATGATCAGAATAAGTGGAGCGGAGCACCCAGCGTTCCTGAACCCGATGGATCTGACAGTCTCTCTCCATTCTAGAACAGCTCCTTGCGAGGACCACAGAAGAATTTTAGTTCAAATGGCCGACCGGACATTTGAAGTTGACCAAGTCGAGGGTACAATTAGCAGTGTCTATGTCCACGAAATCAAGGAAGTAGAGCTTGATTTTGGTAAGACGGCACGCATTCAGAAGCTCACGCCACACGCCTTCCATCATCTCGTCGTGTTTAATCTTACCGACTTGGCTACTCATGCCTTCGCGACGAATCTCGCGCAGGTAAGTCAACTGACCTACAAAATTGATAGAACCGAGTCTTCAGAATACAAAACCACTCTCTCGGATGAATGGTCTGCACTAGAGGAGTCAATCATTCAAAAAGCGGTAGGGAATTACTCTTTGGCATGGCAAATTGGAGTTACTATTTGTCTGTTATTCTGTATGGCCGATATTCTGATACGCCTGGTCTCCGCCTATCTTGGAGTCAGACTTCAAGGCCCTCTGGAAACATTGGGTCGTCCACTAGTTACAAACTTAGCGAAACTTTTCATCCGAAAAAGTTCCAACCGAGACTCCCATAGTAGGAATCCTCCTAATTTGTCTTTTAGACGGATAGGTTCTGTTGTCTCTCTTCCTAATAGGCATAAGGTCAGAAGACTTAAAAAGGGGGCAACGGGTCGTCCGCTAAGCATCCAAGGTCAATTAAATGACGATTCTCAACAATTCCTGGAGGCACAGTGCCAACTTTCAAGCTCTAAGGAGTTCAATAACGAGTTGCGTCGGATAGAAAATGGTTATGCCGAATGGTTGAGCGACCACCTCTCAACCCCGATTAACGATGAAGTTCCTCTTCAACTTCCGCGGAATTCAGGTGAGCTAGCACATTTCCTTGACCTGGCCACACACTTTGGAAAAGAAATTCCAAACTTCAATTTTAAAATCGGGCCTATAAGCAGAATTTCTGGAAATGAACACTTCAAGTGGGACAGACAGCAAGTCACAGCCTACCAAATAATTTTGGGGCACATTCACATGTTAATTCATGGGAGAACTCAAAATCTTTCTCAAGGTAGGCCGAAAACCGTTCGAATGGCTCGTCCAATCACAGGAACGCTACCGATCGTCTTAATGTTATGCATGCTCGTAATTTCAGGAGCCCTTGCGGCGCCGATTCCTTCAGAAACAACTCCTTCAAGTCAGATAAATTCCTCCCTTGGATCCTCAGCCCTTATAGTAGCCTTGCTAACACTAGGAACATTACTTTTAATGAACGCTCTGCCTTATTTAAAAAGTCGCTCACCAATTAGCGCGGTGGTACGTGTAAATGTCAATGGTTGTGAGGTCAGAGCATTGGCTGACACAGGGGCAACCATAAGTGTAGCTCCACTCTCACTTGCCAAAACATTTGGCTGCACGCTTTATGAATCACATGTGGAAGCTCTTAGCGTTTCTTCACACGTGATGAATATCTGTGCGGTGGGTGAAGTAAATATAAGGTTAGGAGACTTAACTCTGAGGAGTACACTCAATTTTATACCGGATAGCCAAGCAGGAGCTATGAAAAACTACCAATTAATTATAGGATGTGATATGTTTGTTAATCTGCCCCCAATAACATTTGATTTCACCAATCGAATATTCACGATAGGTAAGTCGGTCTTAAAAATAGAGACACAAAACGATGTCATCTCAAACATAAAAGTTAGAGCACTCGAGCATTACCGAATTCCACCTGGAACACAAATAGTGGTTAAAGCAAAGCTAGACACCCTCTTTTCAGTGGATAAAGAATTAAACTGATTTAATTTTATTGTTATAGCAATCGGAAATTATCAAAGACACCCAAAACTTTGGCTTTGGTTACGATTTTGGCTCCGTCATGCATTACGGAGCAGGAGGCATTCATGAAGAGTAAAAGGAAAATAAATAAAAATAATTTTTAGAGCTAACATAAAAAAATGTGATGAAAAAGGGCTTGTGCATATTTATGTTAAAAAAAATCCAAATATGGACAAAGTTAGAAAAACAGGGGCTTGTGCATATTATGTTAAAAAAAATCCAAATATGGACAAAGTTAGAAAACAGGTCGGGGGGCAGTCCCGGATAATCTAAGCATTTAACTCTTTTTTGTCTTTTGACTTCATTCTTATCAGTAATTATTTTTACGGATTTTTACCCCGGTAAATTTTGATGTTTGCTGAAGCCTAGTTGAAACAGCACAGCTAATATTTAAGTTTGGCAGAACTCATTGAACAAAATAATTATTTTAAAATTTACTGAAATTTATCGATTTGGTAAAACGATAAATTTCGGGTCGGTTTTGGGAAAATCGTTAAACAGCGGTAATCGGTATGTTTTTATTGCAATGAAAATAGGTTGCTAACCTCGTAGTGCGACATTTGCGGACCGACATTTGCGGACCGACTTTTGCGGACCGACATTTGCGGACCGACATTTGCGGACCGACATTTGCGGACCAATATTTTCGGACGAATTATAATTTTAAAAATATTTTTAAGAAGGAAAATAAAGAATTATGTAATTTTTAAAAATACTAAATTTCAAAAAATGAAAATGATCATTTTCAATCATCATATTTGAACACTTTCAATTTTCCAAAGTTGTGTGAGGGGTATAAAAGTCAAAGAGAAAGTAGGTAACATTGTAACAAAATTTTCAAATTTATTACTGCCCTAAAAGATGACGAAATAATTATGCAGGGTAGAATTAGAGTGTATCAATTGGATAATACACGTAGAATAAATATTTGGCATAGAAAAAACGATACAGAGACCAACGACCGTACGATAAAGCGATGGTTGAAAATTTAGGTCTCATTCAGAACCAAACAAAGACCAATTCGGGCAATAAAGTATCGTTTGGCCGCTAATAATTTAGATTTTTAGGAAAATGAAAACTTTATTGTTATTCAGGATAAAAATATATTTTTAATTTTTGGTCCGCAAATGTCGGTCCGCAAATGTCGGTCCGCAAATGTCGGGCCGCAAATGTCGGTCCGCAAATGTCGGGCTGCAAATGTCGGTCCGCAAATGTCGGCTAACCGCTAACCTATACGTATAACCTACTTAATTTTATTTCAAATTTTCATTACAATTAAATTTTTTCCAGGGTTAAGGGATTCCCGGTATTCGTCCCGGGACTTTTTAATATTTTGATCAGAATCTTTAACAATTGACAATATAGTGGACCAATTTGACAAAATGACCGAATTTTGCGGTTTTGGGCTTCTCATTTCATGTGAAATGAACCGCATAATTCAGGCGCTTATACGATACGATTACATTGCCGCGCTTTTACCAACAGACAATTGGACAGCGTGGACGAATTTCATTCAAAGATGCGGCTATAATCAACAGAATTTATTGCAATGGTAATACAAGGGATAATTAAAAATATTTAAACATTATTCAATTAAATGTTAATGATGATCAATTAGGCTTAATAACTATTTTTAAAGATTCTTGCAAAGGCCATGGGGACAAATGCCAAAATGGGGGCTATTTGAATCCGAATGATTGCACCAAATGCTTTTGCCCGGACGGATACGGTGGCAAATACTGTGAGGCACTCGAACAAAGTGAGTTTTAACAAAAATATATTTTTATTTTTAAAGATAATTAAGCGATTATAAAAAAAAATAATTATTTTAGATTTTAACTGTAATGTGACGGGAATTTCGAGAGAATTGAAAGCCAACAAGACAACAACAGTGTTGAAACCGAAGACAAAGTGCACACCAAAGGATGGGTCACCATGTCAATGCCATTGGAGAATTAAGGCAAAATAAAATGATAAAATAATATTATATAGATATTTATATTATAAATTTAATTATATTTAAGCCGGAAGCAGGCAAAAAGGTGCGAATTCGGTTTGTCTCTTTGAATGGCGATTTGTTCAAGTGCACATACAATTGCTCTTCATCATATGTGGAAATCAAATACCGAGCCGACAAAAGAGTCCAAGGCAATAATTAATTAATAATTTAATTAACTAATTAATACCAATTAACCAATATTGTTTAGGTGCCAAACTTTGCTGCCCCGACGCATTCACTGACACTAAGCCAAATGACTATAAAAATTGGATTGAGGCGGAAAAGCCGGACACGGACTTTGTCATTTCAGCGCACATTCCATCAAATGCCAATGATGCGGTCATTCCATTTGAACTGACCTATGAAGCTGGTAAGAATGGATTTGATCAACTTTAAGATATATGGGTTTTATCAGGCAATATCAAACTCACAAATTCGTGCAAATGCGTGTCTGTTGAAAATTTATATGCTGAAAAAAGGAATCCCGGAACCGGCAAATTGTTATGTTGGGATGAAACCAAACAAAAACTAATTTAATGCTCCTGTAATGGGAACAAGAAGTGCCTTTCCCAAGAAAAATGGTCCCACGATTATTTTGAGTGTCCAATTATAAAGGTAAGCAGCATAAAAAAGAAGCATAAATGAAAAAAAATAAATTTGAGGTGAACGGAATTCAAGTCCAAGGAGTCCGACAAAAATCCATTACTGATCAAGAACATGTAGTTTACAATTGGAGACAAATTGATGTTGATTGCTATGTGAATATTTTTAATTGTTTGCTAATTAACTCATTAATGATTTTGCAGAAAGCCGAAGGGGGCACCGTAAGCTTTTGGGGCTACCAAGAACCAGGGACAACGGACATAATTCGGGTGGACGAAGTGCATTGCCTTGACTATGAGCCCGCCGGTGTTACACCGCCAAATTTGTTCAAAAGTTTGGAAGACAAACAGCAGCAGGAAAAATCGTTGGATCAAAATTCGGACCACGGCAATGCGTCGTCATTTCCATTTATCCATGGGCCGAAATCTTTTTGTGATCCATGAAAAAAGTTAGGAAAAGATTGCAAACCGTTTTTTTTTTCTGTTTTTTTTGGAAAAAATCTAATAAAAAGCATTTATCGACTACAATGAAAAAGAAATTACTAACGCCTATTTTTTTAAACCCTTAACAGTAATTTCGGTACATATAATAAGTTAGACTAGGTTTTAAAGAAAATTAAAAAATTTAGAAAACACAGCCAATTCAACTCTTCCTTGTAGGAGCTATCATCCTTAGGGGGGGGGGGGTGTATTTTTATTTGCTGAAAACCCCTGCTCCCCTTCCCGGTTTTAAGTTAGGATGGTTTTTGGACCTCCAGTTTTCTTTTTTGGTTTGGTTCGTTGACCAAATGCGATAATTCTGTAAAAAATAACATTATGGACGCAGGGCGATTTGTGCATATTGATCTACTAATGAGATTTTACGGTGACAAAAATATTTTAAAAACTGCTTTTTTCACTCAGCTTATCTGACAGTATAAAAAGCTTAAGGACCCCAACCTTAGACCCCAACTTTATGCTGGCGGCCCAATTCATTGAGTAGTTTTCAAATTTTACCCTAATTATTAGGGGGAGAGGTTGTACGAATTTTACAGCCAAAACATTTACGGCCAAGATAAGCCTGTGTCTATAATCAGTTTCAAATTGCATTGCCTTAATCCCAATTTAAAAAGAATTCAGAATCCGGGCCAGTGTTTTCAACCAACAGATACCTTCCGTGTTTTTAAACCAGATTCCGGTCCGGGTCGGTGTTTTTCAACCAACTGATCAGTTCCGTATTTTAAACGAGATTCGGGTCTGGCTCCGTGTTTTTTCAAAAGGACTGTTACGTGTTTTCAAAAGAATTCCTGATCAGGGTTCGTGTTTTCATCCGGACCGGGTACTTCGTGTTTTTAAAAGCCCTGGGCCCGTGTTTTTCAACGAACTGATCAGTTCCGTATTTGTAACGAGATTCGGGTCCGGCGCCGTGTTTTTTGAAAAGGGAATTCTGGATCGGAACTGTGTTTTCAACCGGACCGGGTACTTCCGTGTTTTTAAACCAGATCCGGCCCGGGTCCATGTTTTTTATTGGGCCCGTGTTTTTCAACGAACTGATCATTTCCGTATTTTAAACGAGATTCGGGTCCGGCTCCGTGTTTTTTGAAAAGGACTATTACGTGTTTTCAAAATGATTCCGGATCGGGGCCCGTGTTTTCAACCGGACCGGGTATTTCGTGTGTTTAAACCTGATTCCGGTCCGTGTCCGTGTTTTTATCAGGATTCTATTACCTGATTTCAACGATTTCAAGTCCAGCGCCGTGTTTTTTAAAAAGGACTGTTACGTGTTTTCAAAATGATTCCGGATTAGGACCCGTGTTTTGAACCGGACCGGGTACTTCCGTTTTATTAAAAGTCCTGGGCCCGTGCTTTTGAACCAACTTGTCAGTTCCGTATTTTAAACGAGGTTCGGGTCCGGCGCCGTGTTTTTGAAAAGGACTGTGTTTTCAACCGGACTGGGTACTTCCGTGTAAAAATTAATTTTAAGGGAAAATTTTGATAAATTTTTCTTTCTTTTGGGTGTGTATTTTTTAAAAATTTTGGCCTTTTCTTTGTAGTCTATGGCATTTTTTTTTAATTTACAAAAATTCCGAGTTTTGTGACTTTTTAACGTTCTTCAAGTTGTAACTTTTTTAAGAGTTCGTCAATTAGAAATAGCTTATACATATCTTCGAAG
This sequence comes from Heterodera filipjevi, assembly GCA_039877585.1. Lineage (NCBI taxonomy): Eukaryota > Metazoa > Nematoda > Chromadorea > Rhabditida > Heteroderidae > Heterodera > Heterodera filipjevi. Next base: position 24,605,441 of record JBDPZO010000002.1, on the reverse strand, counting down.
CACTTAAAACTTTCGAACGCTATCGAATTTAGGAAATTTTCCGAAGCCCTAAAAATTCTGGCGCCGAATCGTGACCGCCGAATTGATGGTGTCCGAGCTAAGCGATTCAAAGTGCCAAGTTTGGCACAATTTTTAATTCAAAGATGTCTTGAACTACAATTGGTAATCTTAATAAGATTTCCATCATTTTGCTAACCCCTCCAGCTTTTTTTTTAGCTTTTCCATATCAAAAAAAATTTTCTTATAAGTTTTTCCGAGGTTAATAACAAAAAACATTCTCGAAATCCGCCATCTGCCAATTACTGGTTGGGGATCGGTTCGATCCCCGCTAAATGGTGGGCCCTAACAACTCTGGAGGAAAACGGCATATTTAACGTTTGTCTCCGGATTTGTCGTTACATCAAAAATATGGCGTTTGTTGACCAAATATATCGTTTTGGCATTTGTCTCTGGCATCGAATTGTCGTTGAATGAGAACTAACAAATTTTAGTGTATATTTGTCGTTTCTTCTCAATTTTCATGGAAAAAAACACAATATAGGTAATAATGGTTGCCCTGAATTTTTCAAAAAAAAGTTTTTTTGAAAAATTAAGTTAAAAATTGTGGGTTTCGGGGTCGCTGATCATAAATATGACATACATTTTGTAAAAAAACAAACCACAGACCTGAATCTAAGTATTTTTAGGCCAAATGAATATTGATAGTAGGAATGTTTGGTAGTACCCGATTTTGTGGATTTATTATCGCCTGGAAATGTCCCCCTTCATAGTAAATAAAGATTGATTTGAATTCGCTTTCCTGGTCTACGAGCATCTAAGGGTACATGACAACTCGCCGACGACGACTCGCCGACGGACGACTCGCCGACGCCGACTCGCCGAGGGACGACTCGCCGATAAGATGACTCGCCGACGGACGACTCGCCGATAATATTCAAAAAAATTAAATAAAACAAAAGGTTGATTAAGACAGTATTTCTTAAACAAATTCAGCGCAAATAAATAATATGCGCCAAGTCGCGCAACTATGTCATAACAGCATTTCTGTTTTTCAACGAATTTAAATGGAATGCCGAAGCTTGCAATCGGAAATTAAATTTTTTTGGCTATGCTCACACGCATATTTGGAGATTCATTGATCACTTGAGAAAGAAACAGAAAGGCATAGATGCGTATTTTGAATAAATGTCCGTGGCCAGGAAGGGCCATCAAACAGGACTAGATACAATAAGCAGATGAACGGATTCTCACAAGGAGTAAAATTATTCATTGAAAACATTATGACATACTTGCGCGACTTGGCGCATATTATTTATTTGCGCTGAATTTGTTTAAGAAATACTGTCTTAATCAACCTTTTGTTTTATTTAATTTTTTTGAATATTATCGGCGAGTCGTCCGTCGGCGAGTCATCTTATCGGCGAGTCGTCCCTCGGCGAGTCGGCGTCGGCGAGTCGTCCTGTTCCCAGCATCTAAATAGCCTTACTTAAATATGAAGCAGCTTTAAATAATACCGAATCGAGAATATGCGTTGTGTACCCAGGCCAAACGTATTGAATTTCAGTCTTTTTTTATCTGGGGGTTTGGGCTACATACAATTACATTAATTGCCGATAGGCGCCACCAGAGGAAATTTTGTAAATTTATGGCTGATATGTTAACAGATTATCCCCAAAAATTGTCAGTTTTAGGTTATCCGTTAACAAATCAGACCGTAATTTTCAAATTTTCCCCGGTGGCGCCTATTGGTACCACCGGCCCCAGCCCCATTACCCGCCGAACTCTAATTTTTATATTGTTTAAATTATTTCTACTTCGAATCATCTCTTAGTTTTTGCTTCCAAAAAACTCAATCTTTAGGGGGGTATTTTTCTTTCGTCTTTCGTGCCAAAAGGCGAAAATGCGAAAGAAAACGAAAGGCGAAACACAACATTCCTGCTAAGTAATATCTAGAAAAACCCCGAAATATGTAAAAAAATAGGTAACTAAAAGTCCCAACTTTTATAAGCAACTGACAAAAAAAAAAGAAATTGTTTTTTTACTAATTAGACCATGGAGAACCCAGGGAAAAAATATGTATTTACATAAAATTTGCAGCCCTGATGATCGATCACTTCAAAAAATGGCTGTACCTAAACTGCGGACCAGCCAATTAGAATCTCATAACTATTTTCTAACTTGATCAAATTCTGCAATTTTGCTACCATTTGAATGCTCTGCGTGTTTTAAAGTTTTCATTAAGACCTTTTTAAACGATTTAATAACTAGCTATAAAATTTAATTTGAAATTTGCAAAATAGAAAGTTTTGATTTTGCGCGAAAAAATAATTAATTTCCTTCAGGTTGGGAATCATTTTTCCTGTTGCTTACTTAGGTCAATGGTCTCTCGCTTACAGCATTTTAATTATTCAAATCAAAAATGTTGTAAAAGCATTTTAAATTTTTTTTTCATTAAAATGCAAAAATATTGATTGCAAAGAATCGATTGCAATGAGTTTTCTTTTGTTGCATAATAGCAATTTGCCAAAAAAAAATTTCAATTTTTAAATTTCCACATGCATATATAAAATTGCAATAATATATATACATATATATATAATTATTTAAAAAGAAATTATTTTGTTTTACTAAAGTTAGCAATGCCACTTCGTTTATTTATTCCTTTTCTAGAATTCTTCATATTTCTTAACCAAGGATACTTAGCCGACGATGGTAATACTTATTTTAATGTTAAAAAAGGGCTTTTCCAGATTTACATGGCTGAATAGGCCCAATATTTGGCTCTTATCCTTTTTTTCCACCCCCCTAAATATATATATATTTTTTAATTTTTTTTCTGGATCTATTTTTACGCGCTGATCACGAATATGACATCCTTTTTGTCCAATTCAGAATCCCGATCACGAATTCGAACGAAAAGTCTAAAATTCATTTTTCGGCCTTTTGTTCGAATTCGGGGTTGGATTCGGAATTGGACAAAATCGATGGCAGATTGAGCAGCGAACCCGAAAAGCCCTTAAACATGTTTTTTATGGCTTAAAACATTTTTTGAAGAATGGGAGGGGGAATACCTTTTGTAATTTATTTAGTTTACGAATTTATTAAGGTTATTTGGGATTTTGTTTTTATTTAAGACATTTACTGTAAGTGTTCATTTTAAGATTTATTGAAATTTGAAATAATACAAAAAACGGAAATAATTAAGAATTTAACAACTTAATTTTGGGTATTTAATTATTATTTAGCACTTTATGAAGAACTTTCAATGGACATACTGTATACCGATTACATTTTTGGCCCACCAGCGGACTATCGCGCTGTAAAACGAGAAAACATCAAACAAATAATAAGCATCACTTATTATGACACATTAATTGGCCAATCCATCGGACAAATGACCGATCAACTGAATATCGTAACATCAGTCAATGACAGTAACCATAGTACGATCAAAAGTGCTTGTACAAAATTTATGATAACTTTACTGAAGCATCTCGGTGAAATATTGCGTAAATTCCGTGGCAAATCAGAAGTGAGTAGAGAGAGAGAGAGAGCATCAAAGGGAAAAAAACAACTTTTTTCAACTATTTTGGGGTTTTAGCAACTAAAAACTATTGGCACATGTTTTAGCATTTTTGAACTTTTAGCAACTATTTTGGCCTTTTTCCAGAAATTTCATAGCAAAAATTAAATAAAATTGAAAAATGCACCCCTAAAACCCGACTATTAAATGAAAAAAAAAATGTCGAAACAAAAATTTTTCAAATTTTCCTTCACAAGTTAGTGAAAATTCCATTTTAGCATTTTATTTCAAAATTTTTACGAAAATTTCTTAATTTTTTAGAAATTTTTTTTAATTATTTAAGAAAATAGTGTAATTTTGAATTACGCTAGGAATTTTGGATCCTCACATTTGAGTCACAAATTTTTTGCCAATAAAATATGAAAAATGAAATTTTTGCGGGGTTGAAGTTTTTCTTAAGTGTCTTATCCTCAAAGACTTGATGAGAAAGAATAGCTGATGTTTTACAAGAATCATATCCTATTTCCGGGCTCTATTCTTAGTAATATGTGGAAAAATTCTGGCGCTTGTTTCAGTCCGGAAATTCCCAAAAATTTTTTGTTTCAGACAATGGCAATTGACCGGCTCCGTGACCGTGATGTTTGCCGCTTTTGGTCCCTTTATCGGCATGTCAATCGGATTCACGAAAATTTAGCAAGCGTTGGCGAGCTTATTGCAATGAATTGTGGTGGTGTTGGTGGATTTGATGGCATCTTTTCTGAGCCAAAACAATGCGCTCAGCTTAAACGCATTCGAGCATCGGTGATTTAAATATTTAACTTTTAGACCAAAATTTCATTAAATTTTTGGGGTAAAAATTTTTTTATAGTTTTATTTAAAAAGCATTAATCTCATAAAATTCTAAGACAAGAAAATTTAAAAACCTTTATAAATGGTACTTGTTTTTAAAATTTTCAATTGGAATTTTTAATTACTTTTTCAGACTGATGCCAATGAACAAAAATGGTTAGCCAATTTTGAGCAAGAACTGGCAAATGGGCACAAACTTTTGCTGGAAAAATTGTTAAAAAATTTGGAAACAACTGCTCATATAAAGGAGAGGAAATTAGCACATATTTTTGTTGATCAAAAAGCAAATTGGGAAAATGAATTGTCTTTCCATTTGAGAATGTTCGGTTTTTTGAAAAATGGTGCGGACCCAAATTTCCTGAAAACGGAGGCCAAAAGTCGAATTGACGATTTATTTGGAGAGAAAAATGGCCAAATCAGTCAACAATTGTACGACAAATACCCGTCATTAACTTATGGGATTGGTGAACAGATTTATATTTACTAAAATTACTACGGTGCACCCCAAAACGTACTCGCCGAAACGTCGTCGCCCGAAACATCGTCGAGTCAAAATGTCGTCGGGACAAACGTCGTCGTGCCAAAAAGCGCCGAAAAATTCCGAATTTTAAACCATTTTTTCGCTTTCTATCCTTTTTAAGGGTAGGATGATGTGATACTACTGATGCTATTACGAGATGAATTAATTTTGTTATCACGTTAATGTCTTGAATACTATAAATCTTATCACCGACGACGTTTCGGCTGAAGCCGTTTCGGCGACGACGTTTTGTCCTGATCTGAAATTAATATTATTTATAATTGAAATTCAATAAAAATAAAGATATTTTGAATAAAATTCTTTTTATAAATATAAATTGCATTAATTGACCAATTATGTTTTAGATTTTTATGATTGGCAAATGTATTTATATGAGCAATTGGTGGAAGCGCCTGCCATTGATTTGCCAAGGGTTAGGGCCCGAATGGAATTGTTTGCCTATTTTCATGCCATTGAAATGGCATTTGACCAAAAAGAATGCCCAAATATTGGTTGGCTATTTTTTCGGCGCTATTTAGTCCAAGTGTTTGACGAGTTTGATTTGGATTTAAACATTGACGACCAAATAAAAGTGAACAAACAAATTGGCCAGCTTAAGGCCGACGTTGAAGGACTGAAGGCATTGCTAAAGGGGCAAAAATTAATTACCAATTTGGCTAAACACAAAAAAATCAGTGAAGAAATTGAGGAAAAAAGAAAAATATTAATTGAACTTGAACAAATTTCGGACGAATTGATTCACTTCATAATGGAAGAAAAAGATGAAGGTAAACAAGCATTAGTAGAAAACAAAGACGGCATGGAAAAGGCCAACGGGTTAATGCCAAAATTTGAGGAAAAGTCGGATCAAAGTTGTCGTCAATCAGACCCCGAGATTTGGTCAGATGAAAGCATAGAATTGGAAAAAAGCAAAAGACCAGAATTCAAAAAACTCTATCCTAATATATCGGATGTTAAAATTGGATCCGAACAAGAAAAGAAGATGTCAATTGAAATAGATTCCGATCGGATTGGGTCAGACATCCAGCTTAATTCCAACCCCGATCAACCTCCACCTAAAGCCAAATTAGGGGCAAACAATGATCAGAATAAATCAAATGCCGAAAATAGTTTAAAGCGTGATCATAGAGAATTCGATGCCGAACTTGATTGCCGCAATCAGAAAGAATCCGAAGCCATAATTAATTCAAAAATTTATCATGAGCAAATGGACGCCGAATTTGGATCCGACCCCAAAAATGATGAACAGTATAGTGTGCCAGAAGTTGAATTGTTGGTTTGCTTGTATCGACTTTCATTATTTAAAGCGGACATTGAACAGTACGTGGACGAAAAACAACACCGAGAAAAACAAAAGGAAACGGCTAAAAACATAGGCAAAAGCACGGCACGAAATGATGCCATAACGCAAAGCTCTGTTATGGCATTGAAACACGAGATAAGCCAAATGCATGTGAACACAATGGAAAAATTGGCAATTGTTCGGGAGGAATTTTGCCAAAAAATAAATGGTTCGTTTGTTGGGGCCGTAATCCCCAAAAAATATTTGGCAAATTTCGTAGATTATCTCATAAAATATAAATTCGAAACTTATTTCCGAACAAATTTGGCTAGAAAATGTTTGTCTTCGAATAAATTACTATTCCCTTTAGCAGCAGGGGACTTTCATTTGAATAAATAAATCATTTTACGGGCCTGAAAATTTGTAAATTATTTTCGTAGTGATTTCCGATCGACATATTTTATATAATACCATGTGCCAAATATTCGTGGATATGATGCATATTTTTAAATATTACTAATTAAAATACAAATATTTTTAATTCCTTAAAATTTTGGGTCTATATTAGAGATGAGTGGCGCTGAATTGATCTTTCGCTTGTCCGTTCTGTTTCCACTGGACAAGCTGTTCATGATTTGGCCAACTGTTCATAAATGTCGCATGAATGTGAAGGTGGCGGATTGGATGTGCTTGACGCATAACAATATACCATTGACGAATTATCAGCTAATACCGTATAAGGGTAAAGCACATCTCACTATATATTTATCAATGATCGATCAATGTCTAATAAATGGAGTATCTATCAGCAAGGGCACACGGTTGATTAGGCGCAGACCAGGATTCGGGTTATGTTATGCCTGAAATTTTTTGGAATCCTCAAATCGGAAATTTTTGTGTCCGAATTCCTATTTTGGACCAAAATTCAGGATTTCTTCAAATCTAATGGGTGTATCAGGTCTTTTAGTATTTTATTTTTGAGGAAAAATCCAATATTTTGTCTGAACTTTCTAGAAAAACGACTGAACCGCTTAATTTAAAAAAAAAGTTTGGCGCTAATAATATATAGCTAACAATATATATATATTTATATTTTTGTAATTGATTAAAAATTGGTATATCTATTAAAAAATTCCAACCTCTTTAAAATTGTCCTTTTAGATACTAAAGCAATTCGGTTAGCAAATTGCTATGAGGAATTGTTCATTGACAATGCATTGTTTCTGGCAACAAACCTTGAAGAAACATATCGCCAAATTAAAAAAATGGATCTCGTTTTAAAGGCGGCCATTTGGCTGGTAATTTTTAAAGTTAAAGAAAAGTACCCTAGCCCGTAATTATGGCATTAGCAGTAATTTATGTGCAGGGTTCGCATTTTTCCCCCCTTTGGTGACATTTGCCACCATTTTGCCACTATTTTTGTTTAGTCTTCATTTTTTACTATTTTTAACGAAAAAATGTCAAAAAAAAAATATTTTTTACACAATTTTTCACTGTAAATTTTATTCACTTCTCAAAAATTTCGCCGGCGGCACCTATCGGCACCGCCGAACAAAAGTTACTCTGGATTTTTTCAAAATTTTATTGAAATTTTTTTAATTTTTTTAAAAATAGTCTCACAAATACTCAAAAAATAAACATTTTTAGTGCTTATTCTGTTAGCAAATCGTAAGGAATTTTTGAACTTTTTCTCGGCGGCGCCTATCGGCATCGCCGCCCCACTTTAGCATAATTTGAGCTTATTTTAAATCACGGCAAAAAATAGGTCAAAAATGCAAATTTGATTTTGGTTGTTCTAGTTGTTCCTTTCCAGCTCTGATTTTTTAACATTTTAAACGCAGTGAAAAATGCAATATTTAACAAAATGTAATACTTTTGAAACAAGTTTAAGGCAACAAAAATTATTATGCCACCTTTTTGCCACTATTTTGTCACCTTTTTTAAACTCGCGCCACCATTTTGGACTTTTGTTATAACATCCCTGTTTATGTGACTGACAATCATACTGTAACCCTTACCAAAATAATAATTAAGCAATTAACATTTTCATATAACTCTATTTAAAACTACACTCTTACACTGATCAGATGAATAATTTGATTGAAGAGCTGACTTTTCTTATTAGCCGCATATTCGAACGGCAAATAAATGCCAACAAAAGAAATGCCTTGATCAAGTTGTGGTCGGCATGGGCTACAATACTTCATCACATGAATGGAATGAAAAAATTAGAACAACAATTTTGCACCATTCATAAATATGCAATTGAAGTCATTAACATTTTTTCGTTGTATGCCACCGAAATGGAAAAAGAAGAATTGCGTGGAATGTTACAGAAAAAACGGTGGTCGGAAATGGTAATTTAGTGTTTTAAGCAGGGCTCCGAAATGTGATGATTTATCATCACATTTGTGGCTTTTCACTGGGTCAATGATGATTTTTTTTTTTTTTTTTGAAATAATGATTTAATGATTTTGTGGCTTTTTTGGATAATGATTTGATGCTTTTGGGATTTTTTTTGATAAAACCCTGAAAAACGGCCAATCCTTTAGCAAATCAGACGAAAATTAAAAAAAAAAATCCCAGGTGGCGCCTATCGGCACAACCGGCCCCTTTTAGCCTGTCTTTTCTCAAAAAACTCACCAAAATCGGGCTTTTTGGGGTAAAATTTTTTACCAAAATACATCCGATTTTCCAAAATTTTCCCCGGTGGCGTCAATCGGCACCACCGACCCCCTTTTACTTTTTTTTCACTTTTTGAATAAAATTTTACAAACTGAGGTTTTTAGACCCAAAATGAGGCTTCTTAGAATTAGGGCTTAGTTTAGGCTTAAACGTAGGCATAAGCTTAAGCTCGACTAGGCCTAGGCTTTTATTTTTTCATTTTTTTAAACAAAGCCAAAATGGCTTTTTCTGGGCCATTCGACACTCGGAAATTTTTACACTATTCGACACTCGGACCAGTAGCCGGTTTTAAGTATTCGTTTTTCAGAAAATACTTTCTGAACCCCAATTTGGCAAGTTACCCCAAATTTGGCATGCTATAAAACAAAAGGTTACGCGCCCAGCTGGACCCGAACCCTCGGCCGTTCATATTATCGGTGTTCCAACCGACTAAGTTACGGGTACCCTTCAAAGGCTATCCATTATCTTAAGCTTTTCCGTTTCCTAGTCTTTCTGGTATCATAAAATTATATATTTTCATACCTTTATTCTAACAAACTTTAGACAATTATCAAAGATTATTTGCCGACAAAAATTGAAGATATTTTTTCCACAAATGTTGCTTCACTGATGAACAATGTGCCAAACTGATCACAGAGCTCAGAACACCACCAAATTATGAACTGATACACAGCCTGACACTGTACCGACTGATCAGACGGTTTAATCCGTTCAAAAACCATTTTTCTGGCTCTGAAAAACAAATTGAATCAGCGAAGGACTGCCTGTACGTCACACTTGGTTCAATGGACGAATATGGCAAACTTGAAAAGCTGTTACCGGAACAATTGCACATTGGTAAGTATCAATTGCCATTTAATATAGTCATACAGTATCCTTACTGTAAGTCCAGGATAGAGTTGATCAGGATGTATTTTTTGAGCATGTAACCTTGCCTATGCACTAAATTTTTCTGTCTCTTTCTTTATTATTTATCATTCCATGCATCAATTGTTTTTGAGTGGATGCGCCAACATTTGCGCCAAAAATTAATGTCTAATTTAGTCAGTGTTAAAAAAAAATGCAAAAGCCAAAAGATGTAAAAAAAAAAAAAATGAAAAAAGGGTGTTGTATTTTGAGTAATTAATTAAATTAAAAAATAATTAGTTATATGTGAATAGTTTTAGAGAAATTTGATATGGACTCAAAATCTGCTAGCTTCTAGAGGTTGAGTCTGGAAAAAGAGTTATTTTTCGATTTTTTTTAATAGTTAAAAATAAAACAGAATTAATTCTGGCTTAAGCAGACATTAATTATTGGCGCAAAGGTGCAGGCGCAAATGTTTTGGCGCAAAAGACGCACCACCTTAGAGTGCGCTTTTTGAAAAATATCCAAAAAGTTCATTTTATATCAAAACACTTAATTTGCCTAAATATTACTTAGATCATGTTTTAATAAAAAATCTGACCCAAAAACAGGAAATTAAGTAAAGACAGTAAATAAAAGATTTCTTTATGTTGTACTTTTTAGACAAAGGGGCGTTCTGAAAAAAAAAACTCTGATAAATCATTAAAAATATACGCCTAAATTGGGCCTAGAAAAAACAGTGCCAGAATGTACAAAATTTACGCCGCAGTTCAGTGGTGACCACTTTTAGTCATTGGGACTTGTTTGTCCACTCCTTCTCTCAATATTGGGCTCTTGACCATACCATTAACACATTGCGAATGTTCAATGTTTAGAAACTTTGTGCCAATGCCAACTTAAAGAGCTTTACCTAAATGTGTTGTTGCATCGGAGTGGGAGTGAATTGGCCCAATCGGCAGAAATGCGTTTGGCCATCACAAAGGTTTTGGCCCATTTCACAAGTCGTTTAGCATTCAAACACAATGCTGGCATAATGCAAGCGACGGACATGCGCAAAGCAATTGCCATTGTACACAACAAGGTGCAGCTATTCATCAATATCAATTTTCACAATTCTGGTGTTTGTGGACAATTTTTTCCATTTTCAATTTTTAAGGAAATTTTGAATTAACGAAATTATTTTGGTAGTAACAAATTTGTTTGCTTTATTTTGAGATTGATTCTTGGATCGAATTAATCTGGTCTTTAAAAAGTCAAAAAGAAAATTTGGGCAATTAACGAACTCAATTTATGAGCCTTGATTTTTTTTTCTATTTATAAATTTAATTTTTTTTTTTTTTTTGCTTTTTGGTGTGAAAATCGTTCCATGGGCTGAATCGTCAGCGTCAAAGATCTTGTTCGTCTTTTTTGTTTCTTTGTTGCACAATAATGAAATTTTCTTGCTACTGTATTTACAGTATCCTTTTTTGTAGGTGTACAGTAATATTGATAAGGTGGAAGGCCTTTGTTTGATGATGTACATTATGCGAATGGTGGATGGCGGTGGTGGAAACCCTGCTACATTTATTCAGCCAGCTGAGACGAAGATTATGGAGTGTATTTTGCATGATGCCAAGTTGCCCGAGTTTCAACAACATTGGGACCAAATACAGCAATTGCACTACGACATTTTGTCAACTGAACGAAACGGCATTACATATGTCACCTTGGTGATTCAGCACAAAAAGGCGGGATCAGTGACCCGTCTGAAGCGATTGCTTGGCGACAAATTGTTCAAGAAATTGTGTGCCAAACAGCCGGAAGTGTGCCAATACCCTGACAATGGTAAATAAAATCGGTTTTTTAAATTTTCCTCGCTTGAATTAAAAATAGTGAATTATTATTAGAGACCGAACAAAAGGGTCGGTCGGTCGGTTTCAGTCAAAAATCGAAACCGAAAATCGAAAAAACTGAAAAAAACCGACCGGTCCGATATCTAATTATTTTTGAGATTTTTCATGCCTTTGCTTGGAATTTTTAGGTGCGAAAAATTTTGAAATGTGTTAAAGATTCGCAAAATTAATGATGCAGGCAATTTTTTCATAAATAAATTGGGTTTCGCGGTTTTTGAAAATTTAGTCAATTTTCTTTCATTTGTATTTACAGTTTTTGATGACGACAAAGTTTTGATGAATTTATATAAATGTATCATTGTAAATGACAAACAATTCGGTGACATTGATCGATTGAGTGCCAAATTGGCGGTCGATATGATTGTGTTTGTCCGTTGGTTTAATGCCGAGCCAATGAGTCAAAAGATGGCGGCCTTTTGGCACAAAAAGCGTGAAGATTTGCGCATGGAATATGATGAAATTTTTGATGAAAATTTGGCGGATGCATATGTGCTGAACAGAGCAATTCATAACTGTGAACAATCATGTATTGCGATGAAACAGTTTCTGATCACTTCACGGCATTGTGATCAGCAACAAGTGATCAATGACGCGTGGAAAAAGATGATCAAACGTATGGAGACGGAACAGCAACGACATGACACCGGAGGCAAAAAGCATCAACAACAAATGCACAATGCAATGGGTGGGGAAGTGATCAGAGAATGGTTCAACCGATTGCATGCCGATCAGCTTAAACAATTGCTAATTAGTGATAATGATCAGGAGCGACAAAATGGTGGAACAGCTGACGGGCCATCAGAAGAACACTTTTCGGAGCAAATAAAAACGGGTATGAATAAAGCGCTGAAAAAATTTTATTCTTAGCAATAAAAATTAAAATTTCCACCTCTGATTTGATAGCGCCATGACGCCTAATATTGGGAATGAAATTTGACATTTTTTTACCGATTTTTCCGGAACCCTGTGGTCAATAGTAAATTTATTGTTGCTACCGTACCGGGTTTTGCTGTTCCGAAAAATTGATACAAATTTTATAAGTTTTTCAGGGCTAAATACTATGACTGAAGCACGTCTTTTGCTCGTCGATTTGTTGGGAGTGAAAGAAGTGGAAAAAATTTTCAACGTTTTAAGCATTGAATTCAAATGTGATTTTTTGAATGATACATTATTAGACAAAGAAACAAAAATGCAAGCAGAAAGCATCAAAAAGAGCAAAAAGAAAAAGAAGAAACCAAAGAAGAAAATGCCAAAAATGGAAGAAAATGGCGAAAACGATGACAAAATGTCGACAAATATTTCTGATGATGAACAGGAATCATCGTCAAATACTTTAAATGACCAAAGGTCCAGCGACAATCTATCACAAAAATTTGGATGCAATGAAAAGGATGGAGGTGACAAAATCTCGAAAGATTTTGGTAATGAACAAATGTCAACGGATGACAAAGTATCACCCGAAGATTTTGATGAAAATGACAAATCAGACAAAGTATTGGCAAATAATCTTTCTGAAGAAATAAATAAAAAAGTAGATGATATGTTAAATGATGAAAAGAAAAGCAAAGTTGAGGAAATAAAAATGGAGGAAACCAAATTTAATCACAATGACAAAGAGTCAACAAATGTTGAAATGGACAAAATGTCACAACAAAAAGATAATATAGCGCCAAAAAAGAAATTGCGAAGACCTTCTAAGACAAAGCACAAAAAATCTGTTAATGATTTTGCTGAAGAAAAAAATGACGATGTTATAGAGAAAATGCATTCAATTTCAGGTGAATATTAGCTTTTATGTAATTAATAGAGCAACCAAAAAAAGGCACCAAAAATTGCCAAAAAGGCGCCTAAAAAAGGCATAAAAAGTTGCAAAAAAGGCATAAAAAGGCACGAAAATTCCGAAAAAAGGCATGAAAAAAGGCATTTCAATTTTTAAATGCACATTTTTCCTGCCGTTTTAAAGCCAAAAATTTTTTTAAAGCAATTTTTTAGTCAAAACCATAGAGAAAAACGTTCTTTTCCCTATCACCGAAGACAAGCAAAATAAATTTAATATTTATAAAAAACACAAAATTTTGGGTAAAAAATATAATTTTTAGGGGCAATTTTTTGAAAAATTTTTCCATTCTTGGGGGTGTACTTTTTAAAAATTTTAAAGCCGTTTCTTAGGGGTCTATTTTTTTTTTTTTGCCTTTTTTCTTAAGAAATTTAGAAAAAATGCATCCAAAAACGCCAAAAAAGGCATGAAAACACGAAAATGCCAAAAAAGGCATTTAAGGCACGAAAATCCCGAAAAAGGCAAACAAAGGCATTATAAAATTCAACGTAGAAGCTTCAAACCAAGTGGAAAATGCGTTATTTATGCTTAATATATCGAAACTAGTGCGCAGAAAAAAAAGGCATATGCCACAAAACGGTTGCTCTAGTAATTAATTATTAATTATCATTTAAAAAAGAATTTAAATTTTTTAGAATCAAAAGAGAACGAATTTCTTCTTGGCCATTATCTCAGACTTCTAAGCAATCCAAAAGAGTTCAGCATTGAGTGGCAACGAAATTTGCTTGAATATAGCCTTTTTGCGAACGAAATTTGGCACCGAATTTTGGTTGAGAGGCATTATGCCAATAATGGCAATTCTTTTTGGTATTTAAAAAAGCATTTTGAAAATAAATGGGAAGAAATAGCAAACATAAAATTGTGCAATGAAAACGAAAATCTGAAAATGGAACTGCCCCAAATAATGAGAGATTTGTCAACAAATTTTGATGATAATTTGGAAAAAAATAATGAAGAAATTTGTTGGGAAAAAATTGGCCAAAAACTGTATAGGAATTGGTTGGCCAGGACTCTATCGTCCAACACAGAACTGTCAAATGCATGGACTAAATTAAACAAAGAAGCGCAAACAACAGCGGTTACGGTAGTTTTCGCTGCAGAAAACGAAAACAGAAAAAGTAAAGAAGGAAAGCGCAAAAATGTGCTCAAATACAAGGAAAAATGGAGCAAAACGCTTGGACAACTGCAAATTGGTAAAAAATCATGGTATCATATGAGACATAAGCATGGAGTCTCCACTAATAAACTTGTAAATATTGTAGGCCCTTTAAACATCGATGATGAATTTATTTGCAAGGACGTCCTTACAAAAAAAAAAATTCATCCCGAAAACTGAGCCGGTTTATAATTGTGCACTGACAAAATATTGACTAAGCAAAAAATTGAAAATATCCAAAAAATTGAAAATATCACTAATACATAATCTCGACTCGAAAAGATCTCGATAAAGTTTCAAATTTTCTTCAATTTTCATAGAGGTCTACAAGATTTTATTAATTCGAGTTTTTCTGTTATTTTTCGACACTTTGTCGGCAGACGCACAATAAATCCTCTGAAATAAGTACGTCCGTGACATTAATGGGCACATATAAAAACAAATTACGCTAAACTGAGATAAATCGCCAATTTAGATGATCGTCAATTTGAAAATTTTGTCCAAAATAACTTCTTATTGGCTGGGCAAAAGCGAGCTGAATGGCGCGCACAAATTGAGCATATTCAACAGATTAATTGTGAAGATAACGAATTCAAATTCCTGGCCGAAGTAATCATTTATTTAAATGTTTTTACTAAAACTCAATTTCTAAAAATAATAATAATTAATATCATGAGTTTATTAATGGCATCAGGATTTAAGATTTGATTAATCCATTTCCGATTTTCTTTTTAAAATAATTAAAAAATATATTTCAGTTGGAACAAATTTTGAGCACAAATGGCCATAACGATATAGTTGAAACAACCAAGGCACATCAAATTAATGAAAATTTCAACAAAATTCGAACAATTGTTAAAGAATGGGTAATTTTTAAAAATATTAAATTAAATGTTCAAAATATAAAAATGTTTTATTTTAGTCTAAAGGTCAAAGTGACCTCTTGTTGAGCGGATCAATGATGCTGGACGTGTTCACGGCGGATTCCGATGTTGACACAATTTGTGTATCACCAGAACACATCAAAATTGAACATTTCTTTGGCACTGCGTCATACCATCAAAATTTTAAAGACGATTGCCGTAATGATGACTCATTATTTTGCCGACTTTTCGTAGTAAGTGTCAAAATATGGCAATTTGGCCTTTCGTTTAAGTATCAAATTTGCAAATTAAATTTGATTGCTTCAGCTCCCGGAAATTCATTCTCTGCAACGAATTCGGTCCAATTGGGTTCCGCTGATCAGATTTAAACTTGCCAACTTTGACCATGAATTTGACATTGTTTTTGCGTCAATTCCTGGCAAAAAGCAAATTGAATTTATCGATAATAATAATAAAGATGATCAGCAGCAGAATAACTTACAAAAAATTGAAGAGATGATCGACAAATTGGAGAACAAAATCAACTCGATACAACAAGAAGACAGCAAAGAAACCACTGATCATTCTGCCGCTTTAGTTGCATCGGAGCAAATGCTTAAATCTCTCCGATCACTTGCTGGTGAATTAATAATATATTTCTTCTTATTTTTATTGCTTAATAATTAATGAAAATTGTTGCTTCTAATCTTTTTTTCACTGTTTACTAAAATTTATTTAAGGATATCATTCTAATTTGCGCTTGCTTGACATAATCACGGACAAGGAAAATTTCCACCAATTTCTTTTAACACTTAAATTATGGGCAAAATGTGAGTTTTTTGACCAATATGAGATCATCTATATCTAATAGACCTATTTATTTACAGTAAGATATGTAAAATTTAGCTCACTTTATTTATAACAATGCAATGGGCTTTTTGAATGGCACCTCATTGGGTGTTCTTGCAGCAAAAATTGTCCTACTGTACCCCAATTCAACCGTGTCATTTTTGTTGGAACGCTTTTTCTTCACATATTCAACATGGTAACAATTTAGTATTTATTCTATGTACATTTATATTGGCTTTTTAATCTATTATTCTATTTAATACTCATGGTAAAAAAATAAACAAATTATTGATCAGAATGGACTTAATCATTGCGTTAAAGAATTTAAATTCTAACACTTTTAATGTAAATTTAATAAGAATCATTATTTTATATATTATATAATATAAATATGCATTGAATATTTAATTTTTGTTTGCCCCAGGGAATGGCCTTTGCCCGTCCAAATTGCCGAAATTCGGCCCAATTCTCAGCACAATTGGAGTGCGTCGAATGAATGGAAACAATTGTTGGCACAACCCCAACAGCAAGAAAATGGTGGTTACGCTAAATTGACAATGCCAGTGATCACTCCTGGTTATCCGGAAAGCAACAGTGGATATCGGATCAATTGGCAAACCGAAAAAATCATCAAAACTGCATTGAAAGAGGGTAAAATGAATTAATTAGTTAATTAACTGATAAAAATTAATTATTTAATTTATAATCATATATTAGACTTTTATATAAATCAATTATATATAAAATTTTTAATCTTTTAATATGTTGAAATTTAATTTATTATTTCTTTAGCAATAAAGGTTTAAAAACTAAAAAATTGGAAATAATTCAAAATTTTTAAAGATATTTGTTTTTTTAAATGAAGAACTACTTATAATTAAATATTTAAATTGTTATATAAAATATTGATACACATTTTTTTTTATTAGCATTGGAATTACTTCATTCATCAAAAAATCAAAAAGAAAAATTGTCATTTCTTCTTGAGCAAAAGAATACAATTCCATGAAAAGGCATGTTTTTTATTTTAAATTTACAAAACCATAGTTTACTGTAATTAGAATTCTTGCACACGCATTGTAAAGCAAACAAGAATAAAATGCTTAAAAAAACTTTTTAATTGAAATGATAGACCTGCAGCAGCAAACCAGGCTATTAATTATTTTTAAATTTATACGGTACCCCCTTGTTTATTACAGTATACGCAATATTTTGTGATCACCTGTGTTGCATCTGATGTGAACTTGTTCAACGAATTTTGTGGGTTTGTTATTACCAGAATAAGTGTCCAACTTACACGGATACCAAACTGTAACCATGACGGTGTCGACTTTTGCCATGTGATACCATTAAATAGTTGTCCACAGTACACGATACTGAAATATAAGAGAAGGTACGGTAGTTTTGTTTTGGGAACATCTGCTGAAGGATTAAGAGTAGAGAAAGGAAGACCAATGCTTAAAATAGGATTTCGTCCGGTGAAATTCGGAACCCATCAGACATAATATCGTTCGAATCAGGATTTTTAAGAAAAACGAAAATTATAGATACATTTTTATTATTTTGTAAATACTTAGTAGAGCTTATCTTATTATTTCTTCTTTAATATTATAATTGAGTTTAATTAAAAATGCAATATTTTACTTTTTAACAAAAAAAACTTTCTTTTCAAAAAAAAAAAAAATTTTCCACCAAGTTCAACCAAAATGGGCTGCAAGGCATGGCTTGTCGGTGTTAAAGAAAAAGGAAAAATAACCACAAATGAACAAAGTAAATTTGAGATGAACGACAACGATTTGAAGACATATTTTGATGAAGTGATTATGCATAGTTACAAATTAATTGTTTTGGGCATAGGACAAAGAGGGCGCAAAGAAAATTTGAATTTGGCAAAACAAAAAAATGGAAAACATTTCACCAAAAATATTATGTTCGACGTAAAAAGAGACAAATGGACAACAAGACTTTGTTAATTTAGAGTCAAAATATGTTGACAGAATGACAGCAGCTGATTTTTAAATTCTTGTTATTTTTCGTTAATATTTAAAAAA
Organism: Heterodera filipjevi; assembly: GCA_039877585.1. Taxonomy (NCBI): domain Eukaryota; kingdom Metazoa; phylum Nematoda; class Chromadorea; order Rhabditida; family Heteroderidae; genus Heterodera; species Heterodera filipjevi. The sequence goes on along the minus strand of JBDPZO010000002.1, from coordinate 24,587,067 downwards.
TTCCGTAACAGTAATTTCAACATTTTGTATTGATAAAATACGAATGAATAACTTTATCAGCTAGAATAAAAAATAAAAATTAAAAAATTTGTTTTTTTTTTTTAATTCTTTTCGGCATTTCTTCCATTTGCCCTTCAATTTTCGTTTTCTCATGGTCTTCCAGCATTGAAATAATTTCCTCTTTTTGAAATAACGGTCATATTTCCATGTAAATAACCAAAAAAGAAATAAGATATATTTTATTTAGGGCAAACGTTTTGAGGCAAACCTGTTTTTGTGCGCACTAGTTCCGATATATTAAGCATAAATAACGCATTTTCCACTTGGTTTCAAGCTTCTACGATGACTTTTATTGTGCCTTTTTTTTTGGCATTTTGCCAATCTTGGTGTCTTTTTGGCATTTTTGAGCATTTATTTTTGTTTTTTTTCCCCCGTGACTGGACAATTCTTCAGTTGAAGAGTGTCCAAGTGTCTCAGATGTTCTGCTTTGTCAGATTCTTCTGGTTTGAGGGGTCCAAATCTGATGTTCTGCTTTGTCAGATTCTTCTGGTTTGAGGGGTCCAAATCTGACAAAATAAAATTGTCAGAAATGTTCTGATTTCGGCCCACCAAATGTCGCACCACGGTTCTTTTGAACCATCGCAGAGCCTTCTTCTGCCCTTGTCAAACGGGACTCCGATCAAAGGAGTGCCAAAATTAGCCGAATTCAAGTCCGGCTCCTCTTGTCCGCAGCCGACGACGGCAAACTCTCCCGAGCTCTCCGTCAGGGCCATCGCCATGTGCAGCGACGACACGCGCAAACAAATGCCCGCAGTTAAAGCGACCGTCCAGATGTTGTCGGTCGAAGCGATTGGGATTACAGACAACCCCTCAGCCGATGCCAACTCAGAAGCGATCATCCAATTAGCGATCAGTGCGGTAACAGGGCAATGGGAGATATCGAATCCGGCTCCCATAGAGGGAGGAAGCACCCAGAGCTCCCGCCCAATTATGCGGTAGCCTACAGGAGGTTGGTTGGACTGCTTCAATGATTTCAAAAAAACGCCGGATATCGTCAAAAATACCAGTATGTGCAAACACGTTTTTCGTCCGGTCGACCTGTACCCAAATCACGGCTTAGCGCTTGCGGCGACATACCGTTAGATGTTGGCGAACTGCGCCTGCGACAAATAGGCGCCATTGCCTAACAGCAACCATACCATACAATGACGCCGCCGGCTCTACTCGGACTGAACACGAATGTGTGAACGAAAAAAATATGACGCATTATATCTCATGAAAATTTTAATTTAGAGTTCATATTTTCGTTAAAAAAATAGAAGGATTATTTAAAAAATTTATAAAGAACGGAAATTTATTTTCAAATCTTTAAAATTCTCGAATTTAAATGAAACGATATCATTGAAATATTAAAGTAATAAATTTGACTCAATAGTTTAACTATGTTAGCACAGCCTTAATTTTTTTTAAAGTCCAATTCAAATAAGCCAACAAAAAAAAGGAAATTGTCGGAAATTTAAGTATACAAATTTTGATGACAATTAGATTTTATGGGTATTAATGCCTCAAAAAAGGTGAATAAATATGCGTGCATTTGAATAAGCATAATGCGACAAAAAAAGCACCAATATAACAGAGGGAAAACGCAGTAAAATAACACTCTGTTTTTTGTTTCTTTTTTTAAATTATTAGCCAAGTGCATCTCCAAATTTGTTTTGGTCAAATGTTATGCATTATTATGTTGCTGGTTGCCACCATGAATTTTGTTGTTTCGCAAGAACCAAATGAGGAGACAAAACCAACCCCACCCTGTCCTCCCTGGCTTCCAAAAAACGAACACTCACCAACAACTTATTCGGCAAGCACCAATTCGACAACTCCGACAACTACAACATCTTCGGTAAACACAACTTCGAATAGGACGATTCCGGCAACCCCACCCTGTCCGTGTCATAAAAACGAGGAACACCCACCAACAACAACCTATTCGGCACCCACCAATTCGACAACTCCGACAAATGCAACCTCATTGACAACCACAACTTCGACAACTCCGACAAATGCAACCCCATTGACAACCACAACTTCGACAAATGCAACCTCATTGACAACCACAACTTCGACAACTCCGACAAATGCAACTTTGACAACCACAACTTCGACAATTCCGACAACTGCAACCTCATTGACAACCACGACTTCGACAACCACAACTTCGACGACTCCGACACCCACAATCGAAAGCAGCTGTACGGATTCGGCTGGCAGTGATAAGTGCGCCTTTTACGCAACCAGGTGCACCAATAATTTTTTGAAAGAATGGTTGAAAAAGCATTGTATGAAAACATGCAACTGGTGCTGATTAGCATAAAACAAGAAAATGATGATGATTATCGATGAATTTTGAAGGAAAAACAGAATGGGGAAGAATGATTTGGGGGAAAAATTTTTTATTTTTTATTTCAAATGATATATGTTTAAATGAATTGTTATTATTAGGGCTGTCAAAAATATGGAAATAAAAGGCCATAAAATATGGTCTTAAAATCGCGAAATATGAACATAAATATGGAAATATGCCAAAATATGGGCAAATATGGACCAAAATATGGGCATAAAATTTTATCAAAATAGTGCAATTTTTTCAAAAAAATTTAGCGTTGTTTATAATTGCAAATGAGATATATATTTCCAAATTTTGGAGTGAAAACGCATTCGATATCAATTTTTTTGATCAGAAATATAGAAAACAAAATTAGAAAAAATTTTAGAAAAAACTTGAATTTTCTTTATTTTTGAGGGCATTTTTTGATAATTTTCAAGAATTTTTTTTTTCGTTTTTATTGCATTTTTCTCATGAAATTTTCCAAAAATGCCAAAATATAGACATAAAATATAGGTAAAATGCCAAAAGATGGACAAATATGGAATATGGACTATAAATCGCCGAAATATGGAAAAATATGGAAATATGGATTTAAAAAACCATCCTAGAAGCTTCAAACCAAACTAATAACACTTTTTTCGTGCGTTTCAGGCCGTTGCGAGTTCAGAAAAAAAATATGGATTACCATATAAATGACAGCCCTAGTTATTATGTTGGAGAATTGTGAACAATATGCACCAAAATTATTTTATTCTTATGTTTTTTTGAAGGATTTAAGAGCTTAATGATAAGTTAGATTTCTAGATGAAAATTTTTAAAAAGCATTCTTAACATTTGTTAAAAAACTAAATAGGGGACCAAGAGATGAGAGAAACAAGAAAAAAACATTTTATTCCAGATTAAACATAGAACAAAAACGAAAGATAAAAAATAAAAAGAAAGGGCTTAAAGAAATGTTGGAAAGACAAATGATGGGAAAATGCAACCGCAACATTTGACAGCATTTAAAGAGAAACACCCTACACTTTTATGTCAAAGAAATCAAGTCAGATAAACAATAGGTTACTCTAAAAACTTATTTTAGTTAAAAAAGGGAAAATCACGTAGAACACTGACGCTAGCTTGCTAAAGTTCGACCAAAGGTATTAATTAATGCGAGTTTTTGTCGGAAAAGCTGTAAATGGCTGATTTAATAAAAACGCACATGGGTGGCTGAACTTGGGAAACACCAAACCGTCCATTGGGTCAGGGCTCATTTCGTCGCCATATTTACGTCACTTCTCAACTTTAAAGTGCTATAACTTTTTTTTATTAATCACATAGACTAAAACAGCAGCAACAAGCATTTTATCAAATATTTGTAGACAATTGGCAAAATGGAATGCGCAACAGAGAGACGTACAAAATAATCAAAGAGCAAAAGAAATAATGGAGAGACAATTTAACGAAATTTTTGATGAAAATTGGGGCGGTGAAGAAATGGGAGAAGAGGACAATTCATCACAAAAGAGTGAAGAAATGGTAGAAGAGGACAATTCATCACGAATGAGTGAAGAGAAATGAAAGAAGATATCGCTAAATTCTGAAAATAAGCACCAAAAATGGGGAATAGGCACAAGAGGTAGATTCCAAATTCCAAAATAGGCAACTTTTAGTGGCGCACCTTAACGCTCCATAACTTTTCTCAGAATGAACAGAATTAAAAATTCATAGTTTTCGGCTCTGCCCAATTTCAAAAAGTGCCGTTGGCGGTAGACACATTGAAAAATGTAAAGATAAACTAAATTTGCAACATTCTTTACCCAAAACAAAAGGCACAAATAAATAAAGGAAAATAGAGAGTAATAAACAACGCAATATGATGTTTCTTGATGCGCGGTGCTATCGTTTTGGATTTGTTACAAATTCTTTGGGTAATTCCATTAAAATTTCTCCTTTTATTTTTTGACACTCACAAAAATTGGGCCAAATCCTCTCCTTTCACATATTTTGTGTCCAATTTGACCATTTGGTACATCCATCCCTTCAGCACTTTTCTCTCATATTCTTTGAATATTTTTGCATCAAATTCTCTCTCCAATTTTACGTTTATTTCCTTTAAAATTTTCTCTTTGTCATTGCCAAAGTTTTCTTCCTTTGTTTTGAGTCCGGCAATCCAAAATTTACAAAGAGGAGAACTGAAATTTAAACAAAAAATTCAAATAATATGTATAAGCATCAGGGGTGCACGCAATTGCGTTTGCGTGTTTGCGAATTGCGTGAAATTACGTGCTTTTTGGGGGTTGCGTATTGCGTTTGCGTGTTGGCGGATTGCGTGAAATAGCGTGTTTTTTGGCGGTTGCGGATTGCGTTTTGCGTAAATTTTTTTGTAATTGCGTGCAGGGGTGTCCTTGGCAAAACCCAAAAACCGGGCGCGCGAGTTCGAAAATAGGGCAAAAACCGGGCAAAAATTTTCAAAAATAAGGCAAAAAATAAGGCAATTTTTTACGCCAATTCTTTCGTGTAAAAAACGTCAAAAGATTAAGTAACATATTTATCACCACTTTTCACCTGTTTGAGCAAATTTGTCAATGAAAGAAAGTAATTGTGAGCATTGAGCAAGAAATATTTGAATTGAATTTGATGGAAATGAGTGAATTCAATAATGGTATGCCAATACTGTTTCTCTCGTCCGTTTTGATGTTCTTGAGAACCGAAAAGGCTGATTCACAATAATCAAAAAACCTAATTTTAGAACATTTAATTCAAAAAGCGAAAAAAACTAAAAGGGGGCCGGTGGTGCCGATAGGCGCCACCGGGGAAAATTTTGAAAAATGGATATATTTTGCTAAAAATTTTTATCAAAAAGTACGATTTTTGTCAGTATTTGAGAAAAATTTTGAGTGAACATAGGCGAAAAGGGTCTGGTGGTGCCGATAGGCGCCACCGGGGAAATTTTTTGGGAATTTGCTAACGGATTTAGGCCTAAAAATTTGGCGAAATGTTCATCGAAATTCAATAAAAGCAACATTGGGCGTTTAGCAAATCCGCCAAAAAACATAAAGTAGCTAACAAATTGTTAATTTCTAAATATTTAATGGTCATGTTTCACGATTTTAAATTCTTACTTTTGGCACCTGTTATTGTTAAATAAATTTTTTGAGCACAATGACAGAACATATTTTACCTACACCCTAATAGATAACCAAAACAATGTCACCAACAGATTTTTCAGTTCGCAAACAACAATGATCTCATTTTTGTGCGAGTCACAATAAATGCATCAGAAAGACACTATTTTTACTTTAAGTGTATGTTCGATGGATGCCCTCATCGAATGTAGTTTTTGATGCGTATGGTTGGGCGACCCCGAAGAAGGGAGACCTCTTTTGAATAATGAAGGCCTAAAATTTTGATACGGGTAATTTCGAATATCTACTTGCTAGCAATTGCCATAATGTTGTTCAAATTAGGCACCCTTTCATGATTGACGATGATCGTACTAACGAATAATGTTTTTAGGCGTGGGCGACAAAATGAGCGCAACGGCGCGATTTATACGGTTGGCACTCATCATGCGTATGCCGCCCACGAAGTGTTTGGTTTCCTTTGAGAAAGCCTAGGTTATTGTTTTATTGGATCAACAGCCAATGTTAAATTCCCGGGCCCCGCCTTTTTAGTAAAGGCTGGGATAGGCAGTATAATGCTGGAAAAAGTATCCTTTTTTACTGAGAAGTCAGTTTCTTTGGAAACCTATAAATTTCCAGATTTTCTTTTACTACAGATTTCCAGACAATTTTTCTGGGGAAAAACTTTGTTCTTTTCAAGAATTTGTTTTCCTCTGGTCTAAATTTAACAAATATATAATACATATGTAGTGTTTTTGACACCAAAAGTTATCTTGGTTTCACAGGCTTTCATTCGACACGCGGACAAAGAATTGTGGGTGACCTATCAAACATTTGAAGTGACAAAGAAAGGGCCGGGCAAAGGGGATGAGAAAATGGCAATTGCCTACATTGAAGGAAAACAGAAATTATATGTACCTGTCTGCCAGAAAGGGATCATTTTAAACGATCACACAATGTTCCCATTTGGCTTTGAATAAAATATTTTTTCAAAATTCTTCTCGTTTTTCTTATGTTTCAACAGTGCACTCACTTATTATTTTATGATCGTTAATTAAAAATGAGTTTTTTTTATCAAAATTGGAAGTCAATGAATCGCAAGCGTCCTTCTTCTTCCGCGCAAAATAAGCCGGGCGACTTGTGTGGCGGCAACAGCAAGGCAAAAAGATGGGCCGCAATGTTACCCTTGACGCAACTTATAGAAAGCGTTTTGGCGCAGACCAAGGAAGACACAAAGTGGGAGAAGAGGAATCCGATTGCTACGTAGTGTCTGAAGCGGACCGATGAAGATCAAGATCAAGATGATGATGATGATGCTGATGAGGATACTACGGGAGGAGGAGGAGGAGGAATGTGATGAGGGAAAGGAGGATGACGAACAGTGTGCGGCAAATGCGATTTTCGGTATCGGTATTTCGGTATAATACTGATACCGAAAAATACCGAAATTCCCAAAATATTTCGGTCGGTATACCGAACGGTATATACCGAAAAATACCGATACCGAAAAATACCGACAAAAAAATTCGGTAATACGCGATATTTCGGTATTTTTAAAAATTACTATATATACGAGCACATTTTTTTTGTGACTTGAAAATAACTGTCTATTCGTTATCATTAAAAAAGTTATTCGAATCCATAAGTTTACAACTATTTATTCACTTTGATTCCAGAGTATTGCTTAGGACAAATGAGTGCCATTTGGAATATTAGATTTCCGTTTTGGGAGTACCGTTTTAAAAAAAAAATATAAAAATTAAATTTGTTAAATTGATAAATCTTTTTGGTTAGTCATTTTTTTATTTAAGTACGAGTCGGATTTTTACCCTTATTAGAGTGCTGAGCATAAATTTAGAAGCTCATAAAAGGCAGAAAACTGCGAGGAATTACCTATATATACTTTATTTGAGCTGAAAATTCCATAAAATAAAAGGTAAGTCCAAATTTCTGAGATTTTTTGAATTTTAAATAAAAAATCCGTAACTTTTTTCAGAACTGGAATTTCTAGTCACTTTTTGTAGAAAAATTGCTAATTAAGCCCTAATTAGGGTAAATTATAGTTTTGCGGAAAAAAAATTGAAAATCGAAAAAAAAATTTCGGGGGGGGGGGCTATAATCGAGGGGGGGGGCTCTACTCGAGGGGGGATTTATTCGAGGAAATACGGTATTATGTTTGTTATTTTTCTTATTAAAATTCCAAAATTCCAAAATCAAATTTCAATTTAATTTAAGTTCGAATGGTTCTAAACCTAATTTTATTCAACATCATTACTTTTATACCATTTAACGTATAAGTTATAATTGAAAATTAAAAAAAATCCACTTTTTTGGCCGTAACTTTTGAAAAAAATGAAATTTTTTGAAATTTACCAATTCTAATAGAGCAATTCAATGTCTATCGTACTATTCTAAGATTGTTTAAATTGGTTGTTTCTGAGAAAAGTTTTGATTAAATTTAGTCGAAATTTCAGTAAAATTTGCACTTTTTGTAAATCGACTAACACCTAAAATATAAGCAAATAGGAAGCGTCCGTTGTATAACAAAATTCATGCCCATATTTGGGTCTCATAATAATTTTTTAATTATTTTGCAAAATTGCTCTCCATTGAGTAAAATTTCTTGGTAAATTGGAGCGGTATAAGACATTAAAAACTGAAACCAAAAAAATGTTTTTTTTTTTTTTTTTTTTTGCAAAAAACAGTCATAGCACAACTTGAAGCGTCTACAATGACATTTATAATGTTTTTTTTTTTGTCTTTTTAGGGATTTTCGTGCCTTAATGTTTTTTTGGCATTTTTCCATTTGGTGTTTTTTTTTTTTTGGCTTTTTAGGTGGGTTTTTCAGAATGTTGAGAAGTTTAGCACAAAAAAAATGAACCCTAATAGTCAGCTTTAAATTTTTGTAAAACACACCTCCTAAGAATGAAAAAGTTTTCAGAAGATTTGCCCCATATTAAACTTTTTCCAAAATTTGGATTGCCAAAAGAAAAATTTTCAATATTTTCAAATTTGTAATGTACTTTGCTTGTCTTATGTGATAGGGAAAAAGGATATTTTTCTATGTGATTTGGACTAAAAAACTCCTTTAATTTTTTTTTTGGCTTTATAACGTTTGAACCGACCTTTTGGTAAGGACCAATTTATTGGATTCCAATGACATTTTTTGCGCCTCTGATATAGAAAGTCAGAAAGGCCCATTTAATTTTGTAGGCGAACACACTGTAGGCCAAATGTTTGTAGGTATTTGACTTTCATTCTGTAGGCGAAATGCTCGTCGATGTTGGCATTGTAGAGAAATGCCCCAAGACCATTATTGGACTTTGTATTCGTGTTTACAAGAAATCGTACAACAACAAAAAAAAAATTGTTCCAGGCGCTGCCGGGGAAAATTTTGAAAATTATGGCCCATTTGTTAACAGATTTTCTCAAAAAATGGTCAATTTTGTGTCAGTTCTATTAAAATTTTCAAAAGGATGGAGTGTCCGGCGGTGCCGACAGGCGCCACCGGGAACCTAATCCCGAGACCAAAACTCTCGAGCAGCTAAGGGTAAACACACTGTAGGCCAAATATTTGATTTTCGAAGCAAAATGTTTGACTTTTGCATTGTAGACAAAATGTCTCCACACCATTATTAGACTTTGTATTCGTGTTTAAAAGTGAATCGATGCAACAAAAAAAATTTGTTCCCCTTTTCCCAGTCATTTCTCTGATGCTTGGCAATGGATGATGATTCAAATAGATGGACGCCGGAGGGGCAGAGGGGGGACTGACATTTTGCATTTTCCATTGAGTAAATGGGAGGGGGGGGGGAACGGGGGGATGAGCATTCTTTAGAAGAAAAATGGCAAATGGAAAATTGCTCATCATTTTGTGAGCGCAGCAAAGGAAGACAAAGATTGGCCATTCATTCAACACATTCAGCAGATGATGCTGATCAGCGGTGAAACAACAGAAGTAATTGTGAGAAAAACCCTTTTAAAATTTTATTTATTTTATAAGAAAAATATATTGTTAATAATTTTCAATGACACTGTAAAACGGAAATTTAAAAAAACGCGGAGATCTAAAATAGCTTTGGAAATGGATTGAGGCGGGAATGCAAATACAAAACCGAACTTCTAGCACAAACATAGGCTTCCATGGATATTTGACGTTTTTTGTCCATATATTACGTTTATCATTTTTTTTTTTCTGTCATTAGGGGTTCTTATAAAACTTTGGCACCAACCAAAAAAAACAAATAATTTTTTAATTAATTTTTTCATTTTATAGGGTGAAATTATTAATCTGTCAATGGCTCAAAACACCGACGTATGTTGCGGGCGCGTGAATGTAAATAATGAAGATTTTATTATTATTTTTTTTTTTTTTTGTATGTTGGTATGCTCTATTCTGTATAACAAACAATTTAAGTCATTAATTTAGATTAATTTTAATTTTTGACAATAATTTTCCTATTGGTTCAAGTGCCTAATTCCAAAAAAGATTTTTCATAATTTCATTTCTTCCCACATAACCTTTATGTTATTTATCATTAATAATAAATTATTTATAATTGAATATTTACCAATTATCAATCTCTCTATTTTAACAAATGTTAACCTTTAATTAATTGCTTAATTTCCCAGGATACGCCAAAAGTGGGCCGGGAAGAGCTGAGCAAGTGGAACAGTATGCTCAAATTCATGGACAAGGAGCCGACGTGGAAAAAGGAGGGACAAGTGAGTAAAATGTGTTGTCATCCCCTAAATGAAGTAAAGGCAAAAATGGAATAAAATCAAAAATTTTTAATGAATATAATAATTTGGCCGAGCCGAAACTTAGCCTCCCAAAACGACGGGAGTCGAAAGTCGCCGAGAACAAAACAACGATGAATTTTTCATTTTTTTCAAAAAATTGCTCTAAAAAACTTTCTACTTATAGATTATTATGTTGTTTTTTTTGCAATTTTTTTTTCGGCGATCTTTGTTCTTGGCGACTTTCGGCACTAATCTTTGGCGCCAAGTTTTATGGGGCACATGCATATTAGTGCTGCTCGAGACCGAAAATTTCCCAAGACTCGAGACACGAGACCGAGACCGAGACTTGACCCCGAGACTCGAGGCCGATACCGAGACCGAGACCAGAAAAAACCCGAGACTTTTCTCGAGTCGAGACCGAGACCGAGACTTTTTTCAAAAATTTTTCTTACGCACTTAAAAAATTAAAATACTAAAATCATATATATAAGGTCTGCCGTGAATAATTATCATAATTTCGTAGCAATTTTCGTGATTTTTTGAAAGAAAAAACCTTTTAAAATGGCCATTTTTAGGCAAAATCCTTTAAAAAATCAGACCTAAATTTTTAAAATTTTCCTCGGTGGCGCCTAAGCACCACCGACTCCCGCTATTTTGATTTAAATTGATGCTTTTTATATTTTCAAATAATTTTATTTTAAATGATTTTTGCCAGCGCCTTTGAAAATTTTGATCTGGCAGCCCTGAAGTTAATTGTAGTTTTCATTCATTAAATAAATTTTTTGAGTTTCCCGGCGATGCCGATAGGCGCCGCCGTGAAAATTTTTGAAAATTGGATGTGATTTAAGAATACTTTTTGAACAAAAAATAAATGAGAATTTATTTCAAATTGGCATGAAGCCTTTTATTTTTTCAAATTTAAAATTCAACCCAAATTTAATGTTTTGCTAGCCAACGAAAAGCCAATCTTTAGGGGTGTAAAAAAAGTATCGTTTTTCGAGACTAAGAACTCGAGACCGAGACCGATACCAGAAAAAAGCCGAGACTTTTCTCGAACCGAGACTCGAGACCGAGACTCTCGAGCACCACTAATGCATATGTATATTTTTTCTAAATTGGTAATTAACTGCCTTAAATTTATTCAAAGTTATGAACTATTTTGTTGGCAATTTATTTTTTGGATTTTTTTTTTTTGTTTAATTTGCTACTGCACTTAATTATAGCAATGGTTTTATAAATAATATATATTTTTTTGTTTAGCTGTTGGACAACGCTGACGACAATGGCAATGCCGTTTTTGCCAATGTTCAAAAAATTGGGTAAAATAATTTTTTTTTTAAAAGAAAAAGTGCAATTTCAATATTATTCATTTTAATAAAACAGAAAACCGATCAATCGGTTAATCAAACTGAAAACAAAAACCTCATATTTATCTTAATTAAACCTATAAATCGGGCATTAAGAACTTAACTCGGAAGGTTCTTCGGTTCATTGGGGGTTCATAATGACAATTCTAATCTTATTTTTGACCTATTTTCTTAGAATTGTACGTCAAAAACAAAAATGCCCAACGGCGGGCTGTAGTCATTTTTTAACAATACAAAAAAGTCCTTGACAAAATTTTGAGGGGATGTTTAATTATTTTTTTTTTTTTTGTAAAAAACATTCGAATTAAACAAATAAATAGCAACAATTTGTTTTGAACAGAAATTTTTATTTGGCGCTGATGTCGTTTAAGCGCTATGTTAAGTAAATAATTTTATGACAAAAAACATTCCGTCCTCGACATAAAGTGAAATAATCTAAAATGTTAATCACTTTCCATGTTTAGCTGAAATAATTGCAACACCGAAAATTAACTGGTACCGTAATAGCCTGTTTCTGGGCCCAGTTGAATTTTGAGTCTCGATCATTTACGGCTTGTCAAATACTGAAAATTTTGACCCGTCAGATGAATTCTGGATGGCCCATTCTTAATTTATATATATTTTGCTTAACCATTTTTTAACTCATTTTCAGTGAGAAAGAAGCGGCGTTGATGATGTATGAGAAGCACCAGTTGCTCAGCTCGCCGAATGTTGGCGAGAACGCCGTCGCCGTGCAGGGACTGTTGAAGAAGCACGACACTTACAAGGTGGACATGCCGAAACCCCAGCAGCACATTGACCAAGTGCCGAAACATGGCGAACAGGTGAAGGACGGCATGGGGCACGGGACATGTAAAAATGGCATGCCAATGTATGATTTGGGATAAGGGAAAGTGTTTTTTCAGAATACTGGGTATCGGGAGTCAGTAAAAAAATTCCATCAACTTGCTTTATTTTTTTCATCACCAACTTAAATTGTGAGCCCGGAAGAGACCGAATCTCCCAATTTGAAATTTTCTATTTTCAGTAGTTACAATTTTCTTTGCTTATGACAAATTTTTATCCATGGTAGCGAGATTTATCAACTCAGCGCGGTTCAAAAAATTTTTATTTTTTAATTAATGAAAAAGAGTTCACACACATCTCTAATAGTTTACGCCCCATTATAAAAATTTTTGAAGTTGCTGCTCAAATCAAATTGCTTGGTGGAATGGGTCCTACCGCGCGAGACGATAGCCCACCGAGACAGACTGAGCCAGCGGTGCAATTTTGTCAACAAATTGACAATTTGAACGCGAAACGAAAAGCGAAGGAGCAAAAAGTGAAACTTTAATAAAAGTATTTAAAAAAAATTCAATGGAATATTAATTATTGGTTTTTAAAATAATAGAATAAAAAATATATACAATAATTCTGAATTAAATCCAATTTGTTTTGAGTTTAATTTGAATAATTTTTTAATAATTATGGAATTTTGGCAAGCAAAATGGATGAAATGCCATTAAAATTTTAAATGAAATATAAAAATTTAATAACGAAAATAATTATTAAATTAAACTAAAAGCAATTTGTTTAATTGCCATGCTTTTAATATGATTGTTCAGGAAAAGAATGAGACTCTCGCCTCAGAGGACAACGGTCGTAACATGCGCTTGGTGAAGGCGATGCAATGGCATTATTAATAAAAAAAAATTCCGCTTTTTCTTTTCAATAGTGTAAAAATACTCCGGAATTATAATTGTTCCTGTTTTCGAATAATTTTATGACAAAAACATTGCGTCCTCGAAATAAAGGTTAATTAATCTAAAATGTTAATCACTTTCCATGTGCAGCTTAAATACTCCCAACGCCGAAAATTAACTGGTACCGTAATAGCCTGTTTCTGGGCCCAGTTGAATTTTGAGTCTCGATCATTTACGGCTGGTCAAAGACTAAAAATTTCGACATGTCAGATAAAAAAATTTTTTGCTTAATTTTTAAAATATTAAATTTATTTCGCTTGTCATCGGTGATAGGTGAAAGAATTTTTTCTTTATGATTTTGACTAAAAAATTGTTTTAAAATTTTTTGGCTTTAAAACGGCATGAAAAATGTGCGTTCAAAACTTTAAATGCCTTTTTTCATGCCTTTTTTATGATTTTTGTGCCTTTTCGTGCCTTTTTTGTTGCCTATTTTAGTGCCTTTTTTGCGATTTTCGGTGCCATTTTTTGGTTGCTCTAGTGATGATATCATTCGAAAGCTCTATATGTTTAGAAGATAAGATAAGCTGTTGTTTAGCGATTAAGCCTTAGGCAAATGACTTTTTTGCACTTTTTATGACTACAAGAATTTTTTCAAATTTCGTAGGCTAACAGATGGTACAAATAGCTATCGGACCATACCAAGAATGTGTAATTGGTTGCGTTTGAGCAAGTTATGAAATGTTTTTCAAAAAACCGGGAAATATATAATAAAATGAAATCTTTGTATTTAGCATTTTGTGATTGAATTGATTGTTGTATTATCAGTTAACGTTAAATAATGATATTTTTCAAAAATTATGGTTCACAGGGTCTATTCCCGGTCACGTTCACGTCTCTATAAAATTACTCTATGTGCTAAAGTCTTGTAACAAATTAAACCCAACTAGTCAACAAATTTCCCTGTGGCGTGCGCCTATCGGCACCACCGAACTTTCTTTCTCTCATTCACAGATTTTGTCAAAAATCACAAAATATGACATTTTTGTGCAAAATCTGTTACTCATATACATTTGGTTTCTGTCATCCAAAACCGAAATCGATGTTCAGAGAAAATTGAAAGTAAAGAAGCAAAAATTCGAAATTTGAGACCATTCTGATTTTTTGAAGCGATTTTTTCTAATATTTTCAAAATTTCCCAGCGGCGCATACCGGCATCGTCGACCCTTCCGTTTTTGAAATTAAAAAAATAATGTCTCTATTACGGCACCATGAACACTCAATTCGTTGAAAAATTGTACTCAAAAATTTGATTTAAAAATTTGACAATTTTGGGGAAAATTCGTTGACAAATTCCATCAAAAATCTTCCTGTGACGCCTAATGGCGCTGCTGAGACTTTTTTTATAACAATTTTTAAAGTGCACGGTAAAATAGCGTAATATTTTTAGTTAAAAAAAATAATTGGACTTTAAAATCTAATTTTTGACCTGTAATATTTTAATTTCCAAGCTTAAAGAATTTATTTTAATTCATCTAGTAATTAATCATTCAGAAGAAAAAAAAAAAATGCAAATTTGCTTGTTTTTTGAAAAAAAAAAGTTTTTTTGTTATTCCCCGATCGAGGTCTCCCATCTCAGACATATTTGACAAGTCCATCCCCGACGCTCCCCGTTCCCCGAAACCCTAACCTTAATACAAAAATAGTTAAATATGAGTAATTATGGGCAGGGCTGTTAAAAATATGCACAAAAAGAGACCAAAAAGTATGCACATAAATAAGTAAATAAAATAATAAAATATGCACAAAATATGCATTAAAAAAATTTTAAAAAAATCGAATTGCTTTCTAGCGGCACCAAACCCAACCAATTTTTTTAGAATGGAGAGCAAAACCAACAGAACCATAATCAATGAAAAACAGACACACTAAAAATACAATAAATAGGACTTTTTTGGTGTAAAATTGTTACCAAAATAAACCCAAATTAAAATTTTCCCCGGCGGCGCCTATCGTTCACCGCGGGCCAAGGTCGTTTGGGCCCCCACGTTTGGGCCCCGGGGTCGTTTGGGTCCCGACGTTTGGGCCCCTGGGTCGTTTGGGCCCCAAACAAAAAAAGTTTTTTTTTTTTGAAACAAACCCTAGTTTTTTTGAAAACATTACCCCCTAGTTTTTTAAAACCCACCCCTTAGTTTTTTTGAAAACTTAACTAGTTTTTCTAAAAACCTTACCACCTAGTTTTTTAAAAAAAAAGAAAATTCTTAACCTAGGGGTGTTTTCAAAAAAACCAGGGGGTTGGGTTTTCAAAAAAAAACTTCTGCCGGCGCCTATCGGCACCGTCGGACCCCATAGTTTTCTCAAAAATTCTTTAAAAATGACCACTTTTTGGTCGAAATCTGTAGTAAATCAAATGCAGATTTTCAACAATTTATCCGACAGCGCCTATCGGCACCGGTGATCCTTTCTTTTTCACGATTAATAATTTAAAGTCTCATTTGAAGTACCTAAAAAAAATCAGTATTTTTTCGCTTATCGCTTTTTATTTTTCCTTTTGGAACATCCTTGCTGTGTAAAAAGACTGGGACTTGCCCGTTATGCCGTAAAGTTGTTAAGGGACGAGGTTATCTTGAATAGTTTTAACATTGGTATCAAAAATATAACGAAGGAAGAAAATTTTCAAAATAAAATATTTTTCGGGCACTCGTAAATTTACGGGTTCGGGTTTCGGGTCGCGAAAAACCTCGGGTTTCGGGTATCGGGCGGCAACACTGTTCCACACAACAAGAGGACGGAAAGCTTGTTTAAATGCGAAACCACGTACAACAACATGATTCCGGGGCCAAAAAACGACACCAGAAAATAATGAGATGGAGGAGATTCGCTTATTCATATAAAACCATTTGCTGCTTGCTGTTTTTGATGTACTTATTTTCAGTTTCATTTAATAAATTTCCGTTATTTTGTCTCATTTGTCAACGTGTCCTTCATTTTCACATTAAAATTTGATTTCTGTTTTTTTTTTGGTCTTTGTTTCTGGATGTTTTTTTAAAGAAGAAATTTTTTTTATTGTTTTTTGGGTTAAGTAAAATGCCAATTAATGACGCTTTTCATAAAAAAATATGTAAAAATATTGGTATTTTTTGCTCAACTATTGACTGTCCTTCATTTTCACATTCTCAGTCTTGGGAGGGCATCAATAATAGTAGGGCAAGAAAACCTTTTAGCGCCAGCTTAAGGTGCCGCCAAAATTCAGTTTCAGACGCGAAAACCCCTGTACCACCGGTGTTGACAAACGGGTACGGTATTCTTCATTTTTTTTCAAGACCAGTATCGTATACCGAAAAAAATGGTATATGTAATTTGCAACAGATTTTGACAAAAACAAGTATGTCAAAGGTAATCGCGTTCTTGAAATCCATAATTCCAAATCCCGGACCGGAATTCGAACAAAAGTTTAAATTTAGAATTTGGGCCCAAAAATGCAATATTAATAAAAATTTCAAATGCAAATAAAATAAAAATTTATTTATTCAAAAACGATGCATTACTTCCAAGAGTAAAAAAATAAATTTATTGTAGAAGATACATAAAAAAGGATGATTGGCAAAAGAAATGAATATTAAAATTTTGGACTTATTTTTATTTTGGAATAAAATATATAAAAGATTTTTATTTTTAAATTTAGTTTAACAAAATTTTCAGGTCGCCAAGACCTTTTTCTACTTTTTTTAACCGAAATTAACAGATCGAATCTTCTTGTCCGGTCTCGAAAATGCATAAATTGATATTAACGAATAAAAATTGTTTTTTTCCAAAATTGCTTACAATAAAAAAAAATTATATATAAATAAAAGATATATTATTTGACAAAGAATATTATAGCATAAACGGGATTTTTGAAAGCAAAAATGCAATGATGGACTTGGCTTAAGTCGTAATGGACGTAAAAAATTCTTTCCATATTTATTGGAAAATTTCGCATTCTGCCACCCGTTCTGATTAATCACACGGCTCGCAGCTCCATCGAGTGCCAGAAGGGCATTTAGCTTTTACAGGGATTTGCTATGAATGAAAAAATAAAATATATTTAATATAATGGCGTTATTCAAAAAAAAGAATTTTTTTTTTTGGTATAATCATTGGGTTTAAAAAATCATTAAATTAGGTTTTTTTATTTTTAGTGCTAAACCAACAAAAAAAAATGTAAGAACACTTGAATGAATCGGCGGCGTTCCGGCCCCAAACCAAAATTAAAAAACAGAACCCGAGTTTTTGAAAACACGAATCATAGTTTTTTTGGACACTAGACCCAAATTTTGTGGAAAAATCAATTGGATAAGTTTTTTTAAACTAAGAATTAGTTTTAAAAACTAGGGTTCAAACTAAGTTAGTTTTTACTATTTTTGTTTAGGGCCGAAACAACCCCGGGGCGAGGCCAAATTAGAACTTAAACCCCTAATTAAGCATAGAAGATCAAATTTTCAATTTTTTCGTTTCAACATGATTAAATTGTAAATCCATGTTTTTCAATTTATCAGGTATTCGCTTCTTTGTGATGATTTAGGCCTAAGGGACGATTGACCTACTCAGCAGGAAATGGACAATTGGCCTACTCGATAAAAGAGCACATTCCTTTAGTTTTTTCGAACACACCGAAGCATGCATAGCAAAAAAGCCTCCTCTTATTACTAGGACTGATACTAAAACTTACTAAAAATCCCCAAAATATTTAAATAAATATTTACATAAAAAGCTAAAATATTGATATATAAAAAAAAATTGCAGTGCAAAAACTGAAAACGCGTTTTTTTCGATCATACGGTTGTCAGACAACAATTTTTTTTGTAAAAACTTTTTGAAAAATATTTTTAAAATTTTTCATTTTAAGGCGCACTTTTTTGAAAATTTTTTCAAAACTTAGGGGTGTATTTTTCGCGAAATTTTAAACGCAGAAATGCTTCTTTTGAGTTCCTTTCTTCAAAACATTAATTTTTAAAAAAGTATTAAAAAATATATTTGTATCAGCCTTACTTTTAATACATATAATTTACAATTTCAAAATTTCTTTGGGTTTTCACTTAGTAGGCTAATCGTCAGGCAGCGATGAGGTGCTGGGTTATTTCATAAAACCCGCCACTTTAGGCGTTTCATAAATTCCGCCATTTCGCATATTTTCCGTCAAAAACTAGTCATAACTTTGCTTAAATTCAACAAAGTTATTCATTCTTGGGATGGTCTGGTAGCTATTAGTTAGCTCTAGTAGCCTTCCAAATTAAAAAAATGTTTTAACGAGATTTAAGAAAGTTGTAGACACAAAAAGTAAAAAAGCCTCATTTTTATTGTCAAAAAACAATAAAAATTTTAAATTTGGTAGGCTAATAAAGCTAACCAAGAGCAATCGGATGCTAGAAGAAGTTTCATTTGTTGCGTTTGAGCATAGTTATGAGGGGTTTTGACGAAAAATCTGTAAAATGGCGGAATTTATGAAACGCCAAAAGTGGCGGTTTTATGAAACGACCCATTTGGATACCTGTAACTTTTCATCAGCCATAAATGATTTTTTGGCAAGCCCGTAACGGAATGGTTCACAGATTGGCCACTTTTCGCCTTTGCCCTCGTCAGTCATTTCGCCGTCGGCCGGTGCACAAACGCGCTTCACTTGTAGCCATATGTTACTGCTTGAATTTGTGCGATTTTTTATCACATTATTTGTGTGTAATTAAAATTTACGGAATATTTGAAATTTCGCCACTATGGCGTTTCGTCAATCCATCATATTTTTAACAGAATTTTCTCAGACAGTGATTTGTTTAATATTTAAAAAAAATTCCCGGCGACGTGTGTCGTTCGGTGCCCCCGAACATTCAATCCCTTTCAAAATACAACTTAAAATTTGGCAATTTTGAAGAAAAGCTGCTAACAAATATTTTTGAACCCAATTTTTTTTTAATATTTCAAATTTTCACAAACTTTCTGGCGGCGCCAATCGGCACCGCCTGTTTTGGTATAAGAAATTTAAAAATTAATGATAAACCCCAAAATAGTAGCAATGTAACTTAAATTTGAATGGTAAAAAAGCATCCTTGCTGGTTCACTTCAACTGTCCAACCCTCTTCTTCTCAAAGGGGGGGGGGGGGCTGGTTCTAATGGAGGGAGCGAAAGGGAGGCCTTTTATCATAAGAAGAAATTTTTGGTTATCACTGAGTTTTATAGAATTTTAAATATATGAACCAATGAAAACCAAATAAAACAGACCTATCAAAAAATTTGCCATAAATCCTCTCATCATCCATGTGTACAAGCAAATGAACGAGGTCTATAGAATGGCTGCCTAAAATTGTGTTCATTTATTTCTTTTCTTTGGTAAAATTTTCAAATAAAAGTACTACGATATGCCATTATATTATATTTTAATTATTATTTTTTCTTTGATTTAAATTATATTAAAAAACTTTTTTGTTTGTTGGAATGTATTAACTGTTTCCAGTATTATTATTTAAAAATTTTTCTTATTTGAAATGATCAATTTCGGAGTTCAGACGTCAAAAGAACCAGGTACCAGTACGAGTGTCGATTATAACTTCGGGTACGGACGATTGCGGACCAATGGAAAAGGGCCATTTGCGGACCAGCCTTAAAATCTTTTTAAATTTTCAAAGTAAGCCTAAGTTTTTTTAAAACCTAACCCCCCATTTTTTGGAAAAAGAAATATAAAATTCTTTAGGCTTGGAAAAACTAGGCTTGGGTTTTGACAAAAACGGGTTAGGTTTTCAAAAAAATGTAGGTCTAAGTTTTTCCGAACCTAACTGCTCCCTCACCCACCCAGAATCCTGTTGCTTATCTCAGAATCGAGATATACGCGGGGATTCTGAACCCTTAACAGTGTCATAGCTAAAACTGATTACTAGGGATGTCAATTTTATGCAAATGCATATTTTTTCCTTGATTCTACATGGTCTAATTAGTAGGAAAACACCTTCTTTCGTCTTTTGCTTATAAAAGTCGGGACTTTTATTTGCATATTTTGGGATTTTTGTGCATATTTTGGGGTTTTATGCATATTTCGTACATATTCGCCATTTTTGGCACATATTTTTAGACTTCGTGAATATTTAGCCTTTTTTCAAAAAAGTATACTCTTAAAATGGAGATTCCTCAAATAATTTGCCAGCTAAAATTTAAATTTTTTGTCTGTAATTTAATTCTCAAAAATTTTTTTTTTTACTTTTATAATTTTCATGTGATTTGACTAAAAAATGGTTCAAAAAGTGCAAAATTTTCTGGCGTAAAATAATGGGTAATATTTTTTTAAAAATAAATTTGCACCCCCTAATTTTCAATATTTTTAGTGCATATTTCACTGTTTTATTTGCATATTTATGTGTACACTTTTTGTGCATATTTTTGACATCCCTAGTGATTGCAGATCGTGATCAGCGACCAAAATAAGCCCAGAAAAAGTTTTTTTAAAAATTTGCGGCAAAAATTTTCAGAAAAAACTAGGGTGGTGGTTAGGTTTTAAACTTGGCAATATTTTTGAAAACTTAAAACCCTAATTTTTTTTTAAAAACCCAAGCCTAGTTTTTTTCAAAGCCTAAAGAATTTTCTATTTCTTTTTCAAAAAAATAGAGGGCTCGCTTTTAAGAAAAACTAGGGGGTTCGGTTTTAAAAAAAACTTATGCTTACTTTGAAAATTTCAAAAAATTCTAAAGGCTGGTCCGCAATCGTACCACACCGTTATAACTTTGCTTAAACGCGCCCAAATTTAACAACCTTAGTGTGGTACGGTAACTATTAGTTAGCTAATTAGCCCACAAAATTAAAAAAATTGATTGAGATTTAAGAATGTGATAGCCATAAAAAGTGGAAAAAAAGTCATTTTTATTGTCATAAAAAATCAAATTATTTGAGTTATGGTAGGCTAAAAGAGCTAACGGACCATACCAAGATTCTTTCATTTGGTTTCGCTTGAGCAAAGTTATGAAGAGTTTTTGTCGAAATAGTTGTAAATTAGGCGGAATTTATGAAACGCCCAATTGAATTTTTTTAGAGGAGGGTACATAACACGAAAGGGTGCTAGTGCATTTCCTAAAAAGTGCCACCCAAGCGCGTTTCCTAAATACGCCATTTTTATGATTTTTTTTGAAAAAACTGGTCATTACTTTGCTCAAATGCAACCAAATTACACAATCTTGGTATGGTCCGATAGCTATTGGTTAGCTCTATTAGCCATCCAAATTTCGAAAAATATCATTAAATTTTGCGAAAAATATAGACCAAAAAATGAATTTTGTGGTTATAACTTACTTAAAATTTAATGATTCTTTTTGAAATTTGGTTGGCTAATAGAGCTAACTAATAGCTATCGGGCCATACCAAGATTGTGTAATTTTGTTGCATTTGAGCAAAGTTATGACGAATAATGTTCGAAAAATTGGTAAAAAATGGCGGATTTAACAAACGCCCATAGTGGCGGTATTTAACAAACGACCTAGCACCATATTTGAGTAGCCGACCATTCATTGGATTTATAGAGAAATTATAAGAGGACTAGGATTTGTGATCGAAAAATAGCCGCCCCCCCCCCTCTATTTGCCCCCACTCCCCTAGAAGGGGATCAAAAAATAGCCGCCCATGGCTGCAATTAGAGAAAATACGATATTTGGCATAAACTGAATTACAATATAAAGACATGCAAATGGATAAAACAGGGCTCCCATCTCCTAAGCTCTAATTCAAACATTAAATTTTAAGTAAGTTATAACCACAAAATTCATTTTTTGGTCTATATTTTTCGCAAAATTTAATGATATTTTTCGAAATTTGGATGGCTAATAGAGCTAACCAATAGCTATCGGACCATACCAAGATTGTGTAATTTGGTTGCATTTGAGCAAAGTAATGACGAGTTTTTTCTAAAAAATTCATAAAATGGCCTATTTAGGAAACGCGCATGGGTGGCACTTTTTAGGAAATGCACCAGCACGACACGAAAGTACC
This sequence comes from Heterodera filipjevi, assembly GCA_039877585.1. Lineage (NCBI taxonomy): Eukaryota > Metazoa > Nematoda > Chromadorea > Rhabditida > Heteroderidae > Heterodera > Heterodera filipjevi. The sequence continues at coordinate 24,564,785 of JBDPZO010000002.1, read as the reverse complement.
GTAACATAACACAAAAGTATCGTAACATAACACAAAAGTATCGTAACATAACACAAAAGTACCGTAACATAACACAAAAGTACCAGCGAACTAACCATGCGCTTCCGGGTTGCGTAATTTCATTGTGTAAGTGCAATTATTTCCATCTTTTGATTCCGTGCATTTTCTTCGATTCGGGTAATTATCTGTTAATGAAATTATTTTTTTTTATTTTTTAAAAAAAATATCAAAATTTATTAGTACAGTAACTTACTGCATGCCTCTACGTCCTTTTTGGTTATTGTATTGTCGGAAAAATCACTGTCAAACCATTGACCATGTATCATCTCATCATCTGGGCCAAATGTATGACCGTAGAAGATAAAATCATTCGCACAACACTTAAGCAAATGGAAAAAATATTATATATATATTTTTTATTTTGTAATATTTTTTCTCGATTGGTTTATCGGGGCTTTAAATTCGTGATTCATAATTAAAAAACCTTTTTTTCCGAACTTCTAATCAAGGTCAATTTTCCAAAAAAAAAAAACGGGTCAAAGGCAGAATCCTGACGGATCGGGTACTATTCCGACTCTGTTATCCTTTTTTATTTTGAAAAAATAATTTGTTTTTTTTCATTTTTTATTCAAATTGGAATCTTTTTTAACTTCTCAACTGTACCAAGATTTTATAAAAAGAAGATTATACGCGGATTTTTATTTGGTTATATTTCACTAAACAACCAAAATCTCTTTCATTATTATTAAATATTATTTTGTTATTTTTTTAATTTAATTCTTTTAAAAATTTTAATAAAATTTTAACATTTCAATAAATATTATTATTTTTTGGGACTTTTTTTTTTAAACTCTCACCAATTAATTATTTTGCATAAATAAATTTAAATATTATTTCAATTATCAAAACTCACTTCACCAATTCGGTTCATTATGAAGCAATTTGTGCGAAATTTGAGCTGAAACTCATTGCTGATGGATTGCATAACGTCAATTTTGGAAGTGATGTTTTGAAAAAACTCTCCATTGTCTTTTGGCTCCAAAAAGGTGTCAAAAATGAGCGATTCGCGGTTTACAAACTAAGATATTGCAACAAAATTGTACTTTTTAATTGAATTATTTTGGCTATTTCCATTGACCAATCGAGCTGAAATTTTTAAATCACATACCCTCTCCATAATTATTAAAATTCACTCACAAAAAAAAGGGAAAGTGTAGAGAAATTTTTTTTATGAATTTTATGAATTTTCTTGTAAAAATTGTCCCAAATTTTATAGGTTTGTTTTTTTGAGAAAAACTATTATGATGGACAGAAAGTGCACAGAATTTGCTACAAAAGCTTCTGTAACATATCCTAGGAAGGCGGTAAGTTAAAAACAATACAACATTAATATGATAAATTTATACAGTATTTCAAGGGAAAATGGCCGAAAATTGGCCTTTTTGAGGAAACTTGATTTTTGAGACTTCCGTCTGCCTAGGAAAGAAGTCGTAAACCCTATGTTACAAAAGAAGCATTCTTTTTTATAGAATTTTTGAGACCAATTTTGAAATCCAGCGGTGCCGAAAAATGAATAAGTTACTTGAGAAATTAGGAAAAATTTAATGTTTGGAGTTTTTGACGCCTTTTTTGTTAGAAAATCGAAAAAAATGAAGAATAGCTCTTAAAATTTGATATTTGGTATAAGAAAAGGAAAAATTGTAAAAAAAAAAAAAATAAGGGCAATTAGGGGCCCATAAAAAGGGAGCAAATGCTCCTAAAACGGGGTAAGTTTAAATTTGCCACTTTGATTAATATGGTCCCTATGAAATAGAAGACCTTCTTAAATACATACCTCTTTTAATGAAGGGGGGGGGGGTTTGAAAAATAGAAAGACCTGGGCTTATATTACAGGAAATACGGTAAATGTAGTATTTTCAAAAAGAATTTTTTTATACTACTTACCAATGTTTTGGCAATATATTTCATTTGAAGTCGCCCCGTGGCAGGCAAATGTTTGCCACACATAAATGTCATGTCGAAAGAGCCACGCAAAATTCGCTCACTTTGGTAACCCATGCGAAAATGGAGCCAAACAAACAGAAAATGAAGGACAACAACAACCCACATAATTGTTATGGTATGGATAAAAAAGTAGAAATAGCTGGCCCAAAAACAAAATTTAATAAAATTTATGCAAACAAAAAAAAAAATTTAAATTTCTATAAAATAAGTAGAGATCGGATTTTTAAGTACAAACAATTATGGCACTTTCCCATTATGTGACCGTAAGCCAATTGCGGTCACATAATGGGAAACTACCAAAATTGTTAATTAAAACATAAATTAAGCACAAAAAGTCCATTCATTGTTTCCTGAAATAAATCCGTCCTTCTGATGAATGACAAAAAATTTAAAAATTTTCAAAAATACGAAAAATATTGAATTAAACAGGAAAAGTTAGTCCCAGGGTCTCTTATCTCGCTAGGGGATGGCGGGACAAAAAGAAATCGTTTTAGCACTTTTATAGAGCCTTTCAAACTCTATTTTTTTTTGGGCTTTAGGTCTGTTCACGAATTTCGCTTTGTTTTGTGTTTCCGAAATTTTGGGTTGTGAGTTTTTTTGGGAAACACCACATTTCTTGGCACATGAAAAAATACAAATCTTTATCAGAATTAACCAAAAATCCGTAGCATATGATGAACCGAGATCCCGTCTTGGTTTAGTTGGAACTCCCGATTTTCATTTTCAAAAGCTACATGGAACTAAATTGTACAGAAACCGGGATTTATGCTACGCCCGTAAATTTAACTCGAATCCATTACCCAATCAATGCCCAAAATTTAAAAAATGTTGTTTTTTAAGGCACCAACTTAAATGTTCAAAATTTGGCATAATATTATGTTTTCTCAGTTTTTAGGTTTGAAGCTACCTTAATACAGATTTTTAAGTTTCTGGAAGCTATTAAAACTAATCATTTACAAATTCCAAAATGTTACAGGGCTTATATATATTGGTGTCCTATTTCAAGTCCTCATTTCGAAATGTCTAATCTATGTTCTTTTCCTAATTAAAATTTGTCCTCCTATCTCAAAGATGTGGTCCCAATTGTTTGAATTGGCGAGTGAATGGCTTTTGCTTGTTTGGCTGGCCTTTTATGCGCAGATCAATAGGCGGAGTTTTTGCCTTCGGCGATAGAATGGCCACAGCCAATCAGCATCATTAGCCAACGGCCTATAGGAAAGTGGGGGGAGAGGGGAGGGGCGGGGGGGGGGGGAGGGCGGAACGCCAACGTCCATCGGAGGGGAGGCCGACTAATCACCACCCCAACGGACACCAACCCATCAGCGAAGAGAAGAAGCATCGGAGCCGACCGAACAACCGAGCACCCAACACCATCATTCCCCCCCCCCCCCCCCCCCGGGGGAAAGAGACATCGAAGCGAACGAACCATCCACAAAAACAACTATCATCATCTCCCCCTCCGCCCGCCGGGGAAGAGAAGCATCGACGAATCGACCGCTCGGCCACCCCGACACCAAACCATCTTCCTTCCTTAAATGATCGGGTGATAAGCGAAGCAGTGAAGCCAACCCAGCAGAGTTCAGTCGGCCACCCATCACTGCTGCCGACCTTCCATCCACCCACGCTGCCAGCATTCATCCCATCACAGCAATGAACGAAAAAGGATGGGAGAGAATGACAATAATACAATTTTATGAACAAAAAAAAGAAAGAAAAGAATCATTGATAATAACTGAATCCAACTGACACCAAGTGACACCATTTTGCTTTTAATGCTAATGTCAATAGTAATGGAAAAAACGAGTTACACACAAATTGGCCAATGCATCACCAACAGTGGTAGAGTCGTCCGTCCTCTGTTGTGGTGGTCGGTTTGGGTTGGTTTTGCATTGGATGAAAACGTAAAGTGCATTGGCGCATCAGCAATGATTTTTTTTTGTCCATAATATCGCAAAACGGATGGCGTGTTCCTTTTGTCGCTTTTGCACAGCAAAAAATATGAAATTAATAATTTTATATAATTAATATTTGAAATTATTTTATTTATAAATGCTGAATATCATAGGCAGTTCAAAATGAGTTTAATTTTGAAAAAAAGATGACCCAATGAGATGGAAAGACAACGAAAATTCTAGCCGAGATTCTTGAGGTTGATATTGCTTTCCTTGAAGAAATTTTTGCCAAGAATCTTATGACAAATCTGATTTTCTCCAACTTTTGGATAGTGGCCAAAAAAAACAGGGAGCTTTTTTCATTGTTCTAAAAATCATGTTTTACCGTGGTAAGATATGTTCCTTTATAAAAAACAAATCTTTATAAAAATACATAGATAATTTTTCTCATTCTAAAATCACTCGAAAGTGCCAAGATATTACGCGCAAGGTCTAACTCTTGGAGCATGATTTCAGTTAAGTACATATGTCCCGTGTTTTAGACGATATCTCAGATCTTGTTTCGCAATGGTACGGTAACGAACTCCATGTATTTATCTCGTTAATTTCTTTTATCCCATGTAAACATGTCAACGAAAAAGCAAAATCATTCATTCTTTAATCAGAATTTTTAAATATTACTTTTATATAGAATAAAATCACTTCATTACAATAAGAAAAGAATTCAGTGTTGATTTTTGCAAAATTCAAAACTTCACTATTTTAAAAATGTAACCCTCTGACTTAAATCTTTTAGCAAATTTTGGCAATTTACATTTTGTTTAATGATGTTTTTGGAATTTTGTAAGTGAGAAAAAAATAGAAGATGCCCTACTTTTAAGATTTGAAGCCTTCATTTTTTGTGAAGTCTGTTTCAAGATGGGGTCAATAACTTTTTATGATTAATGGAGAATTGCTGATTTCAAAGGACCTTCTTCGAGATAATGATGAAATTCAATTTTCTAAGCAGCGAATTCCTCCTGAATGCTTTTCAAAAATCCAATTGTTTTTTAGAATTGGAACTTGGAAACATACTTAAGAAAACGAATGCCAAAATTTTGTCAATTATAAATGCAAAAATAAAAATTCAATGAAATTGTAAATTTTTTATATTTATGGGCAAAATGCCGATTTCAAAAGAAATTTGGAAAATCAAGACGCTAAAAAGTAAAAAGTATCAAAGGATGAAAGCCAAAAAATATAAAAAAGCCCTTTGCAATAATTAGGGTTTGAAGATCAGACTTTTAACAATTAATAATTTTTTCTTATCTTGAACATAAGAAAATTGAAAAGAACGAGGATTAACAAAAAAATAAGCAATATGACATTTGCAATAAAAATACAAAAAAAACTTTAGAAACGGTGCAAATTTAAAATGTTGAACAAAACCACAAAATATCATGGCACGAAAATTAGTGAAAAATTGCAAGTATAGGATTTGTTTAAAGACTCTACTGTATATACGCTTTGATTGCCTGTCACGTTAGATTCTAGCCAAACATAATTTATTTTGTAAAAAACTAATTTCATCAAACTTCTTCATTTCTTCAACACCTCCGAACTAAAAAAAAAGTTTGGGAATGAAATAAAGAATGGTTCTAATCGTTAAAGCTATTAATTCCTTTTAGTACGTCCAAAATGGCAAACGCCCAAGTGATTATTGCCTTATTGGTTTTTGGCTCTTTGATTGCGTTTGGAAAATGTATAATAAATTTATTTTTAAAATTGCTTTTTATTATTTAAGCTTTAAGCATTATATTGCTACCGAGGCTTGCAAATGGAGGACCAATCGATCGAATGGGATAATAATTGTAAAGAAGGTTTCACGCACTGCTGCGGGGTATTTTGTAACAGAACAATACATGACCCAGGTAACTTTACCTCATTCTTTGGTAGGGAGACCCAAGCAGGAAGGAGGTAATAGCGAATCTGTAAACTTTTCACTGTATTCAAGTAGCAAAATATGGTTTCTCAAATTTAAAATATAAAATTATAATGAACAAAATTAATTATCTAAAAATTTATGACCAGAAAAATCTTTGGAATATAATATATATTTTTTAATTGGGCTTGTAAATGAGGAAAATATCTGAAAAAAGAAAATTTATCGGAAATAAAAACTTTTTTCAAAGGCAAGATTCCTCAAAATAAAAAATTGGTACGATTTTGTGCAATTCTTAGGTCCTAGCAAGTGGGGATCGGGATCATGAACAAATACCAAAAATAAATAATTATTAATTCAAACACATTCACTTTCTGCTGTGTTTTTTTTCATTTGAATTTCTTTCAACTCAATCAAACAGTAAATTACAGAGTTTGCCTACGTAATCATGTGGGACTGTTTGAATATTACAAAAGATGAGGAAGCAAAATCTTTGAAAATCACTGATGGAACGTATAAAATGATGAATGTTTACCGGCGTCGCCACGGTCGCGAGGATATTAGTATGAATTGTTTCTCTCTCTCTAATCCAGCCTTTCTCTCGTTCTTCTTTTCCTCAAAATTCTTTCCCCAATTTATCTGGCACCATGCTCTCACTCTTTGTCGCCATCTCCCTCTTTTCATAAAAATAGCATTTTTTTTCTATATGCTCTTTCAATCTCTGTTCTTCTCATGCCTCTCCCTTTCTCTTACCCACTCTGTTGCTCTTTTCCCAAAAATAGTCTATTTCTCTCACCTCACTCTCTCTCTAACCGTACTTCTTTTCTCTTTTTGTCGCCATCTCTCTCTTTTTCATCGAAATTATCTTTTTTCTCTTGGTACTCTTTAGATCAGTGTTCATTTCATGTCCCTCTCTCTTTTTCCGTTTCTCCGTCTTACTTTCTCTTTCTACCGTACTTACTCACTCGCTCTCGTCAGTGTCTCCTGCTCTCTCGTACTCTCACATCCTCTGTTTCTCTCATTCTCATTGACTCTCGCTTTTCTCTCTGACTTTACCCAAAGTTGTCTTTTCACTTTCCTATTTTTCTCCGTTAGCCAAAAAAAACACATTTTCTTGCTTTCTCTCTCCCTGTATCTTTCTACCCAATCTTTTTCTCTCTGTTCCAACAATTCTCTTTTTCTATTACTGCTATCTCTATCTTATTTTTTGTCACTCTCTCGCTTTTTCATATCTCTCTATTTTTCACTGTACCTCTCTCTCCTTCGCTCTCTCCCTCTCTGTGTCTCTCACTCCGCTCCCCCCAATTTGTCATTTTTTCTTTCTCTCTAGATCTCTCGTTCTCTTTCCTACTATTTTCTCATTCTCTCCATCATAACGTTGCTCTCTTGCTGGTATTCACAATGCTAGGGATATTTATCTGCAGCTACGGATATGCGGATAGGGTAGCTGCAGATAAAAAAATCTGTAGATAAAATCCGTATTCACAATACTAACGCTAACTATCTACAGCTCACGATTTTTTTATCTGCAGCTACCCTCTCACCACACATCTTTTTTTCTTTACTTTATTTATGTTAATAGCGAAACGAATTTTGCAAAATAAGTTCATTAACATCAAAGATGAGCGTATTATATGGGTGGATAATGTTGGCCGTAGGGTGTCTTGCATAAATAAAATTATTAAAAGTAAATAATGAGATGAAAGTTGTTGATCAAAACAAACATACACTTCGCACCAGTCATTCCGACCGTTATTATTATCATTAGTACTCTTTAAAATTGTTAAATCCCTACCCAAAAAATGGTTTTCACATCGGAAATGACAACCCGCCTGCTTGAACTAATTCAGGCTCGAAAAGATCAGTTATTCCCAGGCTCTAGACATGCTGAAGCAGGCCGAATGCAAAAGGAAGCATGGTCATCGGTGACCGAAATTTTAAATTCCGAATTCCCTCTTGACATTCCCGCGGGAGGCCTAAAGGTACAACAGGTCCAAACCCGCTGGAAAAATATGCGACAAATTGGAAAAGAAGATGCTCAAAAAGAGAAAAAGTAATAGTAATAAATTGTTTGGTATTTCGATAACCTTAAGGCACCGTCTTGGAACGGGAGGAGGTCCGGAATTTTCGGTTTCAAAAACTTCAAAACATGTCATTGAAATGTTTGGCTCATCCGCAGCATTTGCTGGGGTCCCTGGCGGTGCTGAAACAAGCACTTCTCGAGGCGATATTGTGCTCATGGAAAGTGATTATCTTGGTGAAGAGCAATTCGGTGGACATGGCTTTGGCGAAGAAGAGGAGAGAGAGCTGACCGAACTGACAAGAATTCCAACGTCTTCGGAAACAGCATTTGTTCCGGTTAAAAAGGTACTGTTTTGACTCGGCAAAAAGCATTTTGCTCCTGGCAGTTCCGTTTTGACTCATCACCTGCTGGTCGTGGTACTCCCATTTCTCGTGGGTCGTCACGTCCTCCCTCTTCTCGTCCTTCAACAAGCGAAATAGCTGAGCTCCAGCTAAAAGTGCTTCAGGGTGATCTGGAACGAATTGAACTCCAAAAACAGCTTTACGGTGAAGCGAAGAAATTCATGGAGGAGGGGCGAGCATTCTTTGCGAAAGGCACTAAATTCTATGAACAAAAAAAAGGGGATGAAAGTTAAAAAGTGATCATAAATCGGATTATTTCGATGATCTTTTAAACCAAATATGACAATATTTGTCACTATTGGTTCGTAATTTTATTGATGTTGTTGCGCATCATTACTTAAAATTAGCTAAATATATTCATTTGGAGTATATTATTTTCTAAGATATGTCTTTTGCCTGTTTTATCCCCTCGGAACCCTTAAATGAAAACGCTGAGGATGATCAGTTGCGGGAAAAGGTCTTCTTACGAAGAAACAACTTAATACAGGAAATGTCCGACCAGGACCTTATCCGGCGTTTTCGATTTGATCGCAACGGATTGCAAGTGCATAAATATAGTTTTAAATGTACTGTAACCGATTCAGTATATTTGTGAACTTGTCCGCCCTGATGTCGAGCCCGAAACAGGCAAAAGCGGAAGTATTTCTACAGAAATCCAAGTATTGGCAACATTGGGGTATTTGGCTTCTTCTTCCTTTCAACTTTGGTGCGGGGATATTTTCGGGTTGTCACAAGCATCAGTTTCTCGTGCTATTTTTCGCGTCACAAGAGCTTTGTGTCGAAAAGCAGGCGATTTCGTATATTTTGAACAACACGAACATGTACTGGGCATTGTCATATTTTAGACAATTATAAATTTAGGCCCGGGAAAACACAATTCCTGGTTTCTTATCAATGGCAGGGATGCCTAATGTTGTTGGCCTAATCGATTGTACACACATTCCAATTTTGATGCCATCTGAAGCCAAGTGTGGACGAGATTATTACAATCGGAAAGGCTGGGCCAGCATTAATGTGCAAGGCACGAAACATTAATTAATTTACTGAAATCATAATTTAAGCGGTTGTTGATCAGAAAGGACGCTTTTTAAACATAAATTGTAAGTGGCCGGGGTCCACTCATGACAGATTTGTTCTACGTCAATCAACTGTATGGGAAGATTTCGAAAAAAGACGTATACGTGGGGTTTTACTAGGTATAGATTAATTCCATTGACCCACTAATTAATTAGTCAAAGTCATATTTGAAGGTGACAGCGGTTGTGTCGGAAATGGCTATTAACCCCGTTTGCTAACCCCAATACCAATGCACAACAGCAATATAATAAAGCCCACAGTAAAACCCGGGTTCTTATCGAGCAAACATTTGGCCGGTGGAAGAAAAGATTTCATGCTCTTCAAACCCCGATCCGTATTAAATTGGAAAACATTGGCATGTTCATTGTTGCTGCAGCCGTCCTCCATAATATTGCAGTTATGAGAAATATTCCTGAATTTGATGAGGAAAATTTGGTTGATGAACAACCAGAAGCAGAAAATATGCCTGAAAATACTGGCGTTGGTGATGGTTTTGCGGTTCGAGCAAGTATTGCGCAGAATTACTTTTCGTAATTTCTTCAATTACCATTCAATTTAATTGGATTTGTGTAACAATATTTGGTTATTTTAATTTTTTTAAATTTGAATATCAACATCATCATCGCAATTATCCTCATATTGATGAGGCTAAAGATTTTAAGCTGCAGTTAGGCAGCTGCTACCCTATCCTTAGCATTGTGAATACCAACGCTATCCGGAGCTAAGGCTACGGATATTTTTGTAAAGAAAACGTCATTGTGCATACGGATTTTAATCCTTAGCATTGTGAATACGGATTTATCTGCAGCTAGCGATAAAGCTGCGGATAGTTAGCATTGTGAATACCAGCATCTGTCTCTCTATCCTTCTCTCAATTCTCCACTTACTCTCTCTCTCTCTCTATTTGTCACAATCTTACGCTTTTCACTAGAGACCGGATTTTTCAAATCCGCAAGGCCGGGCCGGGTTGGCCTTTTTCAAAAAAAAAACTGCAAGGTTCCGGGCCTTGCCGCTCAAAACCTTGTCAACCTTGTAACCTTGTCAACCTTGTTTTTTTCCAAAAAACGCAAGGCCGGGTTGCCGGGCCTTGCAAAACCTTGTACAGGGCCCGGCCTTGTCCGGTCTCTACTTTTCACCAAACTTCTTTTTTTCTCTTGTTATCTTTCGTTCTCTGCTTATTTTTCTCTTTCTCTCACCTACTCTTTTTCTTTTCCGTAGAATTCTTTATTTCTATAAATTAACGCACATTCTTTTTACACCGCACTGCCGGGGACCGGTAAATTGGACACCGGAAAATTGGACACCAGAAAATTGGACACCAGAAAATTGGACACCAAGCGGAAAAATGGACACCGCCGGAATTTTGGACACCAAAGGAAAATTGGACACCGGAAAATTGGACACTAAGACTCTCTTTTAAAATCAAGAATTAGGTGTAAAATAAATTTGAACAAAAAATCAGGGATGATTGATTAATGTGCCAAAAAAGGCACCAAAAAAGGGATGATTGATCAATGTGCCAAATTATGCACGAAAAAAGGGTAATAAAACTTTTTTCTTTATGAATGCTATGGTGTTTTTCTTTGCTGATGTTACAAACAATAATGACAAATTCATTTCCATATTATTTACGCTTAAAACAACATATGTGCAGATTAAAATAAAGATCTTTTAAGCCAAACCTAAATTTTATTTAGTAATTTATTTTGTTTATTTTCATTTTTATTTATAATGGTGTCCATTTTTCTGGTGTCCAATTTTCCAATGGTGTCCAATTTTCTGGTGTCCAATTTACCGGGAGCCGCACTGCCTCTTTATCTTAGTCGCCATCCCATTTTTCATTTAAATGGTATTTGTCTTTGGTTGCTTGTTCGCTCACTATTCCTCTCCTGTCTATTTCGCTCTTCACCCCACCCCCACACTTTTCCTTTTTCGAAAATTCTCTATTTTCTCAGTTCTCTTTCTCTCGTACCGAACTTACCCTTCCTCCTTCAGTCTCTCTCTCACCCATTCTTTAACTCTTTCCCCAAAAATCTCTTGCGCTCCCTCTCGTATAGTATTCTCTCTCTATCTCTCTACCGTTAACGCTGTTTCTCTCGGTAGTACTTTCTTTCTCCCACTTTCTCTTTTCTTTCTCTCACTCGCTCTCGCGCTATTCTCTCTCTCTATTCTTCCTCTCTCATAACTTTCTACCTTTTCCTAAAATCTCTCTCTGTCTCTTTCCACTCTTTCTTTTTCTCAAAATTCTATTTCTTTCTCGCTCTTCCTCTTTCTCTCCTCTCTCTCTCTCTCTCTCATACCGTACTAGCTCTAAACCTATGTATTTTTTCTAGAGACCGGACAAGGCCGGGCCCTGTACAAGGTTTTGCAAGGCCCGGCAACCCGGCCTTGCGTTTTTTGGGAAAAAACAAGGTTGACAAGGTTTTGAGCGGCAAGGCCCGGAACCTTGCAGTTTTTTTTGAAAAAGGCCAACCCGGCCCGGCCTTGTGTGGAATTTGCCAGGGTTTTACAAGGTTATGATCTTGGCAAGAATTGTTCATCTTGTATTTTTTTCAAATCCAGCTCAATTACAATTATTAATGCCCATTTACACTTAATGATAAAAGGTTGTTATTATACCAAGCAAATCGTTTCCATTTTTGGGTTTTTAACCTTAACAAAAACATATTTGGAATTTTTTTACAACCTTGTAACCTTGTACAGGGCCCGGCAATTTTAAAAAACAAGGTTGACAAGGTTACAAGGTTGTCAAGGTTTTGAGCGGCAGGGCCCGGAACCTTGCTGCTTTTCAAAAAGTCAGCCCGGCCCGGCCTTGCGGATTTGAAAAATCCGATCTATAATTTTTTCTCTAATTTTTTCAAAATTTTTTTTTCATGTCTCTCCCTCACTCGGTTCGCGTCTTTATCAACGATCTCCGATTAATAGAATGGAAGATTTTGAAAAGAAATTTAATAATGCATAAAATAAAATATAAGCACCTTCAAAAACACATGGAATAAAAAACTTTAATTAAATAGTGGTTAGAGTTTTAAATAAATTTAAATAAATAAAAACGTTGATAGTTAATTTTAAGTAATAACAATTATATAATATTAATTATTTTTAGCTTAGAATTTAATTCCATTCCTTTTAACATAATCAAAAATAAATTTAAATATTTTAAAATAAAAAATGGTACCCTAATCATTGGATGAGGTTTACATGGAAAATTTTGTAAAATACAAAACCCAAACAGTAAACAAATGGGGCAGAAATTGACAGAACAAACTGCAGAAAATGATTGCCGAAAAATAAATAAATTCTAAGAGAGGAAAAAAAGTAAATACCAAGATAAAATTAAATGGAAAACGAAAGCAATTAAATAAAAATTAGCTATTTAAAAAGTATTAATAAATATTTTAATTAGGGTGAATAAATTGTATAATAGAAAATATATTGCTCCATCAGATCATCCCTCAAGGGTTCTGAAAACTCGAAAATGTTTTGAAAGCGACGTAAATCCAGAAATTCTTAGGAGTTGGAAATTTTTTTAACAAAACATTAATGAGGACAGATAGACGAGCTCTCTACAAGGCGGTCGGAAGAATAGTAAACGATGGCCCCGATTTTCGACCATTTTCCTTGGAATATTGTAGAAATTAATCAATCACTTTTCACTGATTAAAAGAAAATAGAATGTGTTCAAAAGGAAAGCGTGGGATGAATGTGAAAGAGACAAATAACCTTACATTAAAGTAAAAAGGGAACAAAGATCGACTGTGATAGGTAAAACGAAAATGTATTTAGACTGGTATGAATAATAAAAAGTTAAACCATAAATTTAAGCGTAGAACAAAATGAGCAATGAATAATAGAGGCGGATCGAAAGCGGACGAGGTTCGATTTCCTCCAAGTTTTTGAATTTTTCAAAAAATAAGCGCCAAAATTGCCAAAAATTAATTCTTGCGCATTGATTAACGAGAAAATATATGGAGACCATCAATATAGGTTTAGGCAAAGCCTTGGACCCCTGAATTCTCCGTAGGGGCAGGTGTCCGCAGAGTTAATTAGGGTAAGGGGGTAATTAGGGCGGGGGTGGGATAATTAAGATTAATTAGGATAAGGGAGGCAGGGGCAGGGGTCTAGAACACATCAATAGGATTGGGCATGGCCCTGGAGCCCTGCCCCGTAGGGGCAGGGGTAATTAGGCTAAGGGGGGTTAATTAGAGGTAGCGGCTAATTAAGAAGGGCGGAGGGTGAGGGGGCTGGGGGGAGTTAATTAGAAGCAGGGGCAGGGAGGAAGTTAATTAGAATAACTGAGCAGGGGCAGGGGTCTGGACCCCTGCCCCTGCGATTAGGTTACAGAGGCAGGGGTCCCAGACCCCTGCCCAGACCCCTGCCCCTGCGATTAGGTTACAGGCGCAGGGGTCCCAGACCCCTGCCCAGACCCCTTCCCCTGCGACCCAAAAATTTCGGAAATTATGGCAGCTTTGTTAACAGATTTATAGACATTTCTTGAAGAAATATTTAAGTACTAAAATCGATTCTTAGGGGTTTATTTTTTCGAAATTCTTTTCGGCGTTTTACCCGAAACTCAAAACTAAAATTCGTCTACCCCTGATCGGCATCACCGACCACCATATTTTAATTCTTAAAAATATAAAAGAATTCGAAAAATGCATAAAAAGAAACTTAAATAATCTTAAGGGTGAAACATTAAAGAAATCGACATTCAATGAAAGAAATTTTAGAAAAAAAGCAAAATTTGTCATTTTGTTATAAAATCACCAATTGTAAAGAAGTTTGATTTTATTAGATTTCGTTCAGAATAAAAAAATGTATTTTTTTTGTTTACATTTGTAATTTTTAAACAGTTAAAAATTTCTGCATGCATTGGTCGTCGGAACAGTGGTCTTTTATTTATAAAAAAAATAAATTTTGAAACCCTGACAATAATTCTTACCGGGATAAAAGCATTTGTCGCCGCAACAGTGGTCTTTTATTAAAAAAAAAAAAAAAAAACTAAATTAAAACCCTGACAATAATTCATACAAGGACAGGTGCACTGCTCGTTGGAACATTGGTCTTTTATTAAAAAAAAAGTTAAATTGAAAACCCTGATAACAATACTTACCGGGGCAGGGGCATTATTCGTCGGAATCCGCTTATTAATATATTCAAATTATTTAATGAGATAGAAATCATCAAGCTAATAGTTCGTTTAAATAAATCCATATACTTGATATCTTTAGTAATTCATCCATCATACCCAAAATTTGTCTATGAATTAGTTATAATTCATTATTTTATAGTAAATAAGTTCATAAATTTCCCAAAAATTTTCGCCTTTTAATCATAGTCTTTGCCCTGTTCTCCGAGTTAAGCCACACAATTCAAACGATAACCCGCGCGACCGTGGCGACGTCGGTAATGATTCATCATTCTACGCGTTTCATCAGTGATTTTCAAATATTTCGCTTCCTCTTCTTTGGAAATATTCCACAAACATTCCCACAAGTTTATATAGTCATACTCTGAAATTATTTCTTCCTCGATACCTAAATGATCTGAAAAAAAAGCTTTTTCGGAAATAAGAACCTTTTTCTAAGGCACAACTCTAATCTAAATTTATTATACATTTTCCAAACGCAATCAAAGAGCCAAAAACCAATATGGCAATAATCACTTGGGCGTTTGCCATTTTGGACGTACTAAAAGGAATTAATAGCTTTACGATTAGAACCATTCTTTATTTCATTCCTCAAACTTTTTTTTAGTTCGGAGGTGTTGAAGAAATGAAGAAGTTTGATGAAATTAGTTTTTTGGTGTCCGTTGGGATGATTAGTCGGCTTCCCCTTTCCCCTCCGGTGGGCGTTGGCGTCCCCCCCCCCCACTTTCCTATAGGCCGTTGGCTAATGATGCTGATTGGCTGTGGCATTCTACCGCCGAAGGCAATAACTCCGCCTATTGATCTGGGCATAAAAGGCCAGCCAAACAAGCAAAAGCCATTCACTCGCCAATTCAAATCAATTGGGACCACATCTTAGAGATAGGAGGACAAATTTTAATTAGGAAAAGAACATAGCTTAGACATTTCGAGATGAGGACTTGAAATAGGGCACTAATATATATAAGCCCTGTAACATTTTGGAATTAGTAAATGATTAGTTTTAATAGCTTCCAGAAACTTAAAAATCTGTATTATGGTAGCTTCAAACATAAAAATTGAGAAAACATAATATTATACCAAATTTTGAACATTTAAGTTGGTGCCTTAAAAAACAACATTTTTTAAATTTTTGAATTCTTTTCTTATTGTAAGAAGTGATTTTATTCTATATAAAAATAATATTTAAAAATTCTGTCAAACCATCCCCCCTCCCTCGCCCGTACCCGTCAAACCATTCTCCCCTCGCCCGTCCCCGTCAAGCCAACCCACTCCCTCGCCCGTCCCCGTCAAACTACCCCCCTCGCCCGTCCCCGTCAAACCATCCCCCCTTCCTGGCCCGTCCCCGTCAAACCATCCCCACTCCCTCGCCCGTCCCCGTCAAACCATCCCCCCCTCCCTCGCCCGTTCCCCAAACCATTCTCCCTTCGCCCGTCCCGTCAAACCATCCCCACTCCCTCGCCCGTCCCCGTCAAACTACCCCCCCCTCCTGCCTCGCCTTGCGCCCCCGACATTTGCGCCCCCGACATTTGCGCCCCAATGCCCAGAGGAAATCTCAGAACCAACTAAACTTAAGATTTTCAGTATCATTCGAATGCCCTTAATGCAGGGTTCCCATTCGTACTTTATTTCAAAGTACGTACTTTATTTTCGGCTCAAAAATTTGAAAATTATTTGATGAATTTGTTATAAGATTTTCCTTAAAAAAGGATAATATTGAAATCCTTTTTAAATTTCAAAAGGATTGAGTGACCGGCGGCAGAAAAATTGTAAATTTTTAATAAAAAATATTCTTAAAAATGTAAAAAAAAAAGTATCTTATTTTTTTGTCATAGTACGAAATGAGGAAAAAAGAACAGAAGGCTGAAAACAGAACATTTCTTAAAAATAAGAACAAATGGCACCCCTGGGTTATATATAAACCTGTCGCTGTATTGGCAGGATCGTTGCTGAATTTGCACTTATTGGAAATTGTTTTCTAATTATATTTAAATAAAATTAAAGTTGAAAACCTCAGAATAATTCTTACCTGGGCTGTAGATTTAATTGTCTGAAAAGTCTGATTTTATTGTGAAAATTTATCAAAAACGGCGCGTTATTTAATTACTTAAAAGACATGTCGTATTAGTCACATAATAATTATTCATAAAACTAAAGTAAAATCCCTGATAAGAATTCTTACCGCGACTGGGGAATTGGACGTTAGAATAATCATCTGTTATTAAAATAAATTTAAATTTGAAAATTTTTGATTAAATAATAAAAATCTTACCGGGACAGGTGCATTGGTCGTCGGAACAGTGGTCTTTTATTTATAAAAAAAATAAATTTTAAAACCCTGACAATAATTCTTACCGGGATAAAAGCATTTGTCGCCGCAACAGTGGTCTTTTATTAAAAAAAAAAAAAAAACTAAATTAAAACCCTGACAATAATTCATACAAGGACAGGTGCACTGGTCGTTGGAACATTGGTCTTTTATTAAAAAAAAGTTAAATTGAAAACCCTGATAACAATACTTACCGGGGCAGGGGCATTATTCGTCGGAATCCGCTTATTAATATATTCAAATTATTTAATGAGATAGAAATCATCAAGCTAATAGTTCGTTTAAATAAATCCATATACTTGATATCTTTAGTAATTCATCCATCATACCCAAAATTTGTCTATGAATTAGTTATAATTCATTATTTTATAGTAAATAAGTTCATAAATTTCCCAAAAATTTTCACCTTTTGTCAGTGCCGGCACAAATGGTTTTGATTATACCGATCCTTACCAACTCTAACCGTTGATGTTTTCTCAATTTTTCCTGTCAAACGATCCAGGCCATCATAGTCTTTGCCCTGTTCTCCGAGTTTAGCCACACAACTCAAACGATAACCCGCGCGACCGTGGCGACGTCGGTAATGATTCATCATTCTACGCGTTTCATCAGTGATTTTCAAATATTTCGCTTCCTCTTCTTTGGAAATATTTCACAAACATTCCCACAAGTCTATATCTTTTTCGGAAATAAGAACCTTTTTCTAAGGCACAACTACTCAACAAAAAAAAAACTTGGAACGATTTTGTGCAATTCTTAGGTCCTAGCAAGTGGGGATCGGGATCATGAACAAATACCAAAATAAATAAATTATTAATTCAAAAAACATTCACTTTCTGCTGTTTTTTTTCATTTGAATTTCTTTCAACTCAACCAAACAGTCATTTACAAGCCCAATTAAAAAATATATATGATATTCCAAAGATTTTTCTGGTCATAAATTTTTAGATAATTAATTTTGTTCATTATAATTTTATATTTTAAATTTGAGAAACCATATTTTGCTACTTGAATACAGTGAAAAGTTTACAGATTCGCTATTACCTCCTTCCTGCTTGGGTCTCCCTACCAAAGAATGAGGTAAAGTTACCTGGGTCATGTATTGTTCTGTTACAAAATACCCCCCAGCAGTGCGTGAAACCTTCTTTACAATTATTATCCCATTCGATCGATTGGTCCTTGTTCGGGATGGACGCTTATATGTTTATTTAATGTTTTGGCATTGTGTTTATTTATTATGTCATGCCCCATCCCATTTGACCTATTGATTTGTTGCATTAATATGCTCTCTTTTCCCTCTCCTTGTTTTCACTATTCTTTCTTTCTTTTACTTTGTAATTTTGCTCTAAATATTGACTTGCCCTTCTTTTCTCTTTTTCGCCTTTGTCCTCTTTTAAATTGAATAAATATTCTTATTTATTTCGGACTTCCCGGCATAACAATTGGCGACGCCTCACCATCGAACTCAACACATTTGCGACACAAATTTAGTGGCTTGAATTGCCAGCTTCATTTTGTTGTCTAGTCAGACAATTGTGTTATTTGAGCAATTAGCACTGCTGTTTTAGTATCTTGGCGATATTAATTCAGTTCGTCCACGTGCACCCACTTGTTTAGCAACTTGGCGCTGTTAAACGAAAAGTGGTGAACAACACTTCATTTAAAATCTTTCGCTTGGCGTGGTTTTAACTTCAAAATGGGCGATGCAGCCATTCAACAGTTAACTGCCGTTTTTCAGCAATTTTTGACAAATCAACAGCAAAATGCTGTGCCTGTCGCGCCTATACAAGCACTTCCGACGCTTCCAACGGTGGAATGTTTTGAACCAGCAGACGATCGAAGCATTTCTGACTGGCTTGAACGCTTCAATTTTGCTCTTGACTGTGCAGCACCTCAAGTTGCTGATCCGACAAAAGTCAAATTGTTGATGACAAAACTGAGCGAATCAGCTTTTAGCCAGTACAGCAAATCATGTTTGCCGAAAAAGGTCACCGACTTCGACTTCAGCCAAACTGAGGAACGTCTGAAGGTGGCTTTCAGCAGGCCACAATCCGTTTGGATTGATCGATATGAATGCCTTCGTGCCTCAAAGCACGAAGATGAAAATTTTCGATCATTCATCAACAGGCACAAGCGTTTATTGCGTGACTTTGATTTCAAAAAACTCAACGAAGAACAATTTTCATGTCTAATGCTTTTGACAGCATTGAAATCTCCTAAGGATGCCGAATTGAGAAAGCGAGTTCTATCGAAGCTTGCAGCGGACGCTGATTTGGTCAAATATGATGGAGTTGTCGAGGACCTCCAAATGTACCAATCAACAATCGCAGAAGCCAAAGTCATAGAGCAGCCGCCCAACTCAAGAAGCTTAATGGCAGTCAAACAGAAACCGCGAGCAAACAAGCCAACACTGAAAGGAAGTCCAATTCAGAGCCCGGTACAAAAAATTTGCTGGCGTTGTGGAAGGTTTGCCCATTTTGCAAAGGATTGCCCAAGTATTAAAACGGTTTGCCGAAAATGCAACAAAATTGGACATTTGGAGGCACAATGCGAGAAGCATCATGAATGGCTCAGCAAAAATAAAAGTTACAAAGGAACAAAAAGAGCATGCACACTCATGATGGGTGGTGTACTGGTGAACGCAGTGAACCAGCCAAATGAACTCATTACAATTTCTGTCGAAATGAATGGAAATAAAGTTGATTTTTTGTTTGACACTGGCGCTGAGGTCACTGTGGTCAATGAAGAGACGCACAGTCTGATTGGAAAGCCTCGATTACGCCGTTGTCGCGAACAAGCAATTTATCACGACGGCTCCAAGTGTACTCTTCTTGGAAGAGGGGAAACATCGTTTAAATTTGGAGAGACCACTAAAGATGGAATTTTTTATGTGTCCAAAAGTGGGTCACTCAATCTTTTGGGGATTGATTTATTAGATGCATTCGGATTATTGGATGGCATTCGTGAGAAATTGGAGTCTAAATTGCATTTGAATGCGATCAACCAAAGCAGCAAAGACAAAGAAGCAGTGTTGGAGAAACTCAAGAAGCAATTTCATGAAATTTTCTCAGATGGACTTGGATTTTGCAAAAAGGCAAAGGCGCATTTGTCACTAGAGCCCAATGCAACTCCTATTTACTGCCGACCACGTCCAGTTCCGTTCAGCACAAAATCTGTTGTCGAAGCAGAATTGGAACGTCTTCAAATGATGGATGTCATCCGTCCGGTTGAACATACAAATTGGGCCGCACCAATTGTGGTTGTCAAAAAGGCCAATGGTTCAACACGCGTCTGTGCCGATTTTTCGACTGGCTTAAATAGCGCACTTCTTTTGCATCAGCACCCGTTGCCGCTTCCCGAGGACATTTTTGCCACACTGAATGGTGGTACAGTATTTTCGCAAATTGATTTTCGCGATGCATATTTGCAAATTGAGTTGGATGAGTCTTCAAAAGAGTTGTGCACAATTGCCACTCACAGAGGAAATTATGAATACCAACGTTTGCCTTTTGGGGTAAAATCAGCACCTGGAATTTTCCAATCGATAATGGATTCGATGTTGGCGGGATGTTCATTCGCAGTTGCATATCTGGATGATGTCATTGTTGTGAGCCGATCATCAGAAGAGCACAAGAAGCACCTTTATGAGGTCTTCAAGCGAATTGCAAAATTTGGTTTCCGGATTAAGCCTGAGAAATGCTCCTTCTTCAAAGAGGAAATTAAATACCTTGGCTTCATCATTGACAAGGAAGGAAGAAGGCCGGATCCTGCCAAAATACAGGCGATCGCTAAGATGCCTATGCCGACAAATTTGTCCACACTTCGTTCATTTTTGGGGATGATAAATCATTATCAGCAGTTCGTAAAGAACATGCGCTTCATCCGCCACCCGTTGGACAATCTTCTTAAGCAAGATGTCAACTGGAACTGGTCATGTGATTGTCAGAATGCTTTTGACAAGATCATTAAAATTCTGCAATCTGATCAGCTGCTTGCGCATTACGACCCGTTGCAACAAATTATCGTATCTGCTGATGCTTCAGAGCATGGAATTGGTGCTGTCATTTCTCACCGTTATTCCGATGGCTCTATGAAGGCAATCGCACATGCTTCGCATTCTCTGTCTCCTGCGGAAAGGAATTATTCGCAGATCGAAAAGGAAGGATTGGCTTTGATTTATGCCGTTCAGAAGTTTCACAAATATCTATTTGGAAGACATTTCCTTCTGCAGACTGATCACAAGCCGTTATTGTCAATTTTTGGCAATAAAAAGGGAATCAAACCCTGCACAGCGAATCGTTTGCAACGATGGGCGATCATTCTTTTGGGGTACGACTTCGAAATTGAGTACCAAAAGACAATGGAATTCGGACAAGCCGATGTGCTTTCCCGACTGATTTCCAAAACTGAAACGCCAGAAGACGATGTCATTTTGGCCAACATTGCATTTAGTGCAGGAATAGGCACATTAAATGCACTTTTGAAAAATTTGCCAGTAACGAATGACGATTTAATCAAAGCTATTGATCAAGACTAGACATTTAAAAAGGTAATGGAATTTGTTCGTTTTCAATGGCCAGATAAGAAGGCAATGTCTGAGGACATTCTTCCATTTCATCGGAGGCGAGAAGCGCTGACAATTGAGAATGATTGTCTTTTGTATGCCGACCGGGTCGTGATTCCAAAATCTTTACAAAAAGATGTGTTACTGCAACTACATCATGGACACCCGGGCTTCAAACGAATGAAAAATCTTGCCCGTCAGTATGTTTACTGGCCAGGAATCGACCAACAAATCGAAGAGCTTGTCCGCTCCTGCCAAGAATGTGCTTCGGAGGCTAAGGCACCAGTGAAGACTCTTTTGCAGTCATGGCCCAAACCCGATGGACCATGGAAACGAGTCCATATGGATTATGCAGGACCTTTCTTTGGAAAGATGTTCCTAGTCATTGTTGACGCATTTTCTAAGTGGCCCGAAATTTTCGAAATGAATTCCACTAGTTCGGCTGTCACAATCAACAAATTGCGATACCTTTGTGCACGCCATGGCCTTCCGGAAACATTGGTCACCGATAATGGAACGCAATTTTCGTCAAAAGAATTCAAAGAATTCACCCGTTTGAATGGGATAAATCACATGTTTTCGGCTCCTTACTGTCCTATGTCAAATGGACAAGCCGAACGTTTCGTTGATACCTTCAAACGGACGTGCCGAAAATTAAGGAAGGAGGGGATCACCGATATGTTAGACACATTTTTAGCGACTTATCGAATTACGCCT
Organism: Heterodera filipjevi; assembly: GCA_039877585.1. NCBI lineage: Eukaryota > Metazoa > Nematoda > Chromadorea > Rhabditida > Heteroderidae > Heterodera > Heterodera filipjevi. The sequence continues at coordinate 24,542,711 of JBDPZO010000002.1, read as the reverse complement.
AATGAGTCATTGCCTGAGTGTAAAAGCCCAGCGGAAATGTTTCTTCAGAGGAAACTTCGTTCAACATTGGATCTGTTAAGGCCGAAAAGCCGTTCATTTGTTGTCCGCGATGAAGAAATGGAGAAAAAGTTTAATCGGCGTCATGGTGCGAGGCCGAGATCGTTCGATTTAGGCGAGAAGATTTATGCCAGACACCGAATTTCACAAAATTGGCGACCAGGGTACATTACCCAAAGGAAAGGTGTTATGTATGACGTTTTTTCCATGATGGATCAGTAGGACGATTTCATGCTAATCAACTTTTGATTCGTCATGCGGATCATAATGAGGATGATCAGTTGGACATTCTTAACGACGCCTTTGGCCTCCCACTGATTCGAGCAGCTCAACAGCTTGATGATGTTGTAGTGCAACCGATTGAAGAAATTGTTGAAATTGCACCACCACCTCCGGCAGTTGAACACGTCGAAGAACGTCAAGTCGAAGTTCTTCCTATGCGACCAAAACGAAACCGCCGACCGCCGATCAGATTTTCTCCGGGATAATAACCGATCATTTTCTTTAAAGGGGGAGGTGTTCGGGATGGACGCTTATATGTTTATTTAATGTTTTGGCATTGTGTTTATTTATTATGTCATGCCCCATCCCATTTGACCTATTGATTTGTTGCATTAATATGCTCTCTTTTCCCTCTCCTTGTTTTCACTATTCTTTCTTTCTTTTACTTTGTAATTTTGCTCTAAATATTGACTTGCCCTTCTTTTCTCTTTTTCGCCTTTGTCCTCTTTTAAATTGAATAAATATTCTTATTTATTTCGGACTTCCCGGCATAACAGTCCTCCATTTGCAAGCCTCGGTAGCAATATAATGCTTAAAGCTTAAATAATAAAAAGCAATTTTAAAAATAAATTTATTATACATTTTCCAAACGCAATCAAAGAGCCAAAAACCAATAAGGCAATAATCACTTGGGCGTTTGCCATTTTGGACGTACTAAAAGGAATTAATAGCTTTAACGATTAGAACCATTCTTTATTTCATTCCCAAACTTTTTTTTTAGTTCGGAGGTGTTGAAGAAATGAAGAAGTTTGATGAAATTAGTTTTTTACAAAATAAATTATGTTTGGCTAGAATCTAACGTGACAGGCAATCAAAGCGTATATACAGTAGAGTCTTTAAACAAATCCTATAGTTGCAATTTTTCACTAATTTTCGTGCCATGATATTTTGTGGTTTTGTTCAACATTTTAAATTTGCACCGTTTCTAAAGTTTTTTTTGTATTTTTATTGCAAATGTCATATTGCTTATTTTTTTGTTAATCCTCGTTCTTTTCAATTTTCTTATGTTCAAGATAAGAAAAAATTATTAATTGTTAAAAGTCTGATCTTCAAACCCTAATTATTGCAAAGGGCTTTTTTTATTTTTTGGCTTTCATCCTTTGATACTTTTTACTTTTTAGCGTCTTGATTTTCCAAATTTCCTTTGAAATCGGCATTTTGCCCATAAATATAAAAAATTTACAATTTCATTGAATTTTTATTTTTGCATTTATAATTGACAAAATTTTGGCATTCGTTTTCTTAAGTATGTTTCCAAATTCCAATTCTAAAAAACAATTGGATTTTTGAAAAGCATTCAGGAGGAATTCGCTGCTTAGAAAATTGAATTTCATCATTATCTCGAAGAAGGTCCTTTGAAATCAGCAATTCTCCATTAAGCATAAAAAGTTATTGACCCCATCTTGAAACAGACTTCACAAAAAATCAAGGCTTCAAATCTTAAAAGTAGGGCATCTTCTATTTTTTCTCACTTACAAAATTCCAAAAACATCATTAAACAAAATGTAAATTGCCAAAATTTGCTAAAAGATTTAAGTCAGAGGGTTACATTTTTAAAATATTGAAGTTTACCGTACCATTGCGAAACAAGATCTGAGATATCGTCTAAAACACGGGACATATGTACTTAACTGAAATCATGCTCCAAGAGTTAGACCTTGCGCGTAATATCTTGGCATTTTCGAGTGATTTTAGAATGAGAAAAATTAAAAATTAAACTCAATTTGAACTCCCTATGATATTCAGCATTTATAAATAAAATAATTTCAAATATTAATTATATAAAATTCTTAATTTCATATTTTTTGCTGTGCAAAAGCGACAAAAGGAACACGCCATCCGTTTTGCGATATTATGGACAAAAAAAATCATTGCTGATGCGCCAATGCACTTTACGTTTTCATCCAATGCAAAACCAACCCAAACCGACCACCACAACAGAGGACGGACGACTCTACCACTGTTGGTGATGCACTGGCCAATTTGTGTGTAACTCGTTTTTTCCATTACTATTGACATTAGCATTAAAAGCAAAATGGTGTCAGTTGCATTCAGTTATTATCAATGATTCTTTTCTTTCTTTTTTTTTTGTTCATAAAATTGTATTATTGTCATTCTCTCCCATCCATTTCGTTCATTGCTGTGATGGGATGAATGCTGGCAGCGTGGGTGGATGGAAGGTCGGCAGCAGTGATGGGTGGCCGACTGAACTCTGCTGGGTTGGCTTCACTGCTTCGCTCATCATCCGATCATTTAAGGAAGGAAGATGGTTTGGTGTCGGGGTGGCCGAGCGGTCGATTCGTCGATGCTTCTCTTCCCCGGCGGGCGGAGGGGGAGATGATGATAGTTGTTTTTGTGGATGGTTCGTTCGCTTCGATGTCTCTTTCCCCTGGGGGGGGGGGGGGGGGGGAGTGATAGTGTTGGGTGCTCGGTTGTTCGGTCGGCTCCGATGCTTTTGGTGTCCGTTGGGATGATTAGTCGGCTTCCCCTTTCCCCTCCGGTGGGCGTTGGCGTTCCCCCCCCCCCCCGCCCCCCACTTTCCTATAGGCCGTTGGCTAAGGATGCTGATTGGCTGTGGCATTCTACCGCCGAAGGCAATAACTCCGCCTATTGATCTGGGCATAAAAAGCCAGCCAAACAAGCAAAAGCCATTCACTCGCCAATTCAAATCAATTGGGACCACATCTTAGAGATAGGAGGACAAATTTTAATTAGGAAAAGAACATAGCTTAGACATTTCGAGATGAGGACTTGAAATAGGGCACTAATATATATAAGCCCTGTAACATTTTGGAATTAGTAAATGATTAGTTTTAATAGCTTCCAGAAACTTAATAATCTGTATTATGGTAGCTTCAAACATAAAAATTGACAAAACATAATATTATGCCAAATTTTGAACATTTAAGTTGGTGCCTTAAAAAACAACATTTTTTAAATTTTTGAATTCTTTTCTTATTGTAATGAAGTGATTTTATTCTATATAAAAGTAATATTTAAAAATTCTGATTAAAGAATGAATGATTTTGCTTTTTCGTTGACATGTTTATGCACAGTCGGGCGGAGATTTGCTCAAAATGGGTATAGACAATTAGCATTACTAGCCAAATCATCATCACTATCAAATGATATAGGAAAGTACGGCGATGCAATGAAAGGACAAAATGGAAGTGAAAAGCTGACAAACACCAAACAACCCATCAGCAGATTAGAGGAAAAGCAGTGATACAAACATCAGAGTGACTATTAGTCAGAGCAAAAGCACTTCTCGTTTTTCGCTTTTCCCGCTTCACCCGTCCCCTTTCAATTTTAGCTACCCCCCCCCCTCGCCCGTCCCCGTCAAACCATCCCCCTCCCTCGCCCGTCCCTGTCCAACCATCGACCCCCCCTCGCCCGTCCCCGTCAAACCATCCCCCCTTCCTGGCCCGTCACCGTCAAACCATCCCCCCTCCCTCGCCCGTTCCCGTCAAACCATTCTCCCCTCGCCCGTCCCCGTCAAGCCATCCCCACTCCCTCGCCCGTCCCCGTCAAACTACCCCCCCCCCCTCCTGCCTCGCCTTGCGCCCCCGACATTTGCGCCCCAATGCCCAGAGGAAATCTCAGAACCAACTAAACTTAAGATTTTTAGTATCATTCGAATGCCCTTAATGCAGGGTTCCCATTCGTACTTTATTTCAAAGTACGTACTTTATTTTCGGCTTTCATGCTTTGAAAATTTGAAGGCGTACTTTATTCCAAAGATGTACTTTGAAAACGGCTTTTTGCCCAAAAATGTAAAAAATGTTCATTTTTACGCCAAAATCCATTTGCAGATCAGACCCAAATTTTCAAAAATTTTCCCGGCGGCGCCTATCGGCACCACCGGACCCCTTTTATCTTAGATTTTCTCAAATTCAAACTATTTTTGTGCAAAATCTGTTACAAAAATACACCCGAATTTTCAAAAATTTTCCCGGCGGCGCCTATCGGCACCACCGGACCCCTTTTATCTTAGATTTTCTCAAATTCAAACTATTTTTTGAGCAAAATCTGTTACAAAAATACACCCGAATTTTCAAAATTTCCCGGCGGCGCCTATCGGCACCGCCTCCGCCCCCCCCCCCCGCTTGGTGAAAAAATCAATAAAATTAACGAGTTTTTAGTGCAAATGATAAATTTTGGGTGTACTTTGAATTCACAAATTTTCCCCTTTATGTACTTTGAAATCGCGTTGGCTGTACTTTGAAGATCTCGGCAGATGGGAACCCTGCCTTAATGTGTTCAATTAGTATAACAAAAATAAAAAAAATAATAAAGTTACAAAAAAATTATGACCTGAAAAACACGAAAATCTGCAAAATCGAGATTTTTGTAATCTTTTTATCATAACTTTTTCAAAATAAAACCAATTTTTTGATCTTTAGTATACCAATAGAGTACATCAAGAACTATTTAAAGATACTAAAAAATCTAAGTTTAGTTGGTTCTGAGACTTATGCTTTGTCCCGGGGCGCAAATGTCGAGGCACCTTTTGAAGATATATTTTAAAAACCTAAGCGAAAAAAAGGGCGATCAGGATTGTTCTTTGACGAGAAAAATGTCGGGGTCTGGTTTCGGGCCGGGAAGGCAAAAAAAGTTCGGGTTGGGTTCTGGGTTTTGGGACGAAAAAAGACCGGGTTTTCGGATTCGGGATTCGGGACATCAAAAAACAGAATTTTTAACACTTTTTGAAAGTGTTTCTTTGATAATTTAAATTTTTGCTATAATTTACAAAATTCCCGGCGGCGTCTACCGCCAGCATCGCCGACCCTTTCGTTTTCTAAATTAATTATAAATTTAATGTTAATATGTTCTTCTTTTTGACTGCAATTATATTTTTTATTTTAAAATTTCATATGCCAGCCCTGCTGAATGAGGTGTCAAAAATCGTTATTTTTAAAAATAATTCACCAGTAAAAAGGATCAATTTAGTAGCAGAATTTTACTCAAAAAATAACAAATATGGATTTTTGAGGAATGTTTCAGAATATTACTTTTTTTTATGTTGTAATTCCAGAATCTATTTTATAGCATTTCAGTATTATTACTTAGGTTATTTAAAAAAAACCCGGCACCGGGACCGTGGCCCTCGGTTTTCAACCTGGACCGGGGAAAACCGGGTCTTTTTTGAAACAAATTTCTTCTTGTAAAACGAAAAAATTTTCTGAAGAATTTTCATTTAAATCATAGTTTTAAAGATCGAAAAAAAATTATAAAAATGAAAGAAAATAGCCTTTTTGAGACAAATTTTCCAAAACATAATGCCAAAATAGCAAATTTATGTCAAAACCTTCTTTTTATCTCAAATTTCTTTTTACTTTTTGTGTTCTGACTTCATTCTTAACAGTGCTTATTTTTACCGTATTTTACCGCGGTAAATTGAGTAATTCGGTAGCAAAAACCGGTAAATTTACCGACTTTTACCGATTACCGATTTTTACGGGATTCGATGGAAATCAGTAAACGTAAAAATTTTATCGGTAAAATTTACCGATGTAAATTTTTATCGTGCCTAAGTCTAGTTCTAATCAAATATTATTCTCAGATATTCGGACCGCTTGAAAAGATACATCTCCGATCCAACCTTTATCGTAAGAATGGAACTGCTACTTTTGCGCCGACACTTTTGCGCCAGTAACATTTGCGCCGATAAAGCCAATTTTTTAAAAACCAGTAAACATGAATTTTTTATATACATTCTAATGTTTTTATTAGAAGAATGGCTTGCTCAAAGCCCAACAATGAGCGCTTCATCAAAATAATCAAAGTTAGCCATATTCAATCAAGCACATCCAAACAACTCCTGTTTTCCCATACTAGGCCTGTAGTTGAAGAAAAGCGTTCAAAAAAAATACCTTGACAAAAATTTTGGTGCTAGATGGTATTTTAAATTTCGTCACTATGGGTGTTTTGTAAATCCGCCATTTTTTATAGATTTCCCCTTACATAATGCGTCATAACTAGAGATTGGACAAAAGGGTCGGTCGAACGGTAAAAAACCGAAACCGAATAAAACCTAAAAAGCTCAAATTTCTCGGTCGGTCAGTTTCGGTTAAAACCCAAATAAAACCGAAATTTAAAAAAGCGAAAAAAAAAATCTGTTTTTTTTCGATTTTTCGGTTTTCAATCATTTTTTTTACCTTTTTTTCTAAGTTCGATTTTAACCATTTTTATAAAAGTAAATGGTCAATCCAATATTTGTAATTAATTTTTGGGAGAATGCAATCAAAAATATAAGCATTACGGCTTTTCTTGTGGAGGTGTTGCCTTGCTATCTTATTATTTGTAAAAAAAAATTTCCCGGCGGTGCCTACAGCCGGACACTCAGTCCTTTTGAGAATTTTCAAAAAAGGACACGCTATTTTTGGGAAAATCTGTTAATAAGCAGAGCATAATTTTGAAAAGTTTTTCCCGGTGGCGCCTTTTGGCACCATCGGACACCCATAAGGAACGGTCGGCGGTGTGCATTTCGTAAATCCGCCATTTGGACTGAATTTTCGACTAAATCAAGTCATAACTTTGCGCAAAATTTTTATGCCAACTGATGTTGCTTCCTTTTCAATAAAAGACGGCCGATCATTTATGAAAATTAAGAAGAGCAATGGCCACTTTCCTGGGGCACGCCCGAAAATATTTGGTAACTTTCTAAAAATTCATCATCTATTTTGACCTTAAAATTCTTGTTTTTTTAAAACTGGCTAAAAGGCATAATTTTTTCCTCAACCCCAATGTTTTGGTGGAAGTAATAAGCCAATTGGAACAGAATCAAATGCCTTGACAAAATCAATATAGATTATATCAATTTGCTGGTTATTTTTAGGCTTTAATGCCCGCACCCGCATTACCCTACCGGCACGGGTTTACCCGCATATTTTAAGGAAAAACCCCTCATAGGTAAAAATTCGACATTATTCACAAAAATAATCATTTGAATAGACTTTCGGCACAGATGGCGGGAGATATTTTGCTTGTGAAGGCAAATATGGACAAAATTGTGATGGGACCATCAATTAATGACGATAAAACGATTTTTTTGAGAATAATGAGTCTGACTAAATTATTTGATTTTTACCGTTTTTTTTTTTGATTTAAAAGAACAAATTTTGATTTTTTTTTTTTTTTTTTTTTTTTTTTTTTTTTGTAATTCAAGAGCCAAGCGTAAAAAAGCGGGTACGTACACGGGTGCCCGCCCGCACATCCTCGAAACCCGCACGCGGGTACAGGTTTACCCGTCCGCCCTAAATTAAAAAACCCGTTACCCGCATGCGGGTATTGAACCCTAGTTATTTTGTAAGGATTTATATATTTCGTCCATCTTTTTTAAGACTTGGGTTGTCGTTGATCTGTTTTTTAAACTTTTATTTTTTAAATAATGAAAAACAATAACAATAAAACAAAATAAATGGGTATATTTCATTTTTGCCAGAACAATTTATCGATGGCACTTGACTCCAATTCTTGACAAGTACAATTCCAACCAAACGAGATTAGTTAGCTTTGCTCAGAGGGGAAGGGAATTTGGCTAAAATTGCCAAAATGACCCTCTCTAATGCCAATGGATGTCCAATGGACAAGTTAATCTCTTTACGGCACATGCAGCCGAGGCGGGAGACGAATGTTATTAGCATTAGGACCTGCTTGGAAGTGATGTGCCATTTCTGGCCAATTTGTGCTAACATGATAGAATTTGGCAATGAAAAGGCATGCATTCTTGCAGTTATAGTTATTTTAGGCCAAACCGAAAATTTAATATTTAGCTAATCATTTTCTTTTAAAATCCTCAATTTAAATACGTATTCATTTCAGGCTTTGTATACCTTTTTTTATGTATTTTTTTTTCTGGATTTATATCTAAGTAATTAGGCTAACCCCCCTGAATTTTTTTTAAATTACAATTTGAGAATATTTTGAACATAATTTCTAAGAGTTTTCTTGCCCCACTCATTTTATAAGCCATCATTTTTAGCCTCAAATTGAGCCTGACAAGCACACACACCCACACACACTCACAATGACAGTCGGGCAGCCTATAAATGGCTTATCTCATGTTGTGTTAAGCGAATAAACTTCTCTCGCTGGGTCATTTAGTGTCCCTGTCTATTTGGCCACTGAGTTGGCACGGTTTTCCACGCTAGCCTTAAGTGAGTGAAAAAATTTTGCCAGGAATATGGCCAATTAGATTCAAAATTACCCAAATTTTTACCCCCGAAATTATGACTCAAATATTTCGGACCATCAGCAATCCATGTTCATTCCGCATTCTGTGGGGAATCCTCGTAAATTTTCACACATTTTGCTGGCCATTTTAGTGGACTTCCTCTCAAGCACAAAACAATCGGCCAGCCGGTCCGTCGGCTGGCAACAAGGAAATTTAAAATTCCGAAGCGACAAATTCCCGAATGAAAAAGTGCACTCGCACTCACTAACACCCATAATTCATTTGCATGCATTATGGTCGTCATTTTAGTCAGCAAGGCGCGCATTTTTTTTTTTTTTGTGTACAACTTTGGCCTGTAATTTTGGCATCTTTTCTTGTGCAGTTAATTTTTTGATTTTTATTATTAAATGATATATCGATAATTTGAATAAATTATTTTTTGTTGTTTTTACTTTTTTTTAATCAATTTTTCCTTTATTTTTAATTTTTATTGTTTTTTCAACTCATTATTAAGTAAATTTTCACTAAAAATTCATTATTACTTAGCAAATTTTTAGTGCAATTTTTCTATTATTCCTATTTTAAAAAGTATAAAAACAAGTAGAGTGTAAATTATGCCAAAAGTACGGATAAGGAAAAGAGGACTTTCGGAGAAAAAACCCGCATAAAAAATGTGAAAATATTTTTTCAATTTAAATGCGCTTTTCGCTTTTTATGGCAAGTTTTCACATTTTCCTGTAATTTTAACTCTTTTGATGGGTGCTTTGCCCATTTTACCCCGTAGTCGGGGGGGCAACCGCATTTTTAATGGGCCGGAGAGACAGGCAGAGGCGGCAGGTGTCAAAATGATGGAGAAATGAAAGCGCTTTTTTGCCCATTTTCTTGCCCAAACTAAACACATCTCAAATTCCTGTGCATGCATCTTAAGTGCACCAAATGAATGTTGTGAACTTTGAGAAAAATGCCAAAAAAAAAATGTGTCAATCAATTTGGAACTTTTTGCACCTAATTTATTCTAATTATTGAAATCGCAATTTCGAACTTTTTAAAACTAAGGTATTACAAAAAATGCTGGTATGGAATTTTTGTTATCAAAAATGGCATTGTTATCTTTGCCATAGACATAATGCAGCAAAATTTTGAACCAAATTATTATTTTTGTTTAAATAAAATATCCAATTGCCATTATGGATGCCCGGTTTTACCAAAATTTTGGGATCCTCTTAATTAGGTGTTCGCTATGATGTTTTTTCTATCCAACACCAAGTTTTTGCCGTTATTGTTGCGTGTTATCATTTTGGAACCTTTATGTTTTCACGACGATTTTCTTATTAAAGCATCGCCAAGTTTTGCTTTTTTTTTTTTTTGCATTTATGCTGCCAAAAATGGACCAAATTTTCCTGTTTAGAATATTTACTAGAGCTGCTCGAGAACCCTAAATTTCCCGAGACTCGAGAACCGAGTTTTTTGAAAAACTAACCTTAATTTTTAAAAGTTTCTATTTTTTCAAAAAAGTTGGGTTGAGTTTTTAAAAAACTAGGGGTATGGTTTTCAAAAAAACTAGGCGGTATGGTTTTCAAACCAACTAGAGGGTTTAGTTTTCAAAAAGAAAATAGGGAGTATGGTTTTACCAAACTAAAACATTGCCCAATATTTACCATTTGGCATTTTTAAATTTTTTGGCATCATCTTCATTGAGTGTCCACAATGTTTTCTTTTGCTGCTGCAAGCCATCACCATATTGTGGTTGTTATTGTTTGTGTGCCACACATTTGCATATTTTTCATCTCCCCCCGGGCGTTTGTCTTTGTGCTGTGCCCATCTCACCCATTTTCGGTGTGTCTTTCTTTGTGCCCTCCCCCCCCCCCCCCTCCGTCTCCTCCGTTTGCGGCAATGATTAATTTCTGCCTCTTCCCCCCCCCCCCCGAATTTGGGGGCTGTGCTGATGCGCATCATCAATTCTTCTCCATGCATTTGGCTGGCCGCCCCTCGGGGCAAAACGAACGGGCAAAACACCGCCCTTTGATGTTGCCGTCCAAAAGCCATTGATTTTACTGGGTTTGGTACTGTTATTGCTGTTGTTCAAATGTGCCATGTCGTCATTGTCAAAACTATATTTTTTCAATGGTTTGTCTTTTTTCAGGGATTCAACCCGGGATTAACTGTAGCCAGGCGACGGGATTTAACCAAAAAACGGGGTTTCCTATCCCAATAGCGGTTCCGAGCTAATATATAACTTTTGTTAAATAATTTAATGCTTTTTCAAACACATAGTTAAAAAAGGCGTTAAAATATTTTATACTTTGATTAAAGGAAATAAATTTCCATTAAAAAAAAGCGGAAAAATAAATAAATTTTAAATATTTAACCTTATTTTATATTGGTTTTTTGCTGTAATTTTAAATCCATCACTGCCGATTTTGATTGACCCACGACTATTACAGTCGGCCTCATCATCAGAGTCTATCGGTTAATTGATTCCCAATTTTGCGAATTTTTGTGCCCTTCCAATTTGGTCCAAAAATTATCCCAAGCAGACCATTATCATCATCATTGCCATCGCCATCATAATCTGTGCCCCATCACCGCCATTAATCCGATGGTGCGCGGACGAGTCAATCCCTCCGCCCGCGCATCAAATCCGTAATCGACTCACCCCCGCCGGCGCCATGGCCTCGCCTTCCCCCTTCAGGCCATTTTCCGCTTGGCTTGGCACTCTCTGTTGATGATGGGATGGATAGGCTTATCGCCAATTAAAATCTGTCGCCACATCTCCACCACCACAACGGGGCGACCATTTATTTATATAAACACATAGAGAGCACAGCAAAGCCAAAGCAAGCAACAAAGTAAATCCATTCATTATTGAAGAAAAAGTAAATAATTGCAACAAAAAAAGGTCATTTGGATTTATCGAGCAACAACAATCTTTGGCACAAAATGTCATTAGTTTATTTGGTTTTTTTTCTTGGAGCTTTGAAAAAAACCGACCGAAAAAATTTCAGTTTTTGCGGTTTCGGTTAATTTAAGGGTTTTAGCCGAAAAAAATCGACCGACCTTCTGTCCGATCTCTGCTTGAATTCAGAGATCGGCTGCATCTCTGGTATCTACCACAAATTTGCATTTTGACCAAGCATACAAACGACAACAGTTGAAATAATGCAAAAAAGAGTCACTTTTTGGCCATTTCATGATTTAAAATGGAAAAAACAAAGTGTCTTTTGAAATTTTTTTAACAAATGTTGACATAAGAAAATCGTTTTTATTTTCTTTATTACAGTTAACCTTTTAAAATTATTCTGAAAAATCAAAATAATTTTCGACAATTATAATTTCAAAAAGAAGAATTGTTCCTTGACAATACATAATATTTTTGTAATAATTTATTTAACCCCAAATGCCAATATCAAAAAAATAATAAAAAATTAATATTGAAACCTTTTACGCATTTCCCAACAGATTCCTCTCATCCAATGCATTTAGCCGCGTCTTTGCCAAAAAAAAATAATTTTATTATGTCCTATTTTTCAATAAAAAAGCATTTGCCCCCCTCCCGCCCATTCTCCCGCCTTTTTTGCCCGTCCCATTTTTCCATTCTTTTCCCATGGTCCGTCATCCTCCTGCTGCACCTCATCTTCCCCGTCAAATACATATACAACAAAGAAAAGAATGGGGTGGCGTGGCGGCCGATTGTTGTTTGTTTGTGGGGGCATTTGCCCCGCCGCCCCCGCCCCGCCCCCCCCCCCCCTCCTTTGCCCCCCGCCCTCAGTATGCCGCGCCTTTTGCAGCAAACGCACCCCTCAAAAAAGCAATTCATAGAACGGACTCCTCCCCTCCCCAACCGCCCGATTTCCCCCCGGGGGACGTTTTGCTGTGCGGCTAGTAGTGGCACATGGGGGAGAAGGGATAGGCCCAAAATAATTATTCGGACGGACGACGGACCCTTCTGCCGACCGTTTGCCGATGCCGCAGGCATAAGCCATTGTTTGCGGTGCTCAGCAAAACCACTGCCCTCACCCCACCCCTTCCTCTCCCCCTCCAATTGGGGGGCCTATCTTTGCCCCATCGCTCATGGAATGTCTCAGGGGAATTATTCGCCCCATTCATCGCTGCTCTGTACGGCACAAACAACACCCCATTCGCATTCATTTTGCGCCGTTTCCGACACATTTTGCGATATTTAAAAAATGGGTCTGAATCTCATCCATCTTCTCACCTATCAGTTTATCTATTTGCTATTCAGCAATTATTTTTTTATTTAGATTTCAAAAAAAAATTGCCTTGAAAAAATTGTGGGTTCATTTCTTAGCAAGTAGAAAAAATTTTTTTTTTTTTACTGGCCATTTTAATCTATTTCCTAAATACATATCCTTGACTTTGTTTTTATTAGGTATATTTTCTTTTTATTATTTTACTTTAAAATTTCTGAGACCTATGTATCAATTTGAAAAAAATAAATAAATTTTATGCGTTCAAAAATTCAAGCATTTCTTTTTGCAAAATTCGCCTCATATCACCCAAAAACAAATACAAATCAAATGGACATGCTCATAATCCGCTTAATCCCCCCCCCCGGCGCCTCGCCCACGATCAATCGTCCGTTGCGCATATTCCCCGCAGCGCTGCAATGCCCTGTTCCCGCTCCCTCCCTAATCCATCGTTTTGTTGTCAAGAGTGAGTCGATAACCGCGTTCCCCCCCCCCCTCTCACAACGGTTCATTTGGTGACCGACCCGCCGCCGTCGGTCCCATCCGCCGTTGATGAACCAACCCTTCTCGGAACTCCCCCCATTCGGCTGCTGCTTTCGCTCTTTTGACGATAAATGGTCGTAAAAAGGGCGGACGACCGCCGTCGCCGGCGGGGCATTAGGAAGGTCAACAGCAGAGAAAAGTTTTTTTTACTTTCCGCTGTTCATGTGCCTTGTCTCCACCTTTTATTTGATATCCGTTCCAACTGCCCACCTGTCGGTTTTGGGCGGCAATGCATTTCGAATTTCTTATTTTCGAAAATGGAATAGGTTCGACATCTTTTCCTTCGAGATACTTTTACATAAATTTTGGGGCCTTTAAAGGATACTAAAATAATACTCGAGATTTCTCAACCTTATGTCCCTGCTGGGTGGTTCATAAAACCGCCACTTTGGGTGTTCATAAATTCAAAAATTTGTTTGTTTTTATGGCAGTAAAAATGAGTTTTTTTCACTTTTTAGGCTATAACTTTCTTAAATCGTAATCAAATGTTTTGGAATTTGGTAGGCTAATAGAGCTAACCAATAGCTATCGGACCATACCAAGATTGTTCAATTTGGCTGTGTTTAAGTAAAGATGAAGAGTTTTTGTCGAAAAAATATGTAAAATGGCGGAATTTATGAAAAGTCCAAAGTGGCGGTTTATATGAAACGATCTAGCACTCCTTATGTCTAGGTCTTCTCCTGTAATAATTGACTGAATTTTCGAGATTTTCTCTTAAAATTTGACTCACAAATTCTAAATATTTTTTCAAATATTTGTTTTCCCCAAACAAAAACTTTCACAAGGGATTTGTGTTATCCCCTGCCTAAATCGGGTAGGCTTTTCCGGCGCTTCCGTTAATCATTCGCGCTGTTCATATTATTTTTTACTCTACCATGCAAAAATTTATATTTTGGCATGCCTCGAATTTTAAAGCGGATCCGTACGCTGTGTGCCGTCCAATCTATGGCGATTGGTGGGTGGGGGGTGGAGCCGGACCGACGACTGACTGGCGATACAATGATTCTTGGTTCTGTTTGGGGTTGAGATTGGGATTGGACGGGAAGTGAATGGGCTAATCCACCACCGTGGTGGAAGACGGGGGCTAATCCATCTCGCCATTCCCTCTGCCACCGGTCCCCCTTCTCGCCGCCCAATTTTATCCCGCCCGCCGCTGACCATCATGCTTTTCACCACCACTCTCATCACATTCATTTCCCCTCGGGGGTTGTTGTTGCGGCGGTGACGGCGCCGGCGCTGCCGGCTTTTAACACCCCCCCCCCCCCACGCCCCCCACCACCATAAAACAAAAAGTGAAATTGAAAGCGAATGCTGCGAGTTAAGTTAACTCATGCTGAGAAATAGAAAAAGAAAAATGTTGATTATTTTTAATTTTTATTTGGGTATAAATATTATGCCAAGAAATTTCTCGTTTGTTTATCTATCTAGGCAAAGAACTAACCCCATGAAATCAAAAAACAACGCCCACCATATTTTATTGCTTTTCATTATTTTAGTCAATTTTTTTTTTTTGCAATTAGGCCATCTGGCAAAAAAAGAAATTTTTCTGCTTGACCAGTTCGCTGATCGAATTAGGCGCAAATGTTGCGCCCACCCCTCGCCCCCGAGCGCTACACAAATTTGTCGTTTAGCCAATGGGGTGAAAGTGCAACAAAAATTCCGTTTTTGTTGTACAACGAAACCATCGCCACCTGCTGTAAGGGGGGGGGGGGGCTGATGATGTTGCTATTTGCAGTCCTTCACATAAATACTTCCCTTTTTCTCCGTCTTCTTCTTCGATGCTCTCAACCTCGGCGGTTTTTATTTATTTTCAGTTTCACCTGTGTAAAGATTGGGCTAATCTGCGATGAAAAGCAAGATTTAAGCTTTAGCGGCATGAATTTTTCGGCACAAAGAATCGTGAAATAGGTGACTAAAAAGGCATTTAGGCAATAAAAATAGAAACTCCTAACCATGCTAAAAACAACATATTTCGATTGGCTGACATTTGCGGCGCGGAACCAAGAAAAAATCGCAGAATGAACCAAATTAATTATTCTTGGTGTCATTAAAAGCCCATAAATATGCTCTACATTATATCCAAAATCCAAATGAATTGGGTAAGTTTAGGAAAAGTTATGATAAAAGATAGGCAAAAACCAGACATTCACCAATTTCCGAACATTTTACGGCATAACTTTTCCAAAACTTAACCAAGTAATTTGGTTTTTTGGTATGATGTAGAGCATATTTATGGGCTTTTAATGACACCACAAATAATTAGTTTGGTTCATTCTGCGATTTTTGCTGGGACCCACGCCGCAAATGTCGCAACACCCATATTTCAACTTAGCATGTGGGCAGAAATTTTATACATTTTAGTAAAATCCAGCTCTACTGGTCAAATTGTTCACTTTATCTTGATCATTTTTTATATTAAAATATAAAGCCTATTTTTTTTGACCGGGATTAATCTCTTTCTATGATTATTTACTCTCCTTTTCGTACCAAAATCAATGATCAGGAATATAATATTAGTTGACTAATAGCTGAAATGTCACAGGAACACTTAACTTTTTTTCCCACAATTCTTTGCGCCAACAAAAATACCAAATGTATAATTAAAATATATATCTAAATATGTTTTCAAAAAAACAAAACAAATTTTTTCTTACTATAATCTTATGAATACCCTTCCGATTTTCAATCCATACCGCCCGCCAAACCAAAAAGCCTTCCACCGCCACTTAATTACCCAATCCATTCTTTATTGCATGTTCACCCCAATTTAAGCCCCCCCTCTCTCCATCTGCGAATTTTGATTCCTTACCCCCCTGTCCCCGTCATGTTTACCCATTTACACACATCGTCTGCTGACGGCTTCGTCTTTTCTTCCATCATCCCAAAATTGGCGGTGGCGAAAATTTTCAGCCCCCCCCCCCCCGATTTTTCCCCATTATTTCACCACCCTCACAACCACCAAAATTTATCCCATCCCAACCATCTCTTCATCCTCATCATCTCATCCATTACCTTTCTCTATCAATTGGAAGAGCACATTCATTCACCAGCAGGCTTGACCACCCCCAAAATTAGTCGACTGTTTTGCCTTTGGGTAAAAATGAAGGTATGCCCAAATGATCGCCCTTTTGGCAAGACAATTAGGCACCAATTAGCGTTTTAATCCAAATAGCTTTACGCCAAATTTGAAAATAGAATTTTCTTTATTCTTACATTTTAAATTAAAAAATTCTAATATTTCTTAGCAATAGCATATTATTCAAAAACTTATTTTATTTTTGTTTTCAAATATGCGAGTCTAAAGATTTTTTTCTGCTATATTTATTTTTTCTTAATATTTTTAGAGCAAAAAACCCAAATTAAATACTTGAAATTTTTGATTTTGTTAATTTTTAAAAATTTTTTTATCTTTTTCTTTTCCAAAATTACTCTTCACCATATAAGTAAGTCTACCAATTTTTATGTATCAAATATCAGTAACAGCCCAAAAAAAGGAGCACGCACAAAATTTTCATTGACTTAATGATGCATTCGCGTTCAAATTGTTTTGCCAACTTTTTTTTTTAGTCTTTAACGCCATTTCCCATTAGAAAAAAGGACGATGAATAAATAAATCGTCAGTCAACAATTGGAAAATAACACACCCATTTCCCCTTCCCACCACCACAGTTCATTCATTCATCTTTCCCCTCGGGGCTTAGTTAATTTGGTTGCCCTAACGGTTTGATGATTGGTCATCATTGTAATGATACTGATGATAATGATGGCATTTTAAGAAGGGAGAAAAAAGGTGATCAGCGGACGTATCCACACAACATAAACAACAACCAATTAAGGATGCAACGAAATGAATGTGGCCAAGGAATGGAATTTGCTATTTGTTGCGTTGCCATTTAACCATTTTCACCCCCCCCCCCCCCCCCCCGGTGCTGTTTTGTTGTTTGCTGATTGGACCAGTAGTAGTGATATTTAAGCAAAGAGATTTTTTGAAATTACTTAACCAAAAACAAAAACGTGGTTTTTGGGGGGGGGGGCTTACCGAAAACCTGCCGAAAACCGAGATTCCTGATTGAAAAATGCCTTTGTTTACCCCCAAACTTTTTTCATTTTGAATTCAAAATGCATAGAGTTTAGTCCCTGCCCATAATTGAGGCTTAAGTGGGGGGGGGGAAACGACTGCCTTGAAATTTCAAAAATTGACTAAATATTTTATTGGGTTTTTTTCTTCAAATCTTCAATTATTTTTTCTTTTCGTTTTTTTTTATTGAAAATCACCTTCTGACCTTTTCTCCTAATGGACAGTTACAAATTCCAAAAACCAACTTTTTCTACACATTTTCTCGCTCCCCCGAGGGATTTGTTTTGATGATAAATCGGTCGGTCATCACGGGGATGGCAAATCGGATGTATGAACAAAAAAGTGTCACAAGTCCAAATGGCAGAAAACAATGCGAAAATGTCGGCCAACATTTTTTCCATTTTTTGCTCCATTTTTCCGCCTCCGATGAATGGTTTGGCCTTTTCATCGTCGCCGATTGGGGCTCACTTTTCACCCGAACATTCCATTCACTTTTTTTTTGTCAGAGAATCGTCTAAAAGTTTATTCTTTTTTTTTGTCGTTATGGGCAATTGATTTAATCAAAGTGTCATCAGCAGCCACAAGTAAAACGACTTTAAATTTATGAGAACGATTAATACCTTTTCGTTCAAGTAAATATATATATTTATTTGTTTTTCAGTAATTTTTTTGGTTTATACAGTAATAATTAATAAATTAATTTGTGTGCCGGTAAATACCGACGTAATCAAAAACATTCAAAACTCGACTAACCTTAAGTAGAAGAAAATCTCGTTTCAATTAAATCCCGATTATTTAAAAGAAAACGGAAATTTTAGAAATTCTGCGTCCATTTTAAATAAGCTTTTAAAGAAATTTTAATTATTAAATTTCATTACTGGCACTTAGACCCTGGCATTTGGCCTATTAATCACATTTTAAGTGCCCTATCTTTGGTTTAAAACTTTGAGAAGCTCTGAAAGGCCTCTGTTTTTTGGATGGGATACATGTAGGTCTTTTTTTTTTTTTTAACTATTTTGGTCCTTAAGTCAAAGTTTTTTATTTTTGATTGTAGCAAATCCTATTTTTGTGCGCTCTAACCTTTTTCCAGCGACAATTTCCTTTTTCCTTCCGACATCCCCCGGGGGGACGTCGCCCCGTGTCGACACAGCTTTGCTCGCCCCCCCCCCCCCGCCGCCCCCCGCTGTGTGTCGTCCGTGTTGTTGGGCTTGTGCTTGCTGCTTAAGCAAGCCACAGCCTCATCAGCAGCAGCCGAAGCATTCATTCCTCCGTCCTCATCCGCCCCCCCCCCTCCCATCATAAATTGTCATATAAAAATTTGGTCTGTTTTTGTTTGTTATTTGCTCAATCCATTCCGACGCCACTCGCATTTATGCTTTCAATTTTTCGCATTTTTTTGTTGATGTTACTTTCAGGATTTCGAAAAATTTCCTCTAATAGAACGGCCTTGGTTTTTTTTTTCATAACACTTATGACATTTTCAGTACATTGATCGAATTAAAATATGATTGAGACCAAAATTGGCTCTCAAGATTAACCACTAAAGACACGAAACCTCAACTGAATACTTAATTAGAAGAACGAATATCGAGATTCGCAGTGCTATTTGAATGAACTCGAGAGCTAAATTTTACCCAGTGACTGGGTGCAAAACTTTTTCCAGGTATTAAGAACAGGACCTATCCTCCGGCATATATCATGGTCAGATCCCGAAACATAGATTTTAACATGGGACTTGACCGATACGGAACCGAGAAAAACTCAAAGTCTTTCAGACTCCGTACCAAGACTTTCGCTCATTGCTTACGTTCAGAATAAATCCATTTATTTGCTTTAAATTCCCGCTGCTGCTCTGCTAGTGTCCCATTTTTTGCTATTTGTCCATGCAATTTATCTTCTTCACCCCTTCGCCCCGTTGGTTCTCTCTGCGCCCCGTTTTTTTCCCTCGCGGGGAAAAACTTTTTGAATTATTTTCCAAGTGCATTTTGCACACTTTGTGCGCTCACGCAACGCATTTTTGATTTATTAATGCGCGAGTTTACTATGTGTGTTTTGCAGCGAATTGCCTTCTCATTGCATAAATAATCCGCTCACAGTCAGTCAATAATTTACGCCGGCCAAAACTCCCCGTCGGCGGTCCACAAAAACTTTTGCAACCGATTCCTCCTCACTATTTTTTTTGTTTGTTAAATTTTTATTAAAACATTAAATTGTTTTCTTTTCATTGATTATCGTTTAAATTTCTTGTCTCAACAATCTCAAAAAATAATAAAAATTATCTACAAGGAACTCGATGTAGTAATTAAGGCCAGCACAGTTTTTTTTGTTTCAAATTTATTATTTTTACATGTAAATTCCCATTTATAGCACAATTAACAAATTAAGGCCAATGGCCATAAAGCAAACGTAGGCATGGGAATATGTATTCATCACAAGACTAAATACAAAAAAGATTGATTTCATCAGCAAAATTTTTGCATTCACATAAGTTTCGAAAATGGAATGTCTTTGTGTGAAAGAATTTTGCATAATGCGATTTTCGTCATTGAACATTTTTTATCCTCTGTATTATCCAAATTCAAAAATGATCCCCAAAAAATTTTATAAATTTTCTTGGTGCCTTCACTTAAGGGTTGTTACTAGGGTAGCACGGTACCAGGTACTTTTCAAAAAACCGGTACCGGTACTTTTCAGGTTGAAAACCCGGTACCTTTTGGCTGGGAAAACCGGTACTAGTACTGGTACCGGAACGGTTAAACCGGTACTAGGTACTCATTTTTTCAGTACCAGTACCGGTACCGTGCTACCCTAGTTGTTACCCTTTATTTTTTCATCCTTCTCCAAAATTTCACCATTTTCCATTTATTAACCGCTAAAATTTCAAATTTTACATTTTCAAAATTTGCAACAATTTTCTGAGGGGGTTAACTCTCCTGTGTTCTCATCTATTTCTGCCTGTTGACCCATTATTGTTGCCTGTTGATGAGCAGCAGAGAGAGAGAAAGAGGGTACCTTTTGTTGCGCCTAATTGATCAGACGCCTCTTCGCCCCCCCCCACCGCTCCGGTCCCCCAAAACCACTCATCTTCTTTCATCTTTTCCCCCTCCCCCGGGGGCGTCTCTGTGGGGTTCCTCTCCTTCCACCCTCATCCATAATTGTGGCGGAAAATTGGATGATGAAAGGGCGGGAAAAAGTTTTTCTCAGGCGAAATATGAATGAAAATGGGCGAGAAATGTGTATGTGCTTCCAACACTCTTACTGATCAGCCGGGGTTTAAATATTGGAAAAAAAAATTTGTTTTTATTTGATCAATTTTTCAAAAAAAATTAATTATAAAAATTTTTGTTTGTTTTTTAAATTTTCATTAAAAATTATTTTTAGAAGTTTCCGAACAAATTCACTTTTAAAAAACATTGAAAATTTTTATTTTTTCCATTATTTTAATTTTATATATCGAAAACCCTTGAGTCATATTTGTGAATTTTCCCTAAATATTTTATCCATCATAAAAATAGATTTGATAACAATAACTCTCGAGCCCAATTTCTGGCCATTTGCTTAAAGCTTTAATTGCCCACAATTATAGCATCATTCCAATTTGAAAAGCAATCAAAAAGCCTTCTCCCCCACCAAAGCACAGACAAAGCGGGCACCCAAAACAAAATGATCTTTGACCCATTGACAAAGAAAAATTTGAAATAAATTTGAATTTCCATTTTTTTTTTTTTTTTTGTAGGCAAAGCCGTCGGCGACGCTTAGCCCTCACTGAAAAAAAAAACAATGGAAATTCCATTCAAAATGTCGGGAGGGTGGCAGAACCTGTTCCACCCACCATCATCGTTCCGTGGAATGTTTGCCGTCTCCCCGCCGGTAATGTGATGGGCTGTGGGGTGGAAGAAGTGTCTGTTGGGTGACAATCCCAGAAAAACAACACTCAAATCATCGATCTCTATCACACTCCGTGGTGGCCAAATGTGGAATGGTTTCTTACTTTTTTCATGTGAATTTGGTAAAAATTTAATGACCCGGGGACATTCTTTGGGGTGATAACTCGGAAAGTCCAAGGCGGAGGCACTTCAATTGTAAAAAAAAAATGTTGGCCTATTTTTGGTTATTAAATTTTCCAGACAAAAGCACTTCCCATGGAGTGGGGTAAGAGGTAAATTCTACCAATTTTCTTGCTTAATATAGAATGGCCTAAGATAAGCACAAAATTTCTAAAGTTTACCTAATAACGACAAAAAGATAGATTTAGAAATATTGAAGTATTCATAAATAATTTATTTAATTTTCTGTATTTTAGTGAAATAATTTATGTGAAGCCCAAAAACAATTTCTTTTGTGATTAATTTTCCCTTTCATTAGCTGATCAAAAAAATCCACTCTTTGGCACATGAAAACCCTTTTTAAATAATATTATATTATTTTTTTTTTACATTTTCATGGCTACTTTTTTTTTAAGAATTTTGCAATTGTTATTATAAAATAATAAAAGATATTTTCTCTTAGATTTGGCAATTTTGGGCATACACCCTATTTGTTCATCTGCTGCTGTTTTGCGCAACAGCACAAGCAGCTAAACAAATTGTACAAAAATAATAGGCACGCACTTTAAAGCCGTAAAGTCTCCCCCTCTATTTTATTCCATAAATTTGACGTTGCGAAATTATTTAATAATTTTTTTTAATAATTTTATTTTTCCTTAGAAAAAATATATGGCTTTTTAATTCTAGGTAAGAGAAATAGTATGAAAAAAACATTTTTAAATGCTTCATAAATAGGAAAAAAAAATAAGCATTTTCTAAATAAATTTCATATTTTTTTAATTAATTTTTCCGTGCCCATAAATTGGCTCCAATTTCATGCTTCTCCTCAAATCAATGCTTCTTGCAATTTTTTATGGCTTTGTACATTTATTATAATTTGGGTTTGTGTGTTACCATAAATATTTGCCCATTTCCATTTTTCCAATTCTCCAAACTTTTGCACTTTCTATTAAAATTTTATTTTCATTTTTGTAATAATGCAATTTTAAATTTTAATTTTAGAAGTTTGTCCCAAAATATTTTTTGAAAATGTAAAAATAAATTTGCATTTTTTGTTACTTTTTTTTTTTTGATTTCAAAATTATAATAAACAAAATGCCAAATTCAACAAATTGCCACCTTTTTTGGCTTTTAATTTTGGCCAAGAATCTTCAAATATTTGAAACAAATTGCACCAATATAAATAGAAAATAAATGAGAAATTAATCCCCGACAGAATAACATCAGCACTACAAAAAAAAAGGCACCTGCCATCCAATTTTGGCATAAATTAATGTTATCCGAATCGCGCCCACTCGCCTCAGCCAAATTTAATTTGGCATCCATCGCGCACAATGCCATAAAATAAATAATTTAAATGATTTGCCAAATTGCGCGGAGGACGACGGCACCGCAACCCCACAGCAATTGGATGGGGGCCAATCAATTGAGGCTCAACCATTCCATTTGTCCGATTAACATGGTTTAGCTCCTCATGAAATAGTATTTAGCAAAAAATTGGGTTTTCAATGAGACAAAGCTATGGAAATATCTAAAATCAAGTGCCAGTATCATATATATTTTCAAAATGATTCCGACTGACTCTTTTTGGGTATTTCAGATATAATGTTTTTTTGGCATATTATTTAGTGCCAACATTTTCGGCATTTTTATCATTCCTTGCTTCATTTTTTATAGAACATTTTGCCAGATTTGGTATTGTGACCTCCTCTCCCACGCAAATTGAATTTATCTGCTGCCCGCTTAAGCGACGGCAGGGCTGTGCCATCATTTTGTTTAATTTATTCAAAGTTTTTTGCTTTTCTTAAATTTTTTTTATAATTTTTTATTCTTTATTTTACAAAAGTTTTTTATTTTATTTATCCATTGGTCATTCATTCAACTTTTTTTTAATATTTTAGTTGCTTTTCTAATTTGTGCTCTCAATTTCCTCTCATCAACCACAAATTGATCATTAACTTCCCATCATTTTATCAATTTGCATTACCAATTGTGGTGGAACATTATGGGGATAAGGTCATTCTGATAAGAAATTTTTGTCATTTCTTGAAAATTTATAACTCTATCCAAAAGTATATTTTTTGTTTTTGCCTACTAAAAAAAAATGCACCAATTCATAATTTTTTTTTTTTTTATCATTTATTAATTGTGTTACATATATAAATAATCATTTATCTAATAAAAAGGAAAAAATATTTAGTTTTACTGATCCAAAAAAAATTTATCAAAAAGTTTTTTCATTTATCCTTTTATAGAAAATCGGAATGTTTTTTTTTTCATTAATGAATTTTATTAATTTGTTTTGTAAAATAAATTATTTGTTGATACCTAAAATAAAAAATTCATTAATTTCCTTTTATTTAAAATTTTTTTAAATTTATTCTAACCTAAACTTCCCTAATTATACATAACGCCATCATTTTTTTTTTCTTATTTTTTTGATCATTTTGTTTATCAATTGTGCTTATCTTTTGATTCATTCTCTTTCTTTGCCTGCTGATGGAGTGCTCTATGCTCTGCTGCAGTTAATCGTATTTAATATGTGTTATACATTTTATTATCATTATCAAAATTTTAATGTGCCACATAATTCGCCATAATCTCTCCAGCGGAGCATTGATTTCTCCACAACAAAATTCGCAACATTTTCCTTCCTCACTCATCAGCCGAGTGTTTAAATCTCTCCAATTGTAAAAAACTTTTTTTGTTTTTAAAAATAGTGAAATAAGAAGCATTTTGTGAGGGGTTAGCTCGGTAGAAATGCGCAAAATCTTATTATAAAAAGTAGGGTTGCACGGTACCGGTACTTTTGGGAAGCACCGGTACCAGTACTGACCGGTACCATAATGACCGGTATCGGTACCCAACTTTTCGACCGGTAACGGTACTAAGCCTCGTATCAAATTCTTTCGTAATAAAAATTTAACTGGACAAAAACAAATTATAAGGCAAAGGTACCACTGAAAATTTGCCTAAATAAGAAAATCGCTGGTAAAATTAAGATTTTGGGGTCACAAATAAGAAATTTTTAAAACACCTTTCAGCAAACCCAACTTTTTGCAGCTTACGATTCCGACGGCAGTTTTTTTAAGCTTTTTAAAATGAGACTTTAATTTTTATTTTCGATAAAGGAAGGGTCGGCGGGGACGATAGGCGCCGCCGTGAAAATTTTATGAAATTTTCTTGAAAGTAATTGTCAAAAATGTGGCTATTTATAAAAATTGACATGTTGGGACCACTTATTTCATAATATTTAATTTCCTGCGGCGTGTGGGATATGAACCCAAGCAAAAGATACCTTTCCTTTTCTTCTTTTTAACTTATTCAAATGTTACATATTTGAATTGTGGATAAAAATATTTTTTAAATTTAATTTTTAAGACATTTCTGTAAATTTTTATGTTCGCTGGATTCTTTTTTTTTTATTATAAAATTCGCTCGCTTTTCCTTAATTTATGTGATGAGCCGCGACAGAATTAATTTAGAACATCAAAACAACTGCTTATAGGTCAGTCCCCGATTTCTTAGAATTATTTTCGTTTCACTTTTCACATAAAAATGCTCATCAGCGTGCTGAGGCATTAGTTAAATGCGCCATTTTTACAGAATGTTCTACTAAATCTTGTCATTATTTTATACAAATGTAATCAAATTAAACAACCTTGGTAACATTCGATAGCTATTAAATGGCTCTATGATAAATTTCAAAAAAAAAAATTCATTAAATTATAGAGAAATTCTGTAAAAATGGCGCCTTTAACTAACGCATTAGCACCACTGCTCAGAATTGTTAAACGATTTAACTCTGGATTATTTGTCAAAATAAATGATCAGGAAAAATACAGTGTTTAACGATAACTAACAGTTCAAGTCACTCTTGGGACAACGTTGGATCCATGATTATTTGAAATTATTTGGGTTTTAATCCTTCATATAGTATAATAGTAAATATGAATTTTGTGCTTATTACATGAATCGCGATATATATTAATTAACTTTTGCCCTTGCCACAAATTTGGATCATTACCACTACCTTTTATCACTCCCAACGAGCCCCCTGATCAGCAAGTATTGTTTCAAATTCTCACACCAAATCTAAGCAAAAAACTGTCGTTTATTGATTTACCCCATTAAAAACTTATTTTGCTTTCTATACAATTTTAAGTGATCAGTAAAATTCGCGCTGCCCCTTTGTTAATCAGTATCTGTTCTCCGATAACAGTTGAACTCATTCTTTGATCATTTTCAATCATTCCAATCGGCATTAATTATTTTTTCCAATCACTATTCATTAAGCATAAAAGAACAATTGATCAGACTGATTGATTGATCATCAGGCAACATCACAATTATCAACCACAACGACGATATTTAATCCAATTTGTCGTCCATTGTAGGGGTCGGTCGTCTCCCGTTGTCGATCAATTGTCGTCGCCTGAGTGCTGCGATACGACGACTAAATGTCGCTGTCGGCGGCCAACAAAAACATCAAAAACAATCGCATCAGCAGCAGTAACAGAAGCGGAAGCAGTACAACAACCGCCTCCGTCCAAAGCATTGTGTCATCGACCGACTTGTCCTCCTCCTCCTCCTCCTCCTGCTGTTCCTCCTCCCAGGCGATGGTGGTGGCGATGATGATCGCCAACAGTGTCGTCGTCCCCGCTGTCCCCAGCGCCGGCAGCAAAGTCCGTCGTCCCCAAATTCCACGGTTTGTCACCCCAACCACCACTACTAACCAACTGACTAACCCACATCATCAGCATCATCATCACCAACAAACAACAACACTATTATGGGTTGTTGTTGTCCCCCTGTCATTGCCACCTCCATCTCTCCCTTGTCGCTTCCCACTCAATCAATTCACACTTTTTTTTAATTTTCGATAAAAAAATTGGTAGGGCTGTCGTTCAAAACTAGGCCAAAAAATGTTTGGTTTTTTTTTTCGGGATTCCGGGATTTCATCAGCCCCAGGTTTGCAAGCCTTATCATTGGTTTTCATGTCGGGCAAATATCTCGGGGTTCGGTTTTGGCCACAGAATTCGGAATCCAATCCCTTGTAATTTTGGAAGGATTTGCTGATTGAATTTTAATATTTCGGTGCTTTCATGGGACAATTTGACCGGCTTAAGAATTAATGTAAAAAAGTATTACTTTTATTTCTCACCTTTCTCCAGCACCATGCCCCATGACATCAACTGTTCGTCTAAGACATCAAAAAATGGACAATTTTGCGCTACAACAACACCCTCCACATTCATGTTCAACAGAATAATGTCCGTTTATTGAAGATGAAGAATTAATCACGCTAATTTTGGATTTGGTTTCTGACCATTGCCAAATCATGGTCGGATCAAAATATACAAAATTCGAATGTCCTTTATATTGATTGGGTCCGCGACTTGACTATAATTTTGCTATATTTATATAGCCCACTCTGGATCTGCACTTTCGAATCCCGGAAATCTTACCGGAGTATGGCCCTTAGGGTGCTCGGTCGTTTCGTAAAAACGCCATTTTTATAAAAAATTTTGAAAAAATGCGTTATAACTTTTTTTTAACTTAATCAATTTTCTTTAAATTTCGGTGGCTAATAGAGCTAACCAATAGCTATTGGGCCATACTAAGATTGTTTAATTTAGTTGCGTTTGACCAAAGTTATGACGAGTTATTTTCAAAAAAATTTAAAAAATGGCCTTTTTACGAACCGCTCATAGTGGCATTTTTTTAGTTTGAACTCTCTCAGTGATCACTTTAAGAGGAATTTCAATTAATTTCAAAAATTGGTTTTATTCCTAAAACCCACTTTTAAGAATGACCACTTTGTTGTTGCTGAACTTGGTCCTTCTGCCACATACAGTCCACGCAGCACCTACCGCCGGCGGATACAGTAGGACAGTGCACGTGCCAATTGGCTCTGTATTTACGCTTGATGTGGGGGTGGATGGTCGGACGGCAAGCCCGCCGTCTCCTGATGGCTTTCCCGGTTGGGCACGTCTTAATGACAGCGCCAGTCAAGTGTACGGTATCCCGCAAGCAAACGACGTTGGCGTGTATACGATACCGTTGCAGGGTACTGTTCTTTATTGTATTATGATGCATTGTTAAATGATGCCCTATTTTTTATCATGGTCGAAAGTCTGGCACATTTTTTGACCAAAAATCATTTTTTCAGAAAGGACAGTGCGAGTTGAAGTTGGCAATGAGCTGAAGCAGCGCTGTGAGCAGGAAATTAAGACAATTTGGCTGGAAATTGTTGACCAACAACGAATCGATGAGCTAACCATGGAGAGTCAATTGTAAAAAGAAAAAAAATATAAAAATAAGAAAAGCACATTAAAATAATATATTTATCTAAAATGAGAGCCAATTTGGGAAAATGACCGTCATCGCAAGAGCCAAAAAATTAAATAAAAAATGAGAATTTTCATTTTACAAAATGATGATCAATTTGGGAATTGCATTCAACAAGATGACCCTAGAAAAAAAAGGTCTGGCAGATTATTTGGGCTTATAACACTAATTTTTTGCCTCTTTTTTGAGAAGTCGATTTCAAATTTACCAGAGAAATCTCAGGGGTTTCGTCTAAGCCTAAGGCCTCAATCAGGGTTTTATTACTAATTCAAACTAAATTTAATTATATTAAAAAAAAATTTTTTAATTTATCATTTTGTTTTAAATTCAAAAAATAAAAATTTCCCCCTCAGCAACTCCGTGAAAAGTCTGTTGGCCAAGCTGAATGTTCGTCTGGCGGACGTGCGACTGTTCCCGTTCAGCTATTTGGACACATATCGAACCGTCACAGAGATCATGCACGAGTTGGAGCAGTACCAGCAACAACATCTCCAACAAGGGCAACAAAAAATCCATGGCCAACAAATTGTGTACTCGGTGAACATCAGCTGTGGGGAATTGAACGAACAGTCCAGTGAAGTGATCAGTGCAGCCATTGAGAATGGGCTTAGTTTTCAGGTAGTTGAAAATTTTTAGATTCTTTCTATTCTTCCTGTGGTCTCACAGATCTGATCAAACTCAAACGACCAAGTTTAGTGCTTCAATGTTGTTTCGATAAATTCGATAGAGATCGGACCGATCAAAAAATAGCATTTCTGGGTTAAAATTTTGTGTTTTGGTTAAGCTTTTTGGGGCATATAAAAGCGTATTTTGGAGCTTTTCGGGAATAAATGCATATTTTGCCATTTTTGCCTTTCTAGTGCATATTTTGCAATTTTTCGGAAATTTTCTTAAGAAAAACGCAATAAAAAAGGAAAAAGTAGCCCTAAAAATCGACTTTTGTAAAATTTTCAAAAAAAGACCCCGATAAAAACAAAAATTTTGAATTTCTTGAGATGTCTTTGGTAAATAATTTGAAAATTAAAATTATCTTTAAAATTTTTCTTTAAATTTTTTATAGAAATATTAAGAAATTTAATTTATTTCCTTTGCTTAAAATGGCCAATTTATCATGAATTGTAATTTTTCTCTTTAATTTTGATTTTTTTTTTTGTTGCCTTTTTTAGGTCATATTTGAGCAGTTTTTAGTGCATATTTTATGTTATATTTTTGGCATTTTTCGGGCATATTTAATTGGTTTTTATGGTCATATTTGGCTTTTTTTAAAGCTTACAACCTCTTTCCTTAGTAATCCGATTATTTTATAAAAAGGCCTGCAAAAAATAGTCTTAGAGTACAGAGCAAGAGACGAGATTAAGCTTTGTAAATCCATGTTCTAGTAATTTTCTGAATCACAGAAGGATTTGTCGAAATTGTCGGGTCACTTCACAAACTCGATTTACCGAAACAATCATTATTTCGTGTAGAGCCCGGAATTTTGAAACCCCCGGGAACGGGGGCCGACGATGACACGGGAACGGGGAAACCGGGGCAAAAATCCCCGTTTTACCGGGGCCCTCGTTCCCTGTAATTTTCCATAAAAACCCGGGAACGGGGCCCCGGGAAATCGCCGCCGGGGCCTCGTTCCTGTCCGGGCTCTAATTTTGTGTCTCCACCCCCCCCCCCCCCCCCGCCCCCTAAAACTTTATTTCACAAAAGAATTTAGCACACTTTTCATAGGTCGTGCAAGGTATCTTGGTCAACCTTCATCAATCTGTGACCACACCGGCCGCTCCAAGCACAAACAACGACAATGGCCAAGAACAGACCGAGACTGACGACAAAAATAGTAGACAAAAAACTGCAGCTTCACCGACACATTCATCCGTACCATTGGTCATTTTGGCACTGATTTTGGCGGTCCTGGTGTTGGTCAGCATCTTCTGGATACTGATCAAACGGGCAAAGGCTGGCCAAGAAAAGCATACCGATGCCAACGGCAAAGGTGTGTGGGACAAGTCCATAGAGGGGCGGGGGACAAAATGCCGACACGGACACATTGTCATTGGACAAAACAAAATGGGGGAAACAGACAAAAGAACATTTTAAAGAAGCAGTTGTTTTTAGATTATTCACATAAAATTTAATGCCAATTGGATTTGAGTTACAATTTAAAAAAATATTGACATTTAAACCCTAATAAAAAAAAACTAATTTTCTAAATTACACGAAAATTAATTTTACTAAGAGTGTTTTTATTCTACAATATTATGCCATTTACCAAGAATTAAGTTTTTCGCAGTTTTGAACATCATAACTTTTTTTCTAACTTAATCAAATTTTGTATCATTCGAAAGCTCTTCAAGAGCTCTATTAGTCCTCGAAAAATCTGTGATCAATTGCTTAGCGATTGCTTATCAATATTTTCTAAACATATGTGCTTTCTAACTTTACAAAATTTTGTCAACTTAGAAAAGAGTTATGATGTTCTAAAGTTGCCACACGGAACTGGCCATACGGGACAGACCCCTACCGTACTACTTTATATGCTCATCAATTAATTTGGACATTTTGTCACAAATTTTACCATTTTGTCTAAGTTTTAAAACCCAGCCCACCAAAACAGTTGAAAAAAAAAATTCTTAAAATTTTTTTCATTTTAGCGCGTTCCGGAACCGCCCAATTGCCATCGCCGGCTGGCGATTCGACCACACCAATGTTGGGCCACAAAGGGAATGCTGACCGAACACCCACTGACGGAATGGCACAGGAAAATGGCGCTGCGGGGAGGAAATAATTATCTTTTTGTCATTTTGTCCATTATTTGGCATTTTGTGACCACCGTCGACAAATGGGCTAAGTTTAATGCTGTGCTCGTTTAATTCCAATTTTTACTCTATTTTTTTTGAACTATTTTTTTCATTTTGGTCATGCCATAAATTTGGCAATTCATTTTTATTAACTTTTTATAAAGGCATTTGTCTCATTTTTTGTATTATTATATTTTTTATTGGGTTTCTTAGTTTATAACCAAGTTTTTTTTTTTTTTTGCATTTTTTGCCTTTTAAAATTACCTTTAACAGTTTTGGGATTGGTTCCTTTTTTTGTTTTGATTTATTTCAATTTCCATTTATATTAATGGGTTTTGAAAAAAATCACTAAATTAGCACTAATCCAAATTTTCCTAAAAACCATTTTTGCCAGCAGCCCCCTTTCTGCCCTTCGTTGTGACCAGTCAAAATTGAAATTTTGAAAAAAGTTTTTGATTTTTTCCTCCTGTTTTGTACCAATTTTATATATATTCGGTCAGTTAGTGTCAAAAAAATTTAAAAAATTTTTACTACAAAATGTTATTTGAACTATTAAAATTTATAATGACCAAATTTTGGCTAACACCAACTGTCCTCAAACTGCACTAATTTGATTTCTTCTTTAATTTTTATTTTTTAAATAAATGGTTCTCAGTCGTTTTTTGCCAATTATAAAAATTTTAAGTTGAGATTTTTAATAATTTGAATTTTTGAAAATGTAAACGTGTTGCTAAAGATCATAAAAGGACCACCCACCCTATAGGCTTTTGTTGTTTGAAGAAACTGCTGAGCAGAGATCTCAATAACCGCAAAAAAATGCCATTTTAGACATTCCTGTTTTGGCACAATCATCCGCCGTTTAGCGTTAATGGTTATTTAGTATAAAAAATTAGGCATTCCAAAAAGGAATGTAATTTGAATATAAATGCCGACAAAAAATTTAATACAGACAAAAATTCAAAAAATCAGGGGTGGTCACGGACACGAATTTACATATCCGTGTCCGTCCGTGTCCGTCGGGTTCATATCCGTGTCCGTCCGAAGTCCCAAAAATCGTATTCCGTATCCGGACAATCCGCGGATATCCGCAGATTGTCTCGTGCACGGACACCAATTTTCATATCCGTGTCCGTCCGAAGTCTCAAAAATCGTTATCCGTATCCGTCCGTATCTTGTCCGTATCCGTGACCACCCCTGCTTGAAATTAGTTTTTTTTTAAATTAATTAATAAACATCAAAATTTTATTTTAAAACACGAATAATTAATTTTCTTCATAATTTACGAATAATTTTTTTTTTTTTATATATTTCTTTTGTTTGTTTGTTTTGGCCTAACTTTTGAAGTTTCAAATAAAAGCCTTAAAATTGAATGTTGAAAAAGAGGAAACTCGCTAAATTATTTTTTAGCTTTCTTTAAATTATTCTTAAAATAGCTCTCCTACAATTCATTAAATGTACTTACTTATTTTATTTGTTCATGCGATAACATTCAAATTATTTCCGCCGGGGTTTCTTTTTTAGTGACACTCATTAGCAATAATTTTGAGTTAAAAAAATATTCAATAGCTACTTAAATGTGTAAAAGTAAGGACAAATTGTCCTCTCAAGCTTCAGCCAAATAGTTTCATAAAAAATATTATTTTTTTTTTTATTCGGCGTAAACATTCCAAATCACAACGATTCAAGAGAAGTACATATATCTCGCGTGAATAGTTTTATCAGTTTCTGAAAACTCTTTAAAACCGAACCAACCGAACCAAACTCGAAACAGGCTGCTTCGGTTAAAAAAGCAAAAGCGATAATCGAAACTGAGCATTTCGACGAAACCAATAACCGAAATAGGCCATTTCGGGTAAGAAAAGCAAAACTCGAAAAATGAAAATTGCTGTTTTTTAATTTTTAAAAAAATAAGTATATAAAGAGTGATTTAATCAGAGATGCAATTTTTTTAGTAAACTGAATCGAACCAATAACCGTAACCGAATTTTATTGGTATGCCTCCGTGGTTCTTTTGAAAATATTGCCCTCGAGTTTTTTTGAAACCTTACCTCCATTTTTTTAAAAGCTAACCCTCTAGCTTTTTTTGAAAATGAAATAGAATACATTCTTAGAAAACAAGGAAAAGGATTTCCAAAAAAAAAAAACATGGGCAAAGGTTTCACAAAAAATTTGGAATAAATTTAAAAATTCGAAGAAAAAAATCTAAGGCTGTTCCGCAGTTGAGGTACACCCCTTTTATATATTTTTTGATTTTGTCACAAATATTTTTTCCAATCTTCCGACAGTTTACAAATAAGTAAAAGCTGTTTATTTACAGTTAGTATAATATTATGTTTTCAAACTCGGCATTTTCTTAAACAAAAGTCGGTCGAATCTCCCTTTTGATTATTTACACAGAAATATAAACTTTTAAACCTAATCTATCTTTTTTAAAGTAATTAATCGTTAATTAGTTGTTAAATTGTGCTCAACCATCAATTAGTGCGATAACCATTATATCTTGCTGCTTTAATAAAATGCTAAATAATGTGTGTGTATCTTAATAGGCTTATAAAATACCAGTCACCCACTTAATAACTATAACTAAAAGGCATTTTTTGAAATTATTCGTGCCCTAAAACGACAGGTTTTTTTTCTTGCAAATTACTATATCACAGAATATACAAATTTTTAATATACGATAATGCCCCTGAGACAAAATAATTGATAGTTATCATTATTCCATGTCCAAACTATGTTGAATGGACCGACAAAGAGTGCCAATTTGGGAACCGAAAAAACTTTATTTTTGTAAATTTTTTTTTTAATCTTTAATTGCCATTGCTTTTAAATAAATTATGCACCTTTTTTTGTTTAAGCATTTTTTTTTTTTGCTGTTCTGCTATTCAATTATACTCCCACTCATTTAAAAGGCTAAAGATTCTTTAAAGTAAACATAGAAAATTTGGCTTTAATAATTCATTTTTTGCACCGAAAAGAAAATTTATTTAAAAAAAAGCTCAAGAATTAAATCGGAATAAAGTTTAATTTTTGAAAAGATACACAGATAAAGTTGGTAAAAACTGAAATTCAATAAAAAGGATTTCTTGAGCTTGGCTTAATAAATTTAGAATTACAATAATTGCTTTGAACCCCAAAATAAAAGTTTCCTCGCTTAATAAACAGAATATTTCTTCAAACCCTGGTTTGTGAAACAAAAAGTTAAAAGGCACAGGCTTCATTTTTGTAAGTTTTGACTTATATCTTCTACCTAATTTTTTTTTTTAATTTTTTGCAAAAACCAATAGGGGGTTGAAAACCAAAGATGGATTTTTTTTTGTATTAATATTTCTTTCCTCTTTTCGCTTTATTTCAACAAATGCGCTCACAAATAATTTTTGTCGTAATTTCCGCCAAATTTTATGGCATTTAACACGAACCGGAACCGATGTAATGGGTGGTGGTGGGCGGAGGGCACAAAGTGAGGGGAATAATCCGCGGGGACAGTCTGCCCTTGCAAATATATGTAATTAGCAAAATGGGGAAAAAGTCATCGAGTTTTTAAAAGAAAATTGTAGAAAAAATTAATATTTTTTTTTAATTTAAATTTTTTTTCCTTCATTAACCAAATTCGAAAATTGCTTTCGTGATATATTTTTTATTCAATTTTGGAAAAGTATAAATTATGAATACATTGAATTGAGATACAAATTTTGTCGTACAAATTTTAAAAGAACTAAAAAGTCTATGAATTAGAGTACAATGAACATTTGAAAAGCCGCTTTAAATACCGCCGTTAAACCAAAGTCTAGCCACATATTTCAGGCCATTCAAATGCAAAAATTTCCTGCCGTTTTGTCCCTGTTTTTGTTACTGTCGTCCATCTACAGTACCAGCAGTTTCTTACACCAACATTTGTTTCGCTCACATGGTACAAAAGTGAAACGCCAAATGGTTGTGCTGCCACAATTTTGGGTTGGTTGTGCTGAAAGTGATTTAAACGCCATAAAACAACACCAAAAAATGCCACAACAACACGTGCAGCAGCAGCATCACAAGCCAATGGTCAATCAGTACAAGGCGCTAAAATGGTACGGTAGCAATTTGCACCTGCAGCAACAGGCGAACCAGCACAGCCGAATACGGTATGCCATGTTTCAAAATTACGTACAATGTTCTTAAATAAAGCAATCTCTCTACCTGACGGTTAAAATATCTCTGCATCCTTTCCCACGCTATTTTCCTCGGTCCAATTGACCGGGAACGGGAACGGGGACCGACGATAACCCGGGAACGGGGAAACCGGGGCAAAAATCCCCGTTTTTCCGTGGCCCCTGTTGCCGGTTGTGAAAACCCGGGAACGGCGCCCGCGGGAAATCCCCGCAGGGGCCCCATCTCGTCCGGGCTCTCATATATGTATATATTTAATGCTTTTTCATTTTAAAATTACTAAATTTGTTTCAGTAGACCCTGCTATTTTTCACCCATCCAATGCCTTTTGGTTACGCCTGACCAATATCGAGCATTTGAGAATCACCCGAGGTTCAACAACAAACAGCATGGGCAAATGAAAGCATACCAAATAAGTGGCACAATTGACGGTGGCATAAACAGCTGGAAAGCCAAGCATCGGCACAGTTTAGAAGAAAATGCCAAAGCCAAACAAGAACAAAATGCCGGACATTATCATCCTGAAGCAGTTCAGCACCAACAACGGCACAACGATCACCATCGACGACGGCATCGTTTGTTGTCACGCAGTGGGAGTGCGTGCCAAAAATGGAATAGCATCAGTGGTGCCAAAGTTGTAACAGTATTGGTGGAAAGGAAGAAAAGCAGTGGGAGCAAAATAAGACGTCATCAAATTTTGGACAATCCATTCCGAATTAGACTATAGACACGGCACCCATTAGTGGATTGGTGATGATATGATTATGATGTTTGATCGGATGTTCGAAAATATTTCATTTTTGTTGTCAATTATTAATTAGAATAAATGACGGGTTCTTTTTATTACATTTGTTTTCATAAAAGTGTTACTGTAATATGGACTCGGCAATAGCCGGACCCAGTTTTCGCCGGAATACCCGGATCCGTCCAACCTTAATTAGAATTTACCATAAAAATTTTTACCAGCTGAAATATTCTTGGCAAAATGAGTCCAATACCCCCAAAAAAGTTCAATACTTGAAATAGCTTTACTTTTTAAATTTTCAATTGACATTTCACAATACAGTTACATTTCCATTTTATTTTTGTTTGGTATTCCATTATATTTTGTGAAATGTAAAAATAATTTATTCATATAATTGAGAGAATAAAAAATAAAAATGGAATTTGTCGAGTTGTTTTTTGCTGATGATTCGGCCACCATTAACAAATATTTATTCATTTTTCTGCTATCACTGCTGACAATCTCTGCAGTCAAATACGATGGCCGACTTTTTGTTGTGCTTTTCCTCACCATTTTTGTCTATTTTGCCAATTGTCATCATTTTTACATCAGTAATGTGCCCACTACTCATTGAATGGATTAATCGGCCAATGTGACTCAATTTGCTCCTCCCATTCCCCCAATTCCATTCCATCCGATCATTTTCATTCATTCATTCATTTTTATAAAAAAATGATTCTTTTAGTTTTTTTTTGTTTTGTATAAATGGCCAAATAAAATAACTTAAAAATAATCACAAAGAAAAAATAAATCCTATAAAATAAATAAATAATTTAAAAAAATTAAAAAAGTGCTTTCATTCAGCCAATGAAATGTTCAATTCGTGTAGTCCTCGTCTTTGTTTGGGTTTTCTTCGAGGCTTTGGTTCCATCATTTGAGTAATTTGGGAAAATAATTAAAATAATTAAACAATTTTAAATTCAAGCAATTTGTCATCCGATAAAAAATGGACCCAATGCATTAGTAACAATGGACTAATTTTGGTTGACAAAGAATGCTACCGGTAAAAAAATAGTTTTTTTCTCATTCATAAATACCTTTTGTTTGTATTTTAAGGCTTCTTCTTTGCTATGAAAGCATTTGGGCAGACGGAAGTGCAAAGATAGGACGGCATTTTGGTAGAAAAAAACAAGCGAATGGCAAAAAAAACTTCACGGAATGTGCCAAAGAGATGGGAGGGAGACAATGGCAAGGACTGATAATTGCCAGAGAGAATGACGGAAATCTCAGCTTCAAATCGAGGTAAAAAATTTTCGAAGGAGTAATACGGTATTTCCTCAAACGAATCCTCGGGGCAATATTTGGGCATCATTAGTTGGAGGTAGCTTAATTAAAGAAAACCAAATATATTTTAATTTATGTGCTGACGCTTTTCTTAAATTCGCCATTTTTACTTAGTTTTTTGAACGAATCTAATCATACTTTTCTCAGAATCAACCAATTGAAATATTATTGATGGAAATAGCCTTTGACTTGCTCTATCAGCTGCTAAATTTAAAAAAAATCCATTAAATTTCTGAAAATTATATATATTTTTTTTTTTACAAATTTAAGCCTTGGTTTTTATGGTGTCTTCGGCACTGACCAAATCAAACAAACGGAAAAGCACACAGAAATTGACATGATAAAAGGTTAAGCTAAAAACATTAAAATTTAATAGGCCGTAATTTACAGCTTTGCTCCCGCTTTCAACTGAACTTCAAAATGCGCTTCATTTTGGCGCATTTTTGGGCGAATACGCCAAAATTTTTATGGCATTTGACATTCAAAATGGCACAACCGTACAAAGCAAAGTAAATGCCTATTTGACGGAGCCACCCAGTTTGGCGCGCTCATTTCGGCGCCAGCCAAGTTTCGGACGCCATAACTTTTTTTAGGCAACCAATTTTATTCGAATGTATCTCTATTAACTCCCCAAAATTAAAAAATTACTCCCCTATTAAAAATTATGAATCAAAATATACCAAAATTCTGAGTACTTTGCGTTCTTCAAGTTGTAACTTTTTTAAGCGTTGGTAATATCTTAGAATTACAATTAACATATCTTCTAAACACATAAATCTTTCCAAAGATACTGATTTTGTGAAAATTGGGGCACAAAGAATAAAGTTACAAAGTCCTAAACGAGTCTGGCGCCAAACTGAGCGCACCGAACCATTCTTTTTTTTTAAAAAAGATAGCCTATTTGAATATAAAATAGCAACAAAAAATTAATGATTTAAATTTTTATTCTTTTAGTGTCTGTCCCAATCGCTAACCACCCAAAGCTTGGCATCCCATGGACCAACCAAATCCCAAATCTCAACCAAATCCAAAATCTCAACTAAATCCCGTGGTCCCCATAGACAAACCAAATCTGTTGGCACTTCGTCTTCCATTAGACCACAAAACGCTTCTGCCATTCCAACGACAACTGAAGAACCCTTGGCATTTGTTCCATATGCACAATATGTTGACCATTTTGGCGCAAATTGCACCAATATTTTTTTCCCGTCAAATGTGGCAAAAATTATGCTCAATATCACCGCATCGCCCTATGAAATTGCGTGCCAACAATACCAAAGACCTTTGAAACTAAATGATCCGGACCCCCCTGCCAGTGATCAACACCGCTATTTTGATGCTTGTATGAAAGTTACATCAACAAAATGCCAACAGTAATAGAAATGAGAGTTTTTATAAACTAAGTTTAAATTTTATTTCCTAAAATAGAGGATCTTTTAAATGCTTCTTATGGCGTAACTTTTTTAAATGCACATCATTCTCTTTTGAATTATTTTTTTTATACTTTTAAAATTTAAAGGATCGGGTTAGATAATGTCAGAATTCAGACAAGAAAAGCTTGTCGGGTGCTATAAAAGCATAAAGAAATGGCCCGGAAACCGTCCAATCGCTGAATTATGCCAAAAACATTTTGGAGGAACTTCGGGTGCCAATTTCGCCGGTTTCATCGTCTAAATTTGTGCTCATCGCGACCAAAACACACTCATTGTTGAGTCAACATTTAACATGCCCTTCTCAAATGAATCGTAAATTTTCACTAAATAAATAATTTTATTAAGCTTTTAATAATTAATTATATAAAGCTATTTATTTATCTTTTGAATATTTTGATTTCAGTTATCAGAACACACGGGTTTCCCCCATTTTGCTTGACAAAATCTTTGGCATAACAAAACCGATGCCAATTTACTTCAACGAATTTGGCACCGATCAGCAGAAAAGTGCAATTCGAGAAAAGGCTGGCAACAAAAAAATTAATGGGAAATGGGACAAAAAGGTAAAGAGAAAAGGTAAAATTAAATAAATAAAAATGAGCTTTTTTTAGCATGATGGCATTGGCACAATTCTTAAGGACATTGTGCCGGAAATGATCAATGGCACTTTGGCAAAAATAATGCATTTTGTGCCACCTTCGGACGATGAAAAAATGCTTACTTTTTTCGAAATCGAAAACCCAAAATTTTCTAAATTTATCACCAAATGAACGAACCTGAAGCCTTTTCAAAATGACCCGAACAGATTCAGTGAGCAAAAAATTAATAAATAAAATCAAAAGCAAAATATTTTAGACCGTCCAACAGCATGTGATTATTATGCGGAAGATTGTGAACCAATCAGAAAATTATTGTTGAAAATTGAGGCATTACATAATTGCGGAAAGCCTGCCAACCCAGACGACGAATTACCAGTAGAATAAATACAAATTCAAAAAAAAAAAAACTATTTTTCCAGTTTAAAATCCCGGATTGGGCACCAATGCCACCATCGAGACCCATGGTAAAGCCATCCGTTTCTTTGATATGCGATGACGATATGCTTTGTGACAAGGAAACGCTAAAGATACAGTACGACACATTGAGAGAGAGTGAGTTTAATTGGACTATCTATAGTATAGAAATAAAATAAAAATTAATAAGAAAAAATTTAGTTTGTAAGCTTAAGCCAGAAATAGCGGAGGAAGGCCATCGACAAAAGCGACAGTACCGTCCAAAAAATCTAATAACAGGAAAATGGACTAATTTTCCAATCAAAATCAACTTTTTTTTTGTAACACTTTTTTAATTATTCTCTTTTTGACAATTGCTTTTTAGTGCCTCAAGATTGGCTTAGTTCTTGGAGAAATGCCATGGAAATTGGGGTCAATTTGATCACGTAAGTTTAAACCTGGAAAAAAACAAAACAAAAGTGATTTCTGTATCTACAACAGGGAGTTTACATGTGTTCGATTTGAATTTGTTGATAAAAGGGAGGAAGGAGAAGAGGGCATTTCAGTCGGACTCACTTTTAATCCATATGGTATCTTTATATTCCAATTAATCAGGATAATATTGTATCTAATATTATATCTATCTGTCTATCTGTCTATCTGTCTACTGTCTATCTGTCTACTGTCTATCTGTCTATCTGTCTATCTGTCTATCTATCTGTCTATCTATCTATCTATCTATCTATCTATCTATCTATCTATCTATCTATCTATCTATCTATCTATCTATCTATCTATCTATCTATCTATCTATCTATCTATCTATCTATCTATCTATCTATCTATCTATCTATCTATCTATCTATCTATCTATCTATCTATCTATCTATCTATCTATCTATCTATCTATCTATCTATCTATCTATCTATCTATCTATCTATCTATCTATCTATCTATCTATCTATCTATCTATCTATCTATCTATCTATCTATCTATCTATCTATCTATCTATCTATCTATCTATCTATCTATCTATCTATCTATCTATCTATCTATCTATCTATCTATCTATCTATCTATCTATCTATCTATCTATCTATCTATCTATCTATCTATCTATCTATCTATCTATCTATCTATCTATCTATCTATCTATCTATCTATCTATCTATCTATCTATCTATCTATCTATCTATCTATCTATCTATCTATCTATCTATCTATCTATCTATCTATCTATCTATCTATCTATCTATCTATCTATCTATCTATCTATCTATCTATCTATCTATCTATCTATCTATCTATCTATCTATCTATCTATCTATCTATCTATCTATCTATCTATCTATCTATCTATCTTCTATCTATCTATCTATCTATCTATCTATCTATCTATCTATCTATCTATCTATCTATCTATCTATCTATCTATCTATCTATCTATCTATCTATCTATCTATCTTCTATCTATCTATCTATCTATCTATCTATCTATCTATCTATCTATCTATCTATCTATCTATCTATCTATCTATCTATCTATCTATCTATCTATCTATCTATCTATCTATCTATCTATATATTATATATATAGATTTTTTTTTATTAGTCAATAATAAGAAAAAAAATAGTGAGTTTTTAACAAATCGTAAAATGTCTTTTTTCCCTTCTTTTTTTTTTACTTGTGGTGAATCTCCGGCGGGCAAAGAAGGCGGCTGGCAACATCTTGGACTTGCAATGCTTGACCCTGGTTGCACGGAAGTAAAATTAAAAATTAATTCGGAAATTTATTAAAATTTTTAAGTATGCAAACATGTCCTCGGTGGCAAGCCATGAACTGTTGCACGCACTCGGCCTAAAGCATGAACAAAGTCGAAGCGATGCACGAAACTTTGTCATTTTAAGAAAAAAAGATGCGGTATAAAATATAAAAATAATGAAAAATGATTTAATTTTATTGTTATAGCAATCGAAAATTGTCAAAGACACCCAAAACTTTGGCTTTGGTTACGATTTTGGCTCCGTCATGCATTACGGAGCAGGAGGCATTCATGAAGAGTAAAAGAAAAATAAATAATTTTTAGAGCTAATATAAAAAAAATGTGATGAAAAAGGGCTTGTGCAGTTAAAAAAATCCAAATATGGACAAAGTTAGAAAAACAAGGCTGGGCAGTCCCGGATAATCTAAGCATTTAACTCTTTTTTGCCTTCTGACTTCATTCTTATCAGTAATTATTTTTACGGGGTTTTACCGCGGTAAATTTTGATGGTTTGCTGAAGCCTAGTTAAAAGTTTGGCAGATTTTATTGAACAAAATAATTATTTTAAAATTTACTGAAGTTAATCGATTTGGTAAAACGAGTAATTTCGGGTCGGTTTTGGGAAAATCGTTAAACAGCGGTAATCGGTATGTTTTTATTGAAATGAAAATAGGTAGATAAAATCTTACACGTATAACCTATATATGAATTTCAAATTTTCACTACAATTAAATTTTTTTTTATGGAATATTGCAATATTAGGGTTAAGGGATTCCCGGTATTCGTCCCGGGAGCTTTTTAATATTTTGATCAGAATTCTTAACAATCGACAATGTAGTGAACCAATTTGACAAATTG
Source organism: Heterodera filipjevi (assembly GCA_039877585.1). Lineage (NCBI taxonomy): Eukaryota > Metazoa > Nematoda > Chromadorea > Rhabditida > Heteroderidae > Heterodera > Heterodera filipjevi. The sequence goes on along the minus strand of JBDPZO010000002.1, from coordinate 24,500,916 downwards.
ACCCGACTTTTGCGGTTTTGGGCTTCCCATTTCATGTGAAATGAACCGTATAATTCAGGCGCTTATACGATACGATTACATTGCCGCGCTTTTACCAGCAAACAATTGGACAGACTGGACGAATCTCATTCAAAGATGCGGCAATTATCAACAGAATCTATTGCAATGGTAATAGAAGGGATAATTAAAAATATTTAAACCCTTATTTAATCAAATGTTAATGATGATCAATTAGGTTTAATATCTATTTTTAAAGATTCTTGCAAAGGCCATGAGGAAAAATGCCAAAATGGGGGCTATTTGAATCCGAATGAATGTGCCAAATGCCTTTGCCCGGACGGATACGGTGGAAAATACTGTGAAGCACTTGAATAAAATGAGTTTTAATAAAAAAAAGATTTGAAATTGAATTCTAAAAGTAAAATTTATTAAATTTTAGATTTGAACTGTGATGATATGACTGTAATTTCGAGAGAATTAAAAGCCAACAAAACAACAACAGTGATGAAGCCGATGACAGAGTGTACGGACAAAGATGGGTCACCATGTCAATGCCATTGGAAAATTAAGGCAAAATAAACAAATCAAATATAATATACCAAATATATATATATTATATAATATTTTGATAATATTTCAGCCGGAGGCAGGCAAAAAGGCACGAATTCGAATTGTCTCTTTGAATGGTGATTTGTTCAAGTGCACACACAACTGTTCAAACGCGTATGTGGAAATCAAATACCGAGCCGACAAAAGAGTCCAAGGCAATAATTAATTAATTAATTAGTTAACTAATATTGTTCAGGTGCCAAACTCTGCTGCCCCGACGCATTCACTGACAAAGACACGAAGTCAAATGACTATAGAAATTGGATTGAGGCGGAAAAGCCGGACACGGACATTGTCATTTCAGCGCACATTCCATCAAATGCCAATGATGCGATTATTCCATTTGAACTGACATATGAAGCTGGTAAAAATTGGTTAATTAAGCTAAAATTTAATTTTATTTTTTTGTATTTCTTTTTTTTTGTTAAAATTACGGATTTGAGTTAACATAATTAAAAAACATAATAAATAAACTAATTGTTTATATTAAAATATTCGATAAAGGTGATACCAAACTTACAAATTCGTACAAATGCGTGTCAACTGAGAATTTATATGTTGAAAAAAGGAATCCCGGAACCGGCACATTGTATTGTTGGGACGAAACCAAACAAAAAAATATTGAATGCTCCTGTAATGGAGACAAGAAGTGCCTTTCGGAAGAAAAACATTCCCATGCCGCTTTTGAGTGTCAAATTATAAAAGTAAGCAACAAAAAAAGGCATAAATGAAAAAAGAAATAAATTTGAGGTGAATGGAATTCAAGTCCAAGGAGTCCGACAAAAATCCATTACTGATCCAACACATCATACTTACAATTGGAGGCGAACTGATATCGATTGCTATGTAAATATATTGAATTATTGGTTAATTAACTCAATAATGAATTTTACAGAAAGCCGAAGGGGGCAGCGTAAGCTTTTGGGGCTACCAAGAGCCAGGGACAACGGACGTAATTCGGGTGGACGAAGTGCATTGCCTTTTTTATGAGGCCGCCGGCGTTACACCGCCTAATTTGTTCAAAAGTTTGGAAGACGAACAGCAGCAGAAAAAACCGTTGGACCAAAATTCGGACCATGGCAATGCGTCGTCATTTCCATTTATCCATGGGCCGAAATCTGTTGGTGATCCATGAGAGAAAGTGGAAGAAATTCTGATTAAAAGATATGTTAGTCAAATTTTGAATCATTTTTTTAAAAAAAAATTAATATATTATTTTTTAATATGATTCCAAAATTATATGTTCACCCATTTTTTGCATTAAACCAATTTTCTTTTTTTTGAATTATTTTTTGCTCTCTAATTAATTCTTTTGCCTACTGTAGCATTTAACAATACAGTATTCTGGCCTTTCATTTTATTTTATTTTGATTATTTTGTGAAACGAATAAAACAATTAATTTGTTCATATAATTGATAGAAGAAATAAAAAATTTTCTGTTTAGCCATAAAAATTTCAAAAACCATTAAATAACTTTTTGAAGCACTGGGAGCTGAAAAAGCATCATCAACAAGCATCCGGACTTAGTTGAATGGACACGGACCCGAACTTGGTGAATAATAGGAACAGAGAGTATTGCTTAAGAACACAGACATGGATGATATTTTTGAACCAGATTCTTGTTTTTCGGGTCCGTGTCTTTATTTTAACCAGATTCATTTCCATATTTTTTTAAACAATTTCTAATTTCTTCACCACTAAGACCGGGTCGAACAAACAAATGGCGTAATTCAATTATGTTTATCAATAATTTTCTAAAAACAAGGCGTACCACAAAAAAATATTGGCACAATTTTACTAAACATTCATACCCTAACTTCTTCCTAACTTCTTCCATAATAGTGTCATCCGTGCTGGGACGAAGTACGAATAGTGCAAGTGGGGGATTTTGGAGGAAGGGCAGTTTTTCAGTACGGAAAATTAATTTAATTAATTGACATTTTAATAAAAATAAATTTAAATGTTAAAATAAATAAATTTTGATACAACGAAGAGAGAAATACAATAATTAAAAAATTATTTACAAAAAGCTTTACAATTGATTTTTCAGATAGGGTCCACAGGTCAATTTTGTCGCCGTACGTTTGACACCGCTCATTTTAAAGTGCCAAACTTTGTTCCTAATCAACCAATTAATAAATAACATTTTATTTTTTAAACTCAGGCTAAAGAGCATGTGAAATGCTTTTGAAAAATGCCAATTTTCTTTATTTTTTGCTAATAACAATTGGCCCGCGACAAAACGTACGGCGATGAACTGGGATGTTCCTTCTTTATAATAAATTCCTGCTATTTAACTTTGAGATCCATTTAGCATATTTGTTAGCCATTAAATGGGTTTTATTTTTGCACAATAAATGAGTTTCTTTACTTTTGTGAGAAAACCCTTTTTTTATATTTTTGGTGAAATACTTTTGCGCGGAGTGCCTCAACTGCGAACCGACACAATGCGAACAAACCAACTTAGAACCTTATAACTTTTTTCTAACTTGATCAAAAATTTGGAATTTTTTTTTACAATTTTTCAAGTTGTAACTTTTTGGCCAGTTATTAAATCGCCTGACAATGTCTTAATAAAAGCTGGAAAACACGTAAAGCATTCGTATGGTACCAAAATTGCAGAATTTGATCAAGTTAGAAAAAAGTTATGAGGTTCTAAATTGGCTGGTTCGCAGTTATCAGTTCGCAGTTTTAAGGGGTCTTATAATGAAAGGGGGTCTTCTAACAGAGGTGGGTCTCCTATTAGAGTACATACGGTATATGCATTTGCTTGAATTTAAAAATTCGTTTTTAATTATTGTTATTTCTCTCTTCGTTGTATCAAATTTTATTTATTTTAACAATTTAAACTTAAACTTATTTTTATTAAAATGTCAATTAAATAAATTAATTTTCCGTACTGAAAAACTGCCCTTCCTCCAAAATCCCCCACTTGCATTATTCGTACTTTACCAATTCAGAATAGTTGTCTATTATTCGTACTCATTGCCAAAATAGCGAAAGTACCATTGCATTCTGTCAGGCATGGAAATATTGGCATCCATTCGAGAAATCTTGGTAAGTTCTAAACTTGCAAAATTAAAAAAAAATTGGTCCAGCTAATAAAAAGTTATTTTCAAAAATTTGAGAAAATTTCCGAACTTTGAAAATTTTGAAACTTTTTTGCACCTAAGTTTTAAATCGCTGTACCAAATTTTTTGAATTTTGAAAGTTATAGAACTTACCAAGAGCCGTCGAATGATACTAACAATATTTAATTTGGTGACACCTGAAAAAAGTGATAACCAAAGACGCCTAAATGGCCACGCCAAAATTAGATATGCACAAAAATATTAGTAAATTTGGCTTTGCTGATTTTCTCACTCGGCTTTGACATGCCATACTAATTTGTGCTTTGGCAAAAAGTCTACCTACCAGGGCTGTCGCGAATCGTAGTCGTAATCGTAATAGTTATCGTGATTAATCGTGTTTTGGGCGGTAATCGTAATCGTAGTCGTGAAATGTCCTACTCGCGACAGCCCTGCTACCTACGCTCATACAAATTTCAAATTCTTATTTGCGTTAAAATTTTTTACGAATTCAGCGTAGCCATTGAATTCCTCCGCCTGCTGTAACTTGGCAAACTGAGGAAGTTATTAGAAGGTGAATGCAAAATAAGCAAAAAGCATCAAAATAAAGTAAAAAAAGGTAGACACATTTCTCTTCTTATGTTGGTTTCTTTTTAAATCCTAATTTGTTAGGTTATTTTTTGTTTAAGTTGACATCGTTCCTCGCTTTTGTTTGCTTTCTTTTTTTTTAATTTTTCTCTTATTTTATCAGATTTTTAAATGATTTTAATTTTGATTACAGTATCTCCCACATTAGCGCCTCTCTATCTGACATTTCTTTGCGCTCCCCCATTTTTTATTTCGATAAAAAAGAACCACAGTCTTTTTCAGAAAACACCTTTCTCAAGGGCCACGGGAGCGTAATGCGGTCAAAAAATCAAACACATCCAATAATTCAATTTTCCCTGTGCATCTTATTGCATATTACACAATAATCCATTATCCGCTTTGAGTCTTTTTTTTATCGTTGCTGCTGAGATTGAGCTTAATTTATGTTTAAATCTAAATGATACGGAGCGAACAATCTCGGAAACATTGCGACCAAATTTCAAAACGAATTTTCGATAATCTTTAACGGGAGCCCAAAACTCGGGGGCGCAAATGACTGGGGCGGAAATTTCGGGGCGCAAATTTCGAAGCGCAAATGTCGGGGCGCAAATATCGGAGCGCAAGTGTCGGAGCACACCTTACAAAAAATGTAATTGTTCGAATCTTTTTAATATTAAAAATCATTCTATGAACCTTGCCCAATTAATTCGTCGAACCGGGCTTTTTTCGTGCGGACTATTTTCGTGTGAGCGTGTTTAAGACGTTATAACTTTTTTCATAGCCAAATAAATTAAGATCTGTACCCGCAATTACATTAGAATTCCCTTTAAAATGCGCAAATCTGATACAAAAAATTTTTTTATCAGAAAAGCGCAAGTATATTTGTAATGGCTGTTCAGAATGGCTGAGGGAGCAGAAAAGCTGTGGGAGCAATTACCAACAGGAGCCAAAGATAAAAGGAAGATAGCTCCTTAACAACAGTCGGCAAAGACAACGGATCCACGTTAGGGGCCCCGAGCGGCGGTTCAAATTCGGCCTTCCACCCCAATTTTCGGCTGAATAATAATAAATAATATTAAAAAAATATATCTTCTGTGCACCATTTTCAAGCCGGAAATTAAAGGTGCATGACTATTCGCCAACGCCGGTTCACCAACGAACGATTCGCCGACAGACGGTTCGCCGATAAGACGCGGGGCAGAATGTTTTTAGAAAAAAATATTTAAGTTTCATCTCCAAAATTACACTTCAAGTTGCAATTAAACATGTTAAGAATAATTGAATCAAATCCCTGAGTTAACCCATTTGAAAATTATGTGCTCAGCCACGCAAATTACCAAAAGGTGCCCCTCTCATAAGTAGGGGTGTCGGTTTCTGGAACTTTTTTGAAATTGAACTAGCTGAACTGAAACCGAATATTCTCGGGTTGTCGGTTCGGTTTCAGACCGACAACCCTACTCATAAGTTCGAAGTTTCCTAAAAATTCTTTAGTCGGCTTTTTGGTATCGCAATCCTTTCTTTAACCACAAAAGGGTTTCCAGCAGAAGTTTATGACGTTAGCTAATTTCTTTTGAAAACAATTCTGTTCCTCATTCGGCTCCATTTGTGGCGAGAATCCTTGATATCGTGATGAGCACTTTGATAATTACTCGAACTTGGATTCCGTTGACCTTACTTTCTTTTTTTTTGATTATACATTCCTATTTTCATGCTAGCATTTTATAAATCCGCTATTTTACAAATTTTTGAAAATAAGTCATTTTGCTCAACGGTAATCAAATTAAATTATCTTGGTATCATGCCATAGCTCTAGAATGACTTATTAGCCACCCTAATTTCATAAAATTTTTAGAATTATGTAAATTTCTTCACTGTTTGGCAACAATTGATTTGGTTGCGTTTGACAATAAGTTATGACCCTTTTTTTTCTTAGAGAATCTGTAAAAATTGCGGATTTATAAAATGCACGAACCCCATCGTTTTTGGCTATTTATCTTTATAATTGGGCACGAAAAATATTCGTAGGACCTTATTTCATTTCTCTGCCGCATTGTAGGAAACTACATTTTGGAGGTTTATCGGATCTTAGGTTCCCCGATTTAAAAAAAGAAATAATTAAATTTTATAAAATGATTAAAAAAGTTCACGAAATTCTCGAGGTCGCCACTAATTTCCTGTCATTTTAATTCTGGTTTATATTTACTATTGTCATTCTCGTGAGTTATATATCATAATTTCTAATTTTATTTACTGTCATTCTGGTATAATGTTTATCATTGTATTTCTTTTCTAATTTTCTATCATTTTAATTCTGGTTTATATTTCCTATTGTCATTCTCGTGAGTTATATATTATATATCATTGTATTTCTTTTCCAATTTTCCATCATTCGAATTCTGGTTCATCGATTCAGAATCTCTTCCATTCCTTTCATGGATCATCATCAACTTATTCCGGCCCATGGATAAATGGCATTGGCGACACATTGGCATGGTCCGAATTTTGGCCCAAAGATTTCTCCTGCGGCTGTTCAACATCAAATCGTTTGAAACCGGCGAACTCATCGCGAAGGCAATGCGAATTCATTTTTAATTTTTATTATGTCAAAAAAGGAAAAAAAAACACAAAAACTTTAATTTTAACAAAACAAAAAAATAAATACAAAAAAATAAAATTAAATTTTAGCTTAATTTATCCTTTCTTACCAGCTTCATATGTCAGTTCAAATGGAATAATCGCATCATTGGCATTTGATGGAATGTGCGCTGAAATGACAAAGTCCGTGTCCGGCTTTTCCGCCTCAATCCAATTTTTATAGTCATTTGGCTTAGTGTCTTTGTCAGTGAATGCGTCGGAGCAGCAAAGTTTGGCACCTGAACAATATTACCGAGCCGACAAAAGAGTCCAAGGCAATAATTAATTAATTAATTAGTTAACTAATATTGTTCAGGTGCCAAACTCTGCTGCCCCGACGCATTCACTGACAAAGACACGAAGTCAAATGACTATAGAAATTGGATTGAGGCGGAAAAACCGGACACGGACATTGTCATTTCAGCGCACATTCCATCAAATGCCAATGATGCGATCATCCCATTTGAACTGACCTATGAAGCAGGTAAGAATGGATTTGATGAACATTTTAAAATATATGGGTTTTATCAGGCAATATCAAGCTCACGAATTCATGCAAATGCGTGTCCCCTGAGAATTTATATGCTGAAAAAAGGAATCCCGGAACCGGCATATTGTATTGTTGGGACAAAACCAAACAAATACATTTTCCATGCTCCTGTAATGGAGACAAGAAGTGCCTTTCCCAAGAAAAATGGTCCCACGATTATTTTATGTGCCCAATTATAAAGGTAAGCATCAAAAGAGACATAAATGACGAAATAATAAATTTGAGGTGAACGGAATCCAAGTCAAAGGAGTTAGACAGCAAATCGTTACTGATCCTGAAGACTTCAACTACAACTGGCCCCAAATTTACATCTACTGCTATGTGAATATGCTTAATTATTTGTTAATTAATTAAATTAATGATTTTACAGAAAGCCGAAGGGGGCACCGTAAGCTTTTGGGGCTACCAAGAGCCAGGGACAACGGACATAATTCGGGTGGACGAAGTGCATTGCCTTCTTTATGAGGCCGCCGGCGTTACACCGCCAAATTTGTTCAAAAGTTTGGAAGACAATCAGCAGCAGGAAAAATCGTTGGACCAAAATTCGGACCATGGCAATGCGTCGTCATTTCCATTTATCCATGGACCGAAATCTGTTTGTGACCCATGAGAGAAAGTGGAAGAGATTCTGATTAAAAGATATGTTAGTCAAATTTTGAATCAATTTTCTGATGAAAAATACAAACCCTTTGACTAAATTAATCTTTTTTAATGCTTATGATAAAATTCGTTCTTCGCAGCCGTTATTTGTTTCTAAATTCAACCAAAATTAGCGTTTTTATTTTTTATGTATTTTACTTTATTTTGGTAAATCGTTTATCTATGTACTTATATATTTAATTATTTTTTATTTTACCATGACAAAATAAAAAAAATGGATATTATATGAAACAAAAAAAATATGTGTTCTCCAATAGTTGTGGCATTCGGGCCACAATTAGACGAATTACATAGGGAACATTTTAAAACTAATTAGATATTTTAATTAAAGAGCCCATATATTGGTTATCTTTATTAGCTTCCCAAATAACTGAAATTTGGTTAACTTTTAAGAAACACCTTGACTTCTTTAATTACAAAAAATAAGAAATAATTAACTAATAAAAAACATTAATTTTTAAAATACCGAAAACCTGTGGCTCAAGTTTTTCTAACATCACGTGAAATATCAATTCAGGTAAATTAAAGTAAAAAAAACATTTGGGCACAATTTGCCATCCGAAATTAAAGCGGTCCCTTGTTAAGTGCTGAATCGACTCACTTATTTGTCCACGAGTTACGGATAATACAAAAAGTGGAAAAAATCGTCAATAGATAAAAATAATATGAGCCCAATACAGTATAAATTTACCAAACACTTCTGCAAAGAGAATTGTTCTAATCTGGTTTTATAAATTTTCCGGTCTCTTAACCTCAAGAATTTTTGAGTTTTGCTTTGAATTGATTGATTTAAGGTATTTTAAATCTTTTTTCTGTAGAGATGGATTCCACACCTCCGGAGCGTATTCCAATAATAGCCTAATACAGGATGGAATCTGTCCTTTATTTCAAAGGACCGTCCTTTATTTTTGGCTTTCATCCTTTGAAAATTTGAAGCGTCATTTATTTCAAATCCTTTGAAAAACGCGAAAATTATGTCCTATTTCAAGTGTCGTGGTCCTCAAATGTCTAATCCTCAAACGTTGCGACACCAATTTTTTGAAAAGTTTTCTTATCATTTATTCTGAGTTTTTTTTTTCAACTTTTTAGCCATTTATTTTGAGGGTTTTTATAACCATTGATTTTGTGAAAAATCGAAATAATATTAATATTTTTTACGACTATTAAACTATCGGACCCAGTCAATGCCAATTCTTGCATCTTTTACGAGGAAATCTTCTTGTCTAACGGAGAAGCTGATTTCGTACATACACGATATTACTTATATAAAAGTGAAAGCCCTGCTGATAATCATGCAATCTATGTTTCGTGAAAGCGTAAATAATTTTTTTTTAACAGAAAGCGCAGTGAGACACTTGCGGACGGACACTTGCGGACGGACATTTGCGGACGGACACTTGCGGACGGACATTTGCGGACGGACATTTGCGGACGGACACTTGCGGACGGACATTTGCGGACGGACATTTGCGGACGGACACTTGCGGACGGACACTTGCGGACGGACATTTGCGGACGGACACTTGCGGACGGACACTTGCGGACGGACACTTGCGGACGGACATTTGCGGACGGACATTTGCGGACTAAAATCATTTTTAAAAGGAAAAATTAACAAAAAAAAAATTTTAATTCAACGAAGAGTGGGCCTCATCAGTATGGTTTCTTCAAATTTAATACAAAAATGTGACAAAAAAAAAAATCGCACTTCAAAAAAACTTAAAAAAACAAATGTAATTATTAAATTGGACTTGCTGAAGTCCCCAACAACAGTGATGTAACTACAATTTAACGCTTATGGGCAGAGGAGCAATTCCCAATAGTCATAATTAGATGTTTAGTCAGAATTTTTGAAGAAACCAAATGCTAGGGCCAACTCTTCGCTGAATTCAATTTTTTTTTTTTTTGTTAATTTTTTCCTTTTAAAAATGATTTTAGTCCGCAAATGTCCGTCCGCAAGTGTCCGTCCGCAAATGTCCGTCCGCAAATGTCCGTCCGCAAATGTCCGTCCGCAAATGTCCGTCCGCAAATGTCCGTCCGCAAGTGTCCGTAAGCCACAGAAAGAATGTGAGTTTAGGCAATAAATTCGTTAATTTAAAAAATAGCGTTGTCATTTACGTTGTTGGCGAAGTGAATATTGTTATTAAGTGAAAACATTCTTAATTTTTTACCGCCAAAACAACAATTTTAAAGGGCAAAGTTGCTTTTCCATTCTCTAGTCTGAACCAAGTTAGGCCGTATTACTTTTTTCCAAAGCTGATTAGCAAATTTGGTGCCATTTTATTTGCTCAATCATCTCTCTTTGAATTAAGATTTTTCAAATCACAAAAAGTGCAAATGCCGCCTTCAATACCATTGCGAATGCCAGCTCACTAATACGTGCATTTACGCCATACAATCCCTCATAAAATATGGCAATGCCCTCATCATCGACCTATTATTTATACGTATGCACTGTATAGCAAGCAATCTGTATTTGAAAACAAACACATTAAATATGCCCATTCATATACATTGGAATGCTTTGTTAGAAATATTCCTCGTTTAAGCATTTCATTTAAAGGCAACCCGTGTGTAATTCATTGTTTTATGCACAAAAAAAACGAATTAAACTTTCTTTATAAATTTTTATTAATCATAATAATATAATTATAATATTATATATTCCATACGAGAAATTACCTCCGATGGCTTGTGTCTGCAACAGGGTTCCGCTGCCCTTGTTTCTCGTGTTGGCAATGTTCTGCAGTAACATTCTTTTGGCAAATTGTGCTCCTTCTCCAGGGCCTGATGGTAACCCATCAGCAGGATGTTCTTGTTGGCCCTGGTCATCTGGTAGCGGTGAAAGAACGAAAGCCGGGGGGACAAACGGTACATTCTTTTGTTATTTTTTGACACAATATATGCATACCAGGGGTAGGACTCGTACTCGTTACTCGTGATTTTAAAAAATACTCGCTACTCGTTTTACTCGTACTCGTGATTTCGTGACGAGTCCCACCCCTGATGCACACATTCTTAAAGTCGCTTACACTTATAACTTAAAAAATAATATTTAAATCCAAAAATTGAAAAGTTTGGGAAATAGTGTTCAATAGGTCATTAATTTTATACTCAGTATGGCAGTCGTCTATTTTAGGCTGAGCTGGCCAATCGTCGAGTAGGCCAATTGGCAAGGAGGCAAATGCCCAGTACCTAGGTGATTGCCATTTTGGCGCTGCTTTAGTGCCGCGCGACAAAATTTCCTCTTAGTAGTATTGTAACAAAATTAGCATTCTTAGTAGCATTTGGTTGCTCCGTGCTTCCATTGCCTATTTGCTGATTCAAACACAAATTCATTAACCTATAAAAAAAAATTATGATTTATAAGTAACAAATGGATTTTATCAAATTTTTTGACATATTTTCGAGAATTACTTTTTTAAAACCTGATTGGTCTTTGATTTTTTGCAACTCTTAAACTTGCGAAGACCTAATTGTTGCTACAAAGAATGCTTATGCTTCTATGACAAGTTATGTCGCACAGCGTCGAGTTCAAAATCGTTAACTCCCCACTATGTTCTAAAGGTACGCCGCCATCGGAGTCACATGTTTCACCACCTGCTCAAAGCGGTCCTCGGGCTTTTATTGCACTGCGAAGAGGATCAGACACTGTTATTACGGGATCGAGCTTAAAAATAAAATCTTATAGATTGGATACCGCAACGAATATGGACAAGGGGCCGAAGTGAAAGGGAAGAACAAAAGAAGGGAGAAAATGAATAGGAACAGGAGAACAAGGCGAAGAAGGAGGGGAGGAAGAGAAGAAAAAGGAGGTGGATAAGAAAAAGAAAAAGAATGAAAGTGGGATGTAAAGTAGGAAGGAAAAAGAAAGAGGAGCGATGCTATTAGACCATGATGATGATGATGTTGATTAAAAGAAAAGGAAGAGAACAAAATGGGGAAAAGGGCGGGAGGAAGAACATCGATTGTGAAGGGCATTCCAAAAAATATTTTTGTTGCATAAATTCTTGGATGTGAATGATTCTTGTATTTATATAAGGATTTCATGGGTTTTTTGGCAAATTATTTTTATATTTAAACAAAATCCAAAAAATTATTTATATTTTAGGGATTTTCAATTTTGGTATCGTGTGTTAGTGCATTTGATTGGCTCGATAAGATATGTAGACTTCAAATACATTGTTTTTCAACGGCTATGGCATTTTTTCAACTTGTTAGGCTCCTATTCTTTTAAAAAATCTAATTTTGTGAACTATGACATTTTAAATTTTGCTATAGTATAAATAAGAGGGCACTGAACTTCCGCGCAAGGCTGGGATACGAACGCTATTCGCGAAGCGCGATCCGCGGTTGATGGCGTTTTTTTCCGCAATTTGCGTAATGCAACCGCGTCAAATTTCAACCGCGATCCGCTACGGCGGGATTTATTTTCCGCTATTCGTGATAGTGATTCGCGGAAAATTATGACGAAATTTTGTTTAAAAGAAAATTAAACCATTTGAAAAACATTTTGCCAAAAAGAAAAATTACATTTTCATATATTTTTTACACATTCATTACAAAATTGGATATAATTAACAATTTGGGTCAGAGATTTGACTGAATTATGATTTTTGCGGTTTCCGAGATTTTTCGTTTTAGCAGGAATTAAAAAAGGATGAGATCAAAAAATGACTTTGAAAGCAAACACAAATCATATTTTATTGAAGGCAAAAATGTCTACTAAATGAACTTTTCTAACCGATTTGAAAATTCACAATTTTTATATCAATTTTCTAATGAAATGCCTCGATTTTGAGAGTTTACTTGACCCTTTCTAAACTTCCAATAATTTTTTTAAGTTTTTATTTTATTGAACTTTTTTTTGATTTTTAAATCCCAGTTACAAATGCAAATTTATCTTTTTTTATATAAAAAATATATTTAATATTTTAAAACATTTTTTCTTAGAGGTTAATTTGATAAGCAATGGGGCACTATGCAGGAAATTGGATTGTTCAAAATTATTGCTGAAATCATATTAAAATCCTTTTGATAAAAAAATAAAAAATATTTAAAAAAAGTAATCTCTTTTGCTTCAAGTTTTATCAAACACAAAATCAGTAATTTTAATGGGAACCGATCATTTTTCGTCAGTGGTTCATTTGGGCAGTGAAAATCTCAAAAAGAGCTTAAAATTTCCAGAGTTAGTTTTCTGAAGGCCTAACCACCTAGTTTACTGAAAACACAAACAAAAATTTTTTTCTGATAATCTAATTCTAGTTTTTTTCTGAAAATCTACCTGTTTTTTTTTTGAAAACCTAACACTCTAGTTGTTTAAGTTTTTTATTTTTTTTTTTTATAAAAAAGGCAGTTTGTACAATTTCACATGGATTTGGTTAAGCTGCTCAAGACCCTAATCCCGAGACTCAACCCCGAGACACCATTCCGACTTTGGCATTGTAGACGAAATGTCCCAATAGCACAATTGGATTTTGTACTCGTAATTTAAAAGTGAATCGATACGACAAATTTTTTTTTTTACCTTTTTCCCAGTCATTTCCCTGACGCTTAGCAATGGATGATTCAAATGGAGGGACGCCGGAGGGGAGGGGCAGAGGGGGGATTGACATTTTGTGCCCATTTTCCGTTGAGTAAATGGGGGGGGGGGGAACGGGGGGATGAGCATTCTTTAGAAGGAAATGGCAAATGGAAAATTGCTCATCATTTTGTGCACACAGCAAATAAAGAGACAAAGATTGGCCATTCATTCAACACATTCAGCAGATGATGCTGATCAGTGTTGAAACAGCAGAAGTTTTGTGAAAAAACTGTTTTAAATTTTTTTTCTTTATTTTAAATGAAAAACATATTGTGAATTCTTTCTACCCTCCCCCAAAGTATTTTTTTCAATAAATTTTACCCATACATATTTAATTTATTTTTGTGAGTAGAGCGGTGTTAATTTGAAATTTCACAAAAACCGTTATAGATACCGCTATTAGGCGCTCTTCTCAACAGTCGGAATTTTGGTCTATTTTTTTCGGTGTTATTTTAACTTCTTTTTTTTAAATTATTTTTTGTGCGTGCCGTTCAAAACAGGCAGACTATTTTAGAGTTAAGCAACAAACAGGCATAAGCTTAAGATAATTTTCACGCTTTGCTAAATACAGTACGCGGAAAACATTTTCAATGAAATCAAAAAAGAAAATTTAAAAAAAACCCGGAGATCTAACATGGATTTGGAAATAGATCGAAGCGGGACTGCAAATACAAAACCAAACTTTTGTCAAGGCGCCAGACATTGGCTTCCAAAACAAGAGGGATGGTTGTCATGAAACATTTCAGCTGAGTCCCAATAAAATAACTCTTAAATCGCTTATGCATTTTTCGATTTTAGGAATTTTAGCATTTTTGACCTATATTTTTGAGTAGATCTTTGATTTTTTTTGGTGAATATAAATCCATTTAACCATTTTCTTTTTCCGTGTTTGGATTTTCCTAAAAAATTGTTGCGCCAATCAAAAATAATTCATTTTTTTCTTTTAATACCGAATTATTTTTCATTTTATAGGGTAAAATTACTTATAGTAATCAGTGTCCAATGGCTCAAAAGGCCAACGAGTGTTGCGAGCGCATGAAAGTAAATAAAAAGGATTTAAAATTAAATAAAAAATAATAACCGACAAATAAATAGTTGCTCTGTTACAACATAACAATATAAGACATTAATTAATTAATTAATATTTCATTTTTTCAAATTTGTGGCAAATTAAAAAGATGTTTAAAAAATAAATATTATCTTTTTCATAAATAATATAATTAAATAATAATTGTCGATAGTCCAAATATTTATCAACCTCTATTTTAATGAATGTTAACCGTTTAATTAATTGGTTAATTTTGCAGGACACGCTTAAAGTGAGTCAGGAAAAGCCGAGCAAGTGGACCACAAGTATGCTCCGATTCATGGACCAGGAGCAGACGTGGAAAAAGCAGGGACAAGTGAGTAAAAAGTTTCGTCATTCCTTCATTAAGTAATTGCAAAACGATTAATATCAAAATTTTTTAACTGCCATAAAAACTTTGTCGCGCTTAAACGTTTCGCCTCCCAAAATGACGGGAGCCGAAATGTCACAAAGAACAAAACAACGCTGGATTTTTCAAAATTTTTGATACTTTCCAGATTTTTAAAAAAAGCTTCTTTTTTTTTTGTTGATATATTATAAAGTTTTATTTTACTCAAAAGTTTTCCGCAATATTTGTCCTCGTCGACGTTTTCGGCACAGAGGAATAGTACTGTAGCGCAATTTATTATTTTTTTCGAACTCGATTGTTTAAAGCCTCAAATAAATTTGAAGATATGAAATTTTTGTAGGAAATTTTTTTATTTTTCTACTGCATTTAATTATAGTAATTGTTTTAGATAATATTGTTATTTTTTGTTTAGCTGTTGGAAATCACTGACCACAATGGCAATGCCGTTTTGGTCAATGTGCAAAAAATGGGGTAAAGTAATTTTTTTTAAAGAAAAAGTTCAGTTTTAATCAGTTCGCCGGACGTTGGCGAGAACCCCGTAGCCATGCAGGGACTGTTCAAGAAGCATGACACGTACAAGGCGGGCATGCCGGAACATGGCGAACAGGTAAAGGACGGCACCGGGCAGGGGACGCGTAAGAATGGCTTGCCAATGTAAAATTTGGGATCAGGGACAGATTTTTAAGAATACTCGGTTCAGGGGCCAATAACAAATTCCATCGACTTTCATGTCTCAATTACATCTTAATTGAGAGCCCGGACGAGACCGAATCTCCCTCCCGCATTTAACCAGAGGTCCGGGTCCCTTTTTTCTATTTTATATCAATTTCCGCCTTTTTTTATAAATTTCCCAACGAAAATTCGTTTGGCATATCTTCTTGAAAGCTTACAAATTTTTTGAAATTTTCATGAGTTCGATTTTCGTTGTTTCTAAAAAAATATGACAATTTTTAATCAATGGTAATGGTAGTTTACGAAATATCTTAGCGCGGTTCCAATGGGAAAGATTTTATTCCTTTAACTAATTGACCAATAGTTTGCATCTCATTTAATTCATCCCCATTTTAACAATTTAAAATAAATTTATTTTCTTTTCAAGTTGCTGCGCAAATCAAATTGCTTGGCAGAATGGTTGGAGCAAAAAGTGAAGCTTTGATAAGAGAATTAAATAAAAATTCAATGATTTATATATATATAATTGTTTTTCAAATGGTGAAATAAAAACAGAAACTAATTTAAGTAAAAATTTTTTTTGATTTTCATAATTTTAATAATAAATATCGATTTTTGACAAGGAAAGTGGAAAAAATATTAAAAAACATAACTTTATTAAAATTTCAGATAAAATTTAATTAATCAAATATCTATTAATTAAAAATTAAATATAGAAATTAAATTTGAATAATTAAATGATTTATTTTAATTAAAAAATAATATTATAATAAATACTACGCTTTTAATGTTGTTGTTCAGGAGAAGAATGAGACTTTCGGCTCGGAGGACTTTGGCCGCAACATGCGCTTGGTGAAGGCGATGAAGTGCAAGAACGAGGGCGTTAAGCAGGATTTGTCACACCGGCGCTACAAAATTGGATTATTGCCCGAAAAGGTGTTGGAGGAAGGGGCATCGGATGGGATGGAATGGCATTATTTATATATATAAAAAAAAGTTCTGTCCGGCATTTTATTCGTTCCCGTACTCGCATCAGAGCCCAGAAAACAGAAGCAAAGGGACCGTTTTTGTGATTCCACTATTGGAAATACACCCCCTCCACCAATGAAAATGGCATTTGAACGAGGAAGGAAAAAAATGTGTAACAAAAATGAATTTATTTTCCATGAAACGCCAAAATGTTTGGTGGTTCAGGAGTTGTGCTTTTCGTCATATAATTTACTAGACTTCAGTTTCCCTCACTAGTCAAATGGGAGTTTTTCTTTTAATGATTTTTTAATTAAATATTTCCCATTAATCGAAACATTAAAATTTTTTGTTTTTAACCATTATAAAACATTTTGATCAATTTGTGAGTGGTTTTTTTTATTGAGCCTTCAGGAAAAAATGCCCTATCATATACCGCTGGGCATTCCCAGAGAATTTCTATGGACCGAATTTATCAACTTCGGGTTGGGCGCCCTGTAGGCAAACTTTGGCAATTTCTAGTCACGCCCTTTGGTATTCACGCTGTACAAGTTTGAATAAATTAAATTGAAAAAGAAATTAAGAAAAAGGCACTGCGTTTAAGATAATCGAAATCTCGAACATAAAGCTAAAAAGGAAGAACTGGGGGTCGCAAACTGGGCCCAAAGTCAAAAACTCGACCTTTTTTCCTTTCAATTTTTAATTGAATTTTCGCATTTTTCAAAAAATTTTTTTGTTTTTAATTTGGTAATCATTTATTTCAAGACTCACTTCAATCTTTTGTTTCTGCTTGGATTTGCGTTGATTCCGTTCCTGTGCGTGTTGAATGTGGAGGCCAATGAAACGCAGGCAATGAGAACCTGCTATGGAACAATGCGAGAAAAACGACAAACCCAAGCTGAAGTAAAAAAGACATTTCAATTTTTAATAAAATTTTCATCTTTTTTATATTGCTGACCATGAGATTGGTCACATTCTCAGCAATGAGTTAAATGCGTATGGCTTCCCACTGCTCAACGTAAGTTTTAGGCGTTTTTCCCAAAAATTATGCCTAAGGAACGAAAAATCATAAAAATAAATAAATATGTCACAGTGAACTGGGAAAGTAGGGCTGTATGGGACCGGGACTTGGTCAAAAAAACTTCCAAAATTCATTTAAAAACGAAGCATCAAAAAATTCTCAGGGTTGAAAAAGCAAAAAAATGGGGTAAAGGGAGGAGGTATAATCGGGTTTAGATTTAATGAATTGATTTTATTCATTTACCTTCATGATTAAAAAGTGATTGACAAAGAAATGCGAATTTAAATGAAAATTCTTAATAAAATTTTACTGCTTTTTAATTTTTGCTCAAAAAAGTCACGGTTATGCACCGGTTACGGTTCAAACTCGAGAGCCCCGGTCCCGAGTTTTCCTGGCCCGGAAAGTCTCGTTTCAGTTTTTGCCAAGGCCCGGTCCTTACAAACCTATGGGAAAGAGATAAACAATGGAATGATCAAAATGGGTAGGAGTTACTAATAAATGGTAATTTGCTTAAATCAAATAAAAAAAAAACTTTGTTTAAAAATTTAAAGCTGGGTTAATAAAAATAAACAGTACAATTACTGGGTTTTATCATTTTTAACAAAAAAATAATAATTCAAGAAAGTCACGGTTTGCTCCGGCCCGGTCGTAAATCGAGAGCACCTATCACGGTCCCGGTTTTATACCAAAAGCCCGGTCCTAGCAAACTTATGGGAAAGTTAAGCAAATGGAATGATCAAATGGGTTGGAGTTACTTATAAATGGTGATTTCTTAGAAGCAACCGAAAAAAATTTTATTTTATAAATTTAAAACCGAGTGAAGAAAACTTTTCTACTGGATGTTTCTTAAATGGGCTGTTTTACAGATACTCCTACAAAAATTCGTAACTTTTTTTTAAAAGTAACCAAATTAAACTATCTTGTTATGACTTAATTTTTTCAAAAAATTTGATTAAGTTTAATGAAAGATACTTGGCCAAAAACTCTAAAAGATTAATTTATGGCCAAGCTTTTTGGATTTAATAAACAATCGAGTCAATAACGGCTATCCGGTATAGTTTCTTTTGAGAAAAGCTTTGACGTTTTTTGATTGGGAATTTTGTAAAAATGGCAGATTTAAGAACACACCATGGTGACGGAATTTAAGAAAAAACATTGCATCAAATCTTATAGGTTACGATTGTTGCTCAAGGGAATTTGCTCGGATGTACCTTCCATACGGTGCCGTTTCAGCTGACAAATAATCAGCTCATAGCAGTTGTGGACCTTAAAAGCGGTAAGTAACAATAAATTAAAAGGAATTGAGTTTATTTAACAATATCTTTTCAAATATTTGTGTTGGAATGTTTTATAATTGTGGTAATTTTTAAGCTCAAAAATAAATTGTATGGTAATTAAAAAAGCACAAAATATGTTATAAAAATTGGAAAATATCGCAGGGCCAAGTTTGGGCACCGGGAAGTTTGGGCACCAGAAAATTCAAGATAGGACATAACAAAGTAGTACATCACTCGAGTCTTAAAATTTCTCGAGTCGAAGCCGAGACTTAATTATAAAAACAAATATTTATTTTAATTTTTTCATTAATTAAAATTTTTGGCAAATTTACAGTAATATAAATTGTGGCATTTTTTGGATTGTTACGGCACGTTTAAGCATGGAAATTATATATTTTTTAATTTTTATGGCTTTTTATTAAATAAATAAAATTATATTTTTTCGAAAAAATTAAGGTGGTGGTGCGCGTGAAGAAATCGTTTACGGCAGAGCAGGCGGCATGGGGCATGATTTGCCTGAAGCGCGCTCCTATGCTTACACTTATGTAAGTCACAAGCTCACGATGCCAAAAAAAGTGTAAATATTGACAAAAAGGCATATAAATATAGGTAATAATATATTTAATTTTTAATTTTCCTTAAAAACTATTTATTTTTTAAATCCACTTATTTTCTCTGAAATCTTCTCAATAGCGCTGAAATGTGAAAATTCATGGAAGAGTTAGGCCAGGAAACCAGTTGCCTTAAAAATGGCATGCCGAAATATCTTTTTTTAATACAAAAGATGATTTTCCGGATATAGAAAAACTGGCTGGTGGGTCCCATATTCTTAACTGAAGACACAGACCCAGAAAAAATAGGAGGTCTGACAAGGAGCCGCTTATTATTTTATGGACGTTTAGTATAGATGGTCCATGAAATAATAAATTTTATTTCGATGTGAGAGATCAATTTTAGTTTAGAGTTTTAAATTTTTTATCAAGATTGGGTTTACTGCTCTTTCATAAAAAATTTAAAAACAAGGTCTTGAACCAACGCCTTCGGCAGACGCGAATTGGCATCATTCCCTACCCGCCACTTAATCAAATTGCCGAGGCCGAGCGCAACGCTACGAATGTTCTCCTCCGACGCCGATTCACACATGTGAAGAATGTATTGAGCAAATGTAGAATAAAGCGGAAAGGGAATCAAGTAAGAAAATTCTTGTGTTGGATTTATTTCGGGGTGAATTGGTAGATTTTAGAATTTTTAGTCTGATATTTTGAGTTTGAAAATTTTTTTCTGTATTGATAATTATATTAATTTTGATTTAAAAATTGTATTCAAATTACTTACAAGTGATGAAAGTTATTACATTTTTTGTTCAAAATATATAAACATTTTTTAATAGGAAAGTCGTTGAGAAATTTCTTTATTTCCAAGTCAAAAATGGATAATTTAGAAAGGAATTTTAAAAGCTGAAATTTACATTTTTGGGTCCAACTATGAAAATGTATGGCTTACAGGGTAATTGCGTATATAACAAAATTTACTCATGTTTTTAGCTCAGAAAGAAGCTCTTGGCCAAAAAAACGATGCAGGCACGAGAAGTTTTCGAGTATAAATTATACATTATTATTATTATTTCAATCCGTTAATGATAAGGAGGGAAGGGCATTATTTGGAAAAAATAAAATTTTTCACACATTTAATCACATTTTATAATCCTGAACTCCATTTCGTACTATTTTCAAAAAACAGTCGCGTTTATTAAATTTTTATGTTTTACGATGAAGTCAAGAATTTTTTTAAGTGTTATCGGCAATCTGCGACCTGCTCGAACATGATGTTCATAAAACGTGATGCTGGTGCTAAGCTTTGATAAGAATGATTTTTGTAAATGACAATATTTGAAAATAAAAAATGCATTTATTTTGTCGTATTCTCCAAATAAATTAAAATCGGAGAAATATGTCCCATTAACAACAAAGGATTTTTCTTAAATTCCTCGTTTTTCAAGTATAATTCTTTGATTATAAGTTGCCTCAGAATCTGTAGCATTATTGCTTTTTTGAAAATATAGTCAATAGATATATAACAATGAATAAAAATTAGCCCGCAGAAATTTTTTTATACTCTACGAAACACTTGGTGAATATTATCCAGCCAATCTTGGACCCTAATTTCATATCCATTCTATATGAACCAAATTTAAATAGGAGAAATAAATTTAATTATTAGCGTTGAATTGTCTGAAATTGCGATTTCCTCCAAATAGTATTTTATCAGGAGAAAAATAAAAGTTATTTTTTAGAATTAAGATCTCTTTGGTCTAAATATATATACACAAGTGTTGTATGCAATTCGCCTGCATATTTTGTAATATTATAGCATTTAAAGACTTCTTGAATATTATCAGGCGAATTTTATGCTTAAATTTCATATTCATTCCATTTGAACCAAAATTAAATTGAAAATATAATTTCGCTAATTTGCGAGATGTTTTTCTATAATTTTGATTTTCTTTAAATAATATTGTATTTAAATATTCATTATTGAGGCAATTATGCCGAAAAATATTTTTTTTAAAGAAAGATCTATACCACAATGCAATAACTACTACGGGTCTGATATTGTATGGGTATTCCGGTACCCTTTATAATTTACCTTATGCTAGGTGCGGAAAATATTAAAATTACTTTTTAAATAGAAAACCTTTCACGCGCATAATTATAAACATTGTGCTGTATTAAATTAGCCTGCAAAAATTTGTAGAACATTTTTTTAAATATTATCTGGCGAATTTTGGCATTTTTTCTTGTATACATTTCATCTGAACCAGGTTAAGTCGGAGAAAGCAATTTTATTATTTTTATATACTTTTCTAAAACACCCCTTTATTCGTTGTTATATTTACTTTTGAAATGTATATGATTTTTGTACATAAAGTTCTGGTTACGATTAGCTGTGTACCCGAAGTACTGTATGCAATTCGCCCTTATAATTGTGTATTTTTATACTCTACGAAAGACGGTGAATATTATCCAGCCAATCTTGGACCCTAATTTCATATCCATTCTATATGAACCAAATTTAAATAGGAGAAATAACTTTTATTATTAAAGAAAGGGACGGGTGCCGGGCCCGAAAAAGGGAAAACCTGTGGGTGGGGAAAATTGTCCTTCAAACCCTTCCAATTTTATCCCTTGTCCATTCCCCTTCCATTTCCCCATTTGCCAATCTATTTGTTTAATTGTTATTGTCCAAAGGTAAAATAAGAATGTGAAAATGTGAAAAGATTATCGAAAGTGGTTCTTATTATAATTAATTTAATTGGCCAAATGTGTACTCCAGATGAAAGAAATGCCTGTCTTAAATTGGTGTTGCCTTAGGGGAAGAATCCGACGGGACCGATTGGAAAGGAGTTCCTTTTGGGGAGAAAAGAAAAACCCCTTTTTGTATTGGGAGGAGGAGGAAAATTGCCGAGGAGAAGGGGAGGTAAACCGAGGGAAAAGTCGCCCGAAACGGGGGAAAAGAAAAAATCGTCCCCATGGATTAAGTGATCGTCCGACCGACTGACCGACCGACCGACTGCCGGGGCCAACCGATCCCATCCCTTTCCCATCGGGAAAGGGATGCCCCGCCTATTCCATCGGGAAAACCAATGGGAGAAGGGGAAGAGGGGGAGGGGTTAACCGGAAGTGAAAGTGAAAAGTGTACCGTCCCCCCTTTTTAGTACCATATCCCTTACACCTCCCACCACGGGAGAAGACCGTCCCTGGTCTTTAATTTAGCCAAGTAAACTAATTAAAAACATAAAAATAATAATGAAATGGCAAATAAAAATAAATAAAATAAAACAATATGGCAAAATTAAATAAATGAGGACAAAATACAATTAATCAAAAAAAATGAAGTGCCAGTCGCCCAGGTTCTATCGCCACAATGAGTTTATCAGAGCGGTCTCCAGCCAGCAGCCGTGAAGACGCATTGGCGAACAGTGCCGTACTGAGGCTGCTGCTGAGTCGATGAAGGAGGAGAGGGGGAAGAGGAAGGAGAGGGGGTGATAGAGCGAGGGTGAGAGTGAGAGAGGGAAGGACGGGAGTTGCTGCGATTCGGACGCCTATAGGGCGGGGGGAAAGCAGCATTGGGGGCCGGGAAATTTTGTGCCACATCATACGGAGGAGGGGCAAGAGAAGAAGCGGGAAAAGAGGGAGGAGTAGAGGAGCTAGGAGGAATGGGGGACAATTCAGGGGGAGGAAGAGGGGTGGACAAGGTGGAAGAGGAACGGTGAGAAAGATGGCGAGGAGAGAGGGACTGGGGAGAGAGAGAGGAACGAGGGGAACAGGAGAGATAAATCGAAGAGGGAGAAGGGGAAACAGAGGGAGGGACAATTGGAGTGGAAACGGGCAGAATTGGAGAGGAACGAGCATTAACAAAACAGAAGGAAGAAAATTGTTGAGGGGGAGAGAGCCAATGGTCGAACAAAGATGGGATTGAATTGACGTTAGAGGAGGGGGTGGGATTGGAGGAGTTGGGGTAGGGGGAGGAGATGTTCAGGGACAAGAGAGAGGGAGGACGAAGTGTGGAGGAATTGTTATTGTTGTTATTTGTCGTCGGTCGCATACTAAAAGGGATAGCCGAGGATTGTGTTTGTGAAATTAAAGGGGTAATTTTTGAAAAGACATATTGTTGCCCTACTGTGGGGGTAAAGGAAATGGCACAAGTCAAATATTCATCCCATGCCCTGCACGCTCTAAGAGTTTTGAAATTCCCAATTATACAAAAAAAATGCCGTGCCCGGGATACTGCTACAGAAACTCTATGGGGGTCCTTTAAAAAGAGAGAGATCTGCTCATTTCGTCGGTTGTAGTGGGAATAGAACGGGTGGTAATAAGAATAATGGCATCGGATTCTTGGGCTTGGAATGAGTCAACTGTCAAGACAGAGATATTTTCCAGACCAGGAAGAGTTTTAATGATTTTTGACCTGTGCCGAATAGAGACAAAGACAGGTGATGGAGGCAGAGGGTGGTAACATAAGGGTGAGAAGGGATAAAATGGACTGGCAGATATGAGCTTGGGCAGAATTTAACCGAGAAAAGGAAGTGATTTATTTCTCTATGGTCCGGATTGGTGAGATCAATGAGAAGAAGAGGGGCACTTTGATTGGGAAGGGGGAAATTTGAAGAGGTGACCATCGAGCGCTGACTAGCTGATGTTCCAGCTGTTATGTCTCCTCGATAAAGAGAATTAGCAAGGCATTGGGTAAGGATTGGGTGACCACGGTAAGAGAGTGTGAGTTTTGTGGAGGAAGGGTGGGAATGGAGATCAAATGGGCAAGGAAGGAATTAAACCCAAAATTGAGCATTTTCTCAGGTATTTCTGCGGATCTGACTTGGAGTTGCCGGGGGTCGCCAACTGCTAAAACTTTTTCCAAATTGGGGGCCGAAGAGAGGATGTGAAGGATTTGGTTAACTGGGGCCTGGCCGGCTTCGTCAATAAATGTTATGTGGACATTGTTCAAAATGGAGGGAATGTCTTCTAACATGCTACGGGTGGCAAAAATAATGGGGATTTTTGGGCCTATGTCCCTTAGAAAAATTTCTGCGGTTGATCGTTCATCCGCTTTTTGTAGGGCACTGAGGGCATATTTCTTATATTTACTTATGGTTTTGGTTTCTTTTTTTGAAAGATTCTTCAAACTGAAATCGGCAAGGGTTTTGACAAGAAGATTAGACATGAAGGGCTTAAAAAGAAGGGAGTATTTTTCTTTTGCAGAGGCCGAGAGAATGATGAGGGCTTTGGAATTTTTGTTTAATTTGGGAAGGATGTCAGCCGCAAGTCGACAGAGAGCAACATTGCTGTGGGTTGTTACGAGAAGTATTTTCCCTATTTCTAAGTACCTACGGGTGGCCATAATAATGATTTGAGATTTTCCAGTCCCAGGACCAGCTTCAGTGACAATTGCACTTGGGGTGGGATTGAAAAGAAGGTCAAGGGTTTCGAGTTGTCCTTGGTTTGGTTTTGGGAAGAGATTTTGGGCAAAGGAGGCAAATGTCAGATTTGTGGAGGGAAGAATTTTTGGGGAATTTGAAAGACCAAGAATTTGTGAAAAAACTTGTCCTTGTGAATTTTTGTTCGAAGAGATGGATAGAGGGAAGGAAGATGCAAAGAAGGTGGACCTATCGAACAATTGGGTTTGAGTTAAGGGAATTTCTAATAAGATGGTGTCATCCAATTCAAAACTATGGCCTTCAGTTTCCGTAAGGTTAATGGTAATTTCCAAGGCAAATTTGTGAGGGTCGATGAGTTTTACCTCACTGACAGAGCTTTGAGAGAGAGAATTAGCTGACGATTGGGGAGATCCGAGAAGTGAGAGGAGGGAAGAGGAGTGAAGGAAGAAAAGAAAAGAGAATCACCATTGAGAAGGTGTTTGTCTTGAATTTGATCAGACAGAAGATAGTCGGGCCAATTGGCAGCATGGCCAAGACCCTGGCTAACTTTTGCCGCAATGAGAAGAGGAAAGGTTTGGGCAATTTGGTATTTCACCATGCGGGAAGGATTTTCGGGTTCTAAAATGATGATTTCCTGATCACTTTTTGTGATCAGGGATTTTTGTAGGGACGAGGGCTGGGAGTCAGAGATTTGTTGAAGAGATTGAACCACGGGATCTGATGAAGGCTGGAAATTTGAAGACGTTGGAGACAGAATTTGGGAAGTGACAGGTTTCGGGCTGGGGATGGGAGAGTCAGAGATAGTGTCAACTGAGGCCATGATTTCGTCCCAGTTAACAGGGGTGACATTCTCAATTTTGACCGTACCAAGGGGAGCATCTTCTTGATTTTTCGGCGGGGCAATTTCTTCCAAAAAAATGATGTCGGGCTCGGGGAGAGAGGAGGAAGTTTGGAATTCGCTAAGGAGGGTAGAGGGAGTTGGTGATTTGAAAATGAAATCCGGCAGAGTTTTGGATACAATTTGAGTTTCCGAGGAAGTGACACCAGAAATAACAGTGAGAAGAGTATCCATGGAAGAAAGAGAAGACACAGTCACATCAGGGATGAAATCATTTTGATCATCAAAGGAGACACCAGACCTATCGCGTTCAGCAGAAGGGGTAATCGCAGGGGAAGTGGGTTAAGAAGAGAGGAGCAGTTTGCTGAGCGAGTCTTCAAGCGGTGGCGTTGGCATGATCTTGCGGCACTTCGTCTGCGGGACCCAGGGTTTCGATTGTCGCTTTGGCATACTGAATGTGGCAATGAGTCGTTGCACCAAGGCAATAATACCACAGCAAGAAAGCAAGTTTAAATCATTGTTTCGTTAGGCATGAAAGAGTTAGAGAATAGTGCTTTCAAAAGGGATGGGTAGTGAGAGTGTAGGGAAAGAACGGGAACAATGAAACACATTAAGTCAGAAAGGGAAAGGAAAGAAAAAAGATAAAGGAGTGTAGTCAGAGGACGAGGAAGTATCACTGCATGAGGGGGAATGAGATAAGACAGAAGAGAGGGAGGAGGAGAAAGAGAAAGAAAAACCCTAAGTAATTAAAGGCGTGAGACTCATTAGTTTTTTTTTCTCTTTTTTCTTTTTTTAAAAAGGGGAAGGAACCCTCTACCTTTCAGAGAGGCACGGAGCTGCATAAGCAGGCCGCCTAAGATATTTCTGCTGGGGTACCGGCCCTCTCTGATACTCTCCAACGGGGCGGCCGCACCCCAAAAGGCGTCATGACGGCTTGCCTCCACAAGGAGGCGATCATCCGAATTAACGAGTTGGGCAGCCAGCTGAGGGTTCTGCTCAAATTTTTGCCGTAGAATCTGAGCCATAATTAGATGTTTGCGGGTGTTCCATTCATTTACGGCTGCTGCTGAGGCTTCATTTTGAGCCTTAGCACCAAGTCTTTTGGCGGAGAGAGGGGAAGTCGTATCCATAATTTTAGTGTTGAGGTCAGGGCGACGGAAGAATTGGGACTTGAGGGATTGATAGGCTTGTTCAGACGAATGAAAGAAGCACCGGGCCGGGGGAAAGAAGAAAGGAGTTGGGTAGAAGTTGTCTCATAATTGGCTGTGACTCTCTCTTCTATCTTCCATGAACCAAATTTAAATAGGAGAAATAAATTTTATTATTAGCGTTGAATTGTCTGAAATTGCGATTTCCTCCAAAAAGTATTTTATCAGGAGAAAAATAAAAGTTATTTTTTAGAATTAAGATCTCTTTGGCCTAAATATATATACACAAGTGTCGTATGCAATTCGCCTGCATATTTTGTAATATTATAGCATTTAAAGACTTCTTGAATATTATCAGGCGAATTTTATGCTTAAATTTCATATTCATTCCATTTGAACCAAAATTAAATTGAAAATATAATTTCGATAATTTGCGAGATGTTTTTCTAAAATTTTGATTTTCTTTAAATATATTGTATTTAAATATTCATTATTGAGGCAATTATGCTGAAAAATATTTTTTTTAAAGAAAGATCTATACCACAATGCAATAATTACTACGGGTCTGATATTGTATGGGTATTCCGGTTCCCTTTATAATTTACCTTATGCTAGGTGCGGAAAATATTAAAATTACTTTTTAAATTGAAAACCTTTCACGAGCATAATTATAAACATTGTGCTGTATTAAATTAGCCTGCAAAAATTTGTAGTTTTATGAAAAAACAACGTTTTTTTAAATATTATCTGGCGAATTTTGGCATTTTTTCTTGTATACATTTCATCTGAACCAGGTTAAGTCGGAGAAAGCAATTTTATTATTTTTATATACTTTTCTAAAACATACCTTTATTCATTGTTATATTTACTTTTGAAATGTATATGATTTTTGTACATAAAGTTCTGGTTACCATTAGCTGTATACCCGAAGTACTGTATGCAATTCGCCCTTATAATTGTGTACTTTTATACTCTACGAAACACTTGGTGAATATTATCCAGCCAATCTTGGACCCTAATTTCATATCCATTCTATATGAACCAAATTTAAATAGGAGAAATAAATTTTATTATTAGCGTTGAATTGTATGAAATTGCGATTTCCTCCAAATAGTATTTTATCTGGGGAAAATAAAAGTTATTTTTTAGAATTAAGATCTCTTTGGCCTAAATATATATACACAAGTGTTGTATGCAATTCGCCTGCATATTTTGTAATATTATAGCATTTGAAGACTTCTTGAATATTATCAGGCGAATTTTATGCTTAAATTTCATATTCATTCCATTTGAACCAAAATTAAATTGAAATATAATTTCGATAATTTGCGAGATGTTTTTCTAAAATTTTGATTTTCTTTAGATAATATTGTATTTAAATATTCATCATTGAGGCAATTATGCCGAAAAATATTTTTTTTAAAGAAAGATCTATACCACAATGCAATAATTACTACGGGTCTGATATTGTATGGGTATTCCGGTTCCCTTTATAATTTACCTTATGCTAGGTGCGGAAAATATTAAAATTACTTTTTAAATTGAAAACCTTTCACGCGCATAATTGTAAACATTGTGCTGTATTAAATTAGCCTGCAAAAATTTGTAGAACAAACATTTTTTTAAATATTATCTGGCGAATTTTGGCATTTTTTCTTGTATACATTTCATCTGAACCAGGTTAAGTCGGAGAAAGCAATTTTATTATTTTTATATACTTTTCTAAAACACCCCTTTATTCGTTGTTATATTTACTTTTGAAATGTATATGATTTTTGTACATAAAGTTCTGGTTACGATTAGCTGTATACCCGAAGTACTGTATGCAATTCGCCCTTATAATTGTGTATTTTTATACTCTACGAAACACTTGGTGAATATTATCCAGCCAATCTTGGACCCTAATTTCATATCCATTCTATATGAACCAAATTTAAATAGGAGAAAAAAATTTTATTATTAGCGTTGAATTGTCTGAAATTGCGATTTCCTCCAAAAAGTATTTTATCAGGAGAAAAATAAAAGTTATTTTTTAGAATTAAGATCTCTTTGGCCTAAATATATATACACAAGTGTCGTATGCAATTCGCCTGCATATTTTGTAATATTATAGCATTTAAAGACTTCTTGAATATTATCAGGCGAATTTTATGCTTAAATTTCATATTCATTCCATTTGAACCAAAATTAAATTGAAAATATAATTTCGATAATTTGCGAGATGTTTTTCTAAAATTTTGATTTTCTTTAAATATATTGTATTTAAATATTCATTATTGAGGCAATTATGCTGAAAAATATTTTTTTTAAAGAAAGATCTATACCACAATGCAATAATTACTACGGGTCTGATATTGTATGGGTATTCCGGTTCCCTTTATAATTTACCTTATGCTAGGTGCGGAAAATATTAAAATTACTTTTTAAATTGAAAACCTTTCACGAGCATAATTATAAACATTGTGCTGTATTAAATTAGCCTGCAAAAATTTGTAGTTTTATGAAAAAACAACGTTTTTTTAAATATTATCTGGCGAATTTTGGCATTTTTTCTTGTATACATTTCATCTGAACCAGGTTAAGTCGGAGAAAGCAATTTTATTATTTTTATATACTTTTCTAAAACATACCTTTATTCATTGTTATATTTACTTTTGAAATGTATATGATTTTTGTACATAAAGTTCTGGTTACCATTAGCTGTATACCCGAAGTACTGTATGCAATTCGCCCTTATAATTGTGTACTTTTATACTCTACGAAACACTTGGTGAATATTATCCAGCCAATCTTGGACCCTAATTTCATATCCATTCTATATGAACCAAATTTAAATAGGAGAAATAAATTTTATTATTAGCGTTGAATTGTCTGAAATTGCGATTTCCTCCAAATAGTATTTTATCAGGAGAAAAATAAAAGTTATTTTTTAGAATTAAGATATCTTTGGCCTAAATATATATACACAAGTGTTGTATGCAATTCGCCTGCATATTTTGTAATATTATAGCATTTAAAGACTTCTTGAATATTATCAGGCGAATTTTATGCTTAAATTTCATATTCATTCCATTTGAACCAAAATTAAATTGAAAATATAATTTCGATAATTTGCGAGATGTTTTTCTAAAATTTTGATTTTCTTTAGATAATATTGTATTTAAATATTCATCATTGAGGCAATTATGCCGAAAAATATTTTTTTTAAAGAAAGATCTATACCACAATGCAATAATTACTACGTGGTCTGATATTGTATGGGTATTCCGGTTCCCTTTATAATTTACCTTATGCTAGGTGCGGAAAATATTAAAATTACTTTTTAAATTGAAAACCTTTCACGCGCATAATTGTAAACATTGTGCTGTATTAAATTAGCCTGCAAAAATTTGTAGAACAAACATTTTTTTAAATATTATCTGGCGAATTTTGGCATTTTTTCTTGTATACATTTCATCTGAACCAGGTTAAGTCGGAGAAAGCAATTTTATTATTTTTATATACTTTTCTAAAACATACCTTTATTCATTGTTATATTTACTTTTGAAATGTATATGATTTTTGTACATAAAGTTCTGGTTACCATTAGCTGTATACCCGAAGTACTGTATGCAATTCGCCCTTATAATTGTGTACTTTTATACTCTACGAAACACTTGGTGAATATTATCCAGCCAATCTTGGACCCTAATTTCATATCCATTCTATATGAACCAAATTTAAATAGGAGAAAAAAATTTTATTATTAGCGTTGAATTGTCTGAAATTGCGATTTCCTCCAAATAGTATTTTATCAGGAGAAAAATAAAAGTTATTTTTTAGAATTAAGATCTCTTTGGCCTAAATATATATACACAAATTCCATTTGAACCAAAATTAAATTGAAAATATAATTTCGATAATTTGCGAGATGTTTTTCTAAAATTTTGATTTTCTTTAGATAATATTGTATTTAAATATTCATCATTGAGGCAATTATGCCGAAAAATATTTTTTTTAAAGAAAGATCTATACCACAATGCAATAATTACTACGGGTCTGATATTGTATGGGGGTATTCCGGTTCCCTTTATAATTTACCTTATGCTAGGTGCGGAAAATATTAAAATTACTTTTTAAATTGAAAACCTTTCACGCGCATAATTGTAAGCATTGTGCTGTATTAAATTAGCCTGCAAAAATTTGTAGTTTTATGGCAAACAACGTTTTTTTAAATATTATCTGGCGAATTTTGGCATTTTTTCTTGTATACATTTCATCTGAACCAGGTTAAGTCTGAGAAAGCAATTTTATTGTTTTTATATACTTTTCTAAAACACCCCTTTATTCGTTGTTATATTTACTTTTGAAATGTATATGATTTTTGTACATAAAGGTCTGGTTACGATTAGCAATGTACCCGAAGTACTGTATGCAATTCGCCCGTATAATGGTGTATTTTAATACTCTACGAAACACTTGGTGAATATTATCCAGCCAATCTTGGACCCTAATTTCATATCCATTCTATATGAACCAAATTTAAATAGGAGAAATAAATTTTATTATTAGCGTTGAATTGTCTGAAATTGCGATTTCCTCCAAATAGTATTTTATCAGGAGAAAAATAAAAGTTATTTTTTAGAATTAAGATCTCTTTGGTCTAAATATATATACACAAGTGTTGTATGCAATTCGCCTGCATATTTTGTAATATTATAGCATTTAAAGACTTCTTGAATATTATCAGGCGAATTTTATGCTTAAATTTCATATTCATTCCATTTGAACCAAAATTAAATTGAAAATATAATTTCGATAATTTGCGAGATGTTTTTCTAAAATTTTGATTTTCTTTAGATAATATTGTATTTAAATATTCATCATTGAGGCAATTATGCCGAAAAATATTTTTTTTAAAGAAAGATCTATACCACAATGCAATAATTACTACGGGTCTGATATTGTATTGGTATTCCGGTTCCCTTTATAATTTACCTTATGTTAGGTGCGGAAAATAATAAAATTACTTTTTAAATTGAAAACCTTTCACGCGCATAATTGTAAACATTGTGCTGTATTAAATTAGCCTGCAAAAATTTGTAGTTTTATGGCAAACAACGTTTTTTTAAATATTATCTGGCGAATTTTGGCATTTTTTCTTGTATACATTTCATCTGAACCAGGTTAAGTCGGAGAAAGCAATTTTATTATTTTTATATACTTTTCTAAAACATACCTTTATTCGTTGTTATATTTACTTTTGAAATGTATATGATTTTTGTACATAAAGTTCTGGTTACGATTAGCTGTATACCCGAAGTACTGTATGCAATTCGCCCGTATAATGGTGTATTTTTATACTCTACGAAACACTTGGTGAATATTATCCAGCCAATCTTGGACCCTAATTTCATATCCATTCTATATGAACCAAATTTAAATAGGAGAAATAAATTTAATTATTAGCGTTGAATTGTCTGAAATTGCGATTTCCTCCAAATAGTATTTTATCAGGAGAAAAATAAAAGTTATTTTTTAGAATTAAGATCTCTTTGGTCTAAATATATATACACAAGTGTTGTATGCAATTCGCCTGCATATTTTGTAATATTATAGCATTTAAAGACTTCTTGAATATTATCAGGCGAATTTTATGCTTAAATTTCATATTCATTCCATTTGAACCAAAATTAAATTGAAAATATAATTTCGATAATTTGCGAGATGTTTTTCTAAAATTTTGATTTTCTTTAAATAATATTGTATTTAAATAATCATTATTGAGGCAATTATGCCGAAAAATATTTTTTTTAAAGAAAGATCTATAGCACAATTGCAATAATTACTACGTGTCTGATATTGTATGGGTATTCCGGTTCCCTTTATAATTTACCTTATGCTAGGTGCGGAAAATATTAAAATTACTTTTTAAATTGAAAACCTTTCACGCGCATAATTGTAAACATTGTGCTGTATTAAATTAGCCTGCAAAAATTTGTAGTTTTATGGCAAACAACGTTTTTTTAAATATTATCTGGCGAATTTTGGCATTTTTTCTTGTATACATTTCATCTAAACCAGGTTAAGTCGGAGAAAGCAATTTTATTATTTTTATATACTTTTCTAAAACATACCTTTATTCATTGTTATATTTACTTTTGAAATGTATATGATTTTTGTACATAAAGTTCTGGTTACCATTAGCTGTATACCCGAAGTACTGTATGCAATTCGCCCTTATAATTGTGTACTTTTATACTCTACGAAACACTTGGTGAATATTATCCAGCCAATCTTGGACCCTAATTTCATATCCATTCTATATGAACCAAATTTAAATAGGAGAAATAAATTTTATTATTAGCGCTGAATTGTCTGAAATTGCGATTTCCTCCAAATAGTATTTTATCAGGAGAAAAATAAAAGTTATTTTTTAGAATTAAGATCTCTTTGGCCTAAATATATATACACAAGTGTTGTATGCAATTCGCCTGCATATTTTGTAATATTATAGCATTTAAAGACTTCTTGAATATTATCAGGCGAATTTTATGCTTAAATTTCATATTCATTCCATTTGAACCAAAATTAAATTGAAAATATAATTTCGATAATTTGCGAGATGTTTTTCTAAAATTTTGATTTTCTTTAAATAATATTGTATTTAAATATTCATTATTGAGGCAATTATGCCGAAAAATATTTTTTTTAAAGAAAGATCTATAGCACAATTGCAATAATTACTACGTGTCTGATATTGTATGGGTATTCCGGTTCCCTTTATAATTTACCTTATGCTAGGTGCGGAAAATATTAAAATTACTTTTTAAATTGAAAACCTTTCACGCGCATAATTGTAAACATTGTGCTGTATTAAATTAGCCTGCAAAAATTTGTAGTTTTATGGCAAACAACGTTTTTTTAAATATTATCTGGCGAATTTTGGCATTTTTTCTTGTATACATTTCATCTAAACCGGGTTAAGTCGGAGAAAGCAATTTTATTATTTTTATATACTTTTCTAAAACACCCCTTTATTCGTTGTTATATTTACTTTTGAAATGTATATGATTTTTGTACATAAAGTTCTGGTTACGATTAGCTGTATACCCGAAGTACTGTATGCAATTCGCCCTTATAATTGTGTATTTTTATACTCTACGAAACACTTGGTGAATATTATCCAGCCAATCTTGGACCCTAATTTCATATCCATTCTATATGAACCAAATTTAAATAGGAGAAATAAATTTTATTATTAGCGTTGAATTGTCTGAAATTGCGATTTCCTCCAAATAGTATTTTATCAGGAGAAAAATAAAAGTTATTTTTTAGAATTAAGATCTCTTTGGCCTAAATATATATACACAAGTGTTGTATGCAATTCGCCTGCATATTTTGTAATATTATAGCATTTAAAGACTTCTTGAATATTATCAGGCGAATTTTATGCTTAAATTTCATATTCATTCCATTTGAACCAAAATTAAATTGAAAATATAATTTCGATAATTTGCGAGATGTTTTTCTAAAATTTTGATTTTCTTTAAATAATATTGTATTTAAATATTCATTATTGAGGCAATTATTCCGAAAAATATTTTTTTTAAAGAAAGATCTATAGCACAATTGCAATAATTACTACGTGTCTGATATTGTATGGGTATTCCGGTTCCCTTTATAATTTACCTTATGCTAGGTGCGGAAAATATTAAAATTACTTTTTAAATTGAAAACCTTTCACGCGCATAATTGTAAACATTGTGCTGTATTAAATTAGCCTGCAAAAATTTGTAGTTTTATGGCAAACAACGTTTTTTTAAATATTATCTGGCGAATTTTGGCATTTTTTCTTGTATACATTTCATCTAAACCAGGTTAAGTCGGAGAAAGCAATTTTATTATTATTATATACTTTTCTAAAACACCCCTTTATTCGTTGTTATATTTACTTTTGAAATGTATATGATTTTTGTACATAAAGTTCTGGTTACGATTAGCTGTATACCCGAAGTACTGTATGCAATTCGCCCTTATAATTGTGTATTTTTATACTCTACGAAACACTTGGTGAATATTATCCAGCCAATCTTGGACCCTAATTTCATATCCATTCTATATGAACCAAATTTAAATAGGAGAAATAAATTTTATTATTAGCGTTGAATTGTCTGAAATTGCGATTTCCTCCAAATAGTATTTTATCAGGAGAAAAATAAAAGTTATTTTTTAGAATTAAGATCTCTTTGGCCTAAATATATATACACAAGTGTTGTATGCAATTCGCCTGCATATTTTGTAATATTATAGCATTTAAAGACTTCTTGAATATTATCAGGCGAATTTTATGCTTAAATTTCATATTCATTCCATTTGAACCAAAATTAAATTGAAAATATAATTTCGATAATTTGCGAGATGTTTTTCTAAAATTTTGATTTTCTTTAAATAATATTGTATTTAAATATTCATTATTGAGGCAATTATGCCGAAAAATATTTTTTTTAAGGAAAGATCTATAGCACAATTGCAATAATTACTACGTGTCTGATATTGTATGGGTATTCCGGTTCCCTTTATAATTTACCTTATGCTAGGTGCGGAAAATATTAAAATTACTTTTTAAATTGAAAACCTTTCACGCGCATAATTGTAAACATTGTGCTGTATTAAATTAGCCTGCAAAAATTTGTAGTTTTATGGCAAACAACGTTTTTTTAAATATTATCTGGCGAATTTTGGCATTTTTTCTTGTATACATTTCATCTAAACCAGGTTAAGTCGGAGAAAGCAATTTTATTATTATTATATACTTTTCTAAAACACCCCTTTATTCGTTGTTATATTTACTTTTGAAATGTATATGATTTTTGTACATAAAGTTCTGGTTACGATTAGCTGTATACCCGAAGTACTGTATGCAATTCGCCCTTATAATTGTGTATTTTTATACTCTACGAAACACTTGGTGAATATTATCCAGCCAATCTTGGACCCTAATTTCATATCCATTCTATATGAACCAAATTTAAATAGGAGAAATAAATTTTATTATTAGCGTTGAATTGTCTGAAATTGCGATTTCCTCCAAATAGTATTTTATCAGGAGAAAAATAAAAGTTATTTTTTAGAATTAAGATCTCTTTGGCCTAAATATATATACACAAGTGTTGTATGCAATTCGCCTGCATATTTTGTAATATTATAGCATTTAAAGACTTCTTGAATATTATCAGGCGAATTTTATGCTTAAATTTCATATTCATTCCATTTGAACCAAAATTAAATTGAAAATATAATTTCGATAATTTGCGAGATGTTTTTCTAAAATTTTGATTTTCTTTAAATAATATTGTATTTAAATATTCATTATTGAGGCAATTATGCCGAAAAATATTTTTTTTAAGGAAAGATCTATAGCACAATTGCAATAATTACTACGTGTCTGATATTGTATGGGTATTCCGGTTCCCTTTATAATTTACCTTATGCTAGGTGCGGAAAATATTAAAATTACTTTTTAAATTGAAAACCTTTCGCGCGCATAATTGTAAACATTGTGCTGTATTAAATTAGCCTGCAAAAATTTGTAGTTTTATGGCAAACAACGTTTTTTTAAATATTATCTGGCGAATTTTGGCATTTTTTCTTGTATACATTTCATCTGAACCAGGTTAAGTCGGAGAAAGCAATTTTATTATTTTTATATACTTTTCTAAAACATACCTTTATTCATTGTTATATTTACTTTTGAAATGTATATGATTTTTGTACATAAAGTTCTGGTTACCATTAGCTGTATACCCGAAGTACTGTATGCAATTCGCCCTTATAATTGTGTACTTTTATACTCTACGAAACACTTGGTGAATATTATCCAGCCAATCTTGGACCCTAATTTCATATCCATTCTATATGAACCAAATTTAAATAGGAGAAATAAATTTTATTATTAGCGTTGAATTGTCTGAAATTGCGATTTCCTCCAAATAGTATTTTATCAGGAGAAAAATAAAAGTTATTTTTTAGAATTAAGATCTCTTTGGCCTAAATATATATACACAAGTGTTGTATGCAATTCGCCTGCATATTTTGTAATATTATAGCATTTAAAGACTTCTTGAATATTATCAGGCGAATTTTATGCTTAAATTTCATATTCATTCCATTTGAACCAAAATTAAATTGAAAATATAATTTCGATAATTTGCGAGATGTTTTTCTAAAATTTTGATTTTCTTTAAATAATATTGTATTTAAATATTCATTATTGAGGCAATTATGCCGAAAAATATTTTTTTTAAAGAAAGATCTATAGTACAATTGCAATAATTACTACGTGTCTGATATTGTATGGGTATTCCGGTTCCCTTTATAATTTACCTTATGCTAGGTGCGGAAAATATTAAAATTACTTTTTAAATTGAAAACCTTTCACGCGCATAATTGTAAACATTGTGCTGTATTAAATTAGCCTGCAAAAATTTGTAGTTTTATGGCAAACAACCTTTTTTTAAATATTATCTGGCGAATTTTGGCATTTTTTCTTGTATACATTTCATCTAAACCAGGTTAAGTCGGAGAAAGCAATTTTATTATTTTTATATACTTTTCTAAAACACCCCTTTATTCGTTGTTATATTTACTTTTGAAATGTATATGATTTTTGTACATAAAGTTCTGGTTACGATTAGCTTTATACCCGAAGTACTGTATGCAATTCGCCCTTATAATTGTGTATTTTTATACTCTACGAAACACTTGGTGAATATTATCCAGCCAATCTTGGACCCTAATTTCATATCCATTCTATATGAACCAAATTTAAATAGGAGAAATAAATTTTATTATTAGCGTTGAATTGTCTGAAATTGCGATTTCCTCCAAATAGTATTTTATCAGGAGAAAAATAAAAGTTATTTTTTAGAATTAAGATCTCTTTGGCCTAAATATATATATATACACAAGTGTTGTATGCAATTCGCCTGCATATTTTGTAATATTATAGCATTTAAAGACTTCTTGAATATTATCAGGCGAATTTTATGCTTAAATTTCATATTCATTCCATTTGAACCAAAATTAAATTGAAAATATAATTTCGATAATTTGCGAGATGTTTTTCTAAAATTTTGATTTTCTTTAAATAATATTGTATTTAAATATTCATTATTGAGGCAATTATGCCGAAAAATATTTTTTTTAAAGAAAGATCTATAGTACAATTGCAATAATTACTACGTGTCTGATATTGTATGGGTATTCCGGTTCCCTTTATAATTTACCTTATGCTAGGTGCGGAAAATATTAAAATTACTTTTTAAATTGAAAACCTTTCACGCGCATAATTGTAAACATTGTGCTGTATTAAATTAGCCTGCAAAAATTTGTAGTTTTATGGCAAACAACGTTTTTTTAAATATTATCTGGCGAATTTTGGCATTTTTTCTTGTATACATTTCATCTAAACCAGGTTAAGTCGGAGAAAGCAATTTTATTATTATTATATACTTTTCTAAAACACCCCTTTATTCGTTGTTATATTTACTTTTGAAATGTATATGATTTTTGTACATAAAGTTCTGGTTACGATTAGCTGTATACCCGAAGTACTGTATGCAATTCGCCCTTATAATTGTGTATTTTTATACTCTACGAAACACTTGGTGAATATTATCCAGCCAATCTTGGACCCTAATTTCATATCCATTCTATATGAACCAAATTTAAATAGGAGAAATAAATTTTATTATTAGCGTTGAATTGTCTGAAATTGCGATTTCCTCCAAATAGTATTTTATCAGGAGAAAAATAAAAGTTATTTTTTAGAATTAAGATCTCTTTGGCCTAAATATATATACACAAGTGTTGTATGCAATTCGCCTGCATATTTTGTAATATTATAGCATTTAAAGACTTCTTGAATATTATCAGGCGAATTTTATGCTTAAATTTCATATTCATTCCATTTGAACCAAAATTAAATTGAAAATATAATTTCGATAATTTGCGAGATGTTTTTCTAAAATTTTGATTTTCTTTAAATAATATTGTATTTAAATATTCATTATTGAGGCAATTATGCTGAAAAATATTTTTTTTAAAGAAAGATCTATACCACAATGCAATAACTACTACGGGTCTGATATTGTATGGGTATTCCGGTTCCCTTTATAATTTACCTTATGCTAGGTGCGGAAAATATTAAAATTACTTTTTAAATTGAAAACCTTTCACGCGCATAATTATAAACATTGTGCTGTATTAAATTAGCCTGCAAAAATTTGTAGTTTTATGGCAAACAACGTTTTTTTAAATATTATCTGGCGAATTTTGGCATTTTTTCTTGTATACATTTCATCTGAACCAGGTTAAGTCGGAGAAAGCAATTTTATTATTTTTATATACTTTTCTAAAACATACCTTTATTCGTTGTTATATTTACTTTTGAAATGTATATGATTTTTGTACATAAAGTTCTGGTTACGATTAGCTGTATACCCGAAGTACTGTATGCAGTTCGCCCTTATAATTGTGTATTTTTATACTCTACGAAACACTTGGTGAATATTATCCAGCCAATCTTGGACCCTAATTTCATATCCATTCTATATGAACCAAATTTAAATAGGAGAAATAAATTTTATTATTAGCGTTGAATTGTCTGAAATTGCGATTTCCTCCAAATAGTATTTTATCAGGAGAAAAATTAAAGTTATTTTTTAGAATTAAGATCTCTTTGGCCTAAATATATATACACAAGTGTTGTATGCAATTCGCCTGCATATTTTGTAATATTATAGCATTTAAAGACTTCTTGAATATTATCAGGCGAATTTTATGCTTAAATTTCATATTCATTCCATTTGAACCAAAATTAAATTGAAAATATAATTTCGATAATTTGCGAGATGTTTTTCTAAAATTTTGATTTTCTTTAAATAATATTGTATTTAAATATTCATTATTGAGGCAATTATGCTGAAAAATATTTTTTTTAAAGAAAGATCTATACCACAATGCAATAACTACTACGGG
The DNA here is from genome assembly GCA_039877585.1 of Heterodera filipjevi. Lineage (NCBI taxonomy): Eukaryota > Metazoa > Nematoda > Chromadorea > Rhabditida > Heteroderidae > Heterodera > Heterodera filipjevi. Next base: position 24,460,909 of record JBDPZO010000002.1, on the reverse strand, counting down.
TCTGATATTGTATGGGTATTCCGGTTCCCTTTATAATTTACCTTATGCTAGGTGCGGAAAATATTAAAATTACTTTTTAAATTGAAAACCTTTCACGCGCATAATTATAAACATTCTGCTGTATTAAATTAGCCTGCAAAAATTTGTAGTTTTATGGCAAACAACGTTTTTTTAAATATTATCTGGCGAATTTTGGCATTTTTTCTTGTATACATTTCATCTGAACCAGGTTAAGTCGGAGAAAGCAATTTTATTATTTTTATATACTTTTCTAAAACATACCTTATTCGTTGTTATATTTACTTTTGAAATGTATATGATTTTTGTACATAAAGTTCTGTTTACGATTAGCTGTATACCCGAAGTACTGTATGCAATTCGCCCTTATAATTGTGTACTTTTATACTCTACGAAATACTTGGTGAATATTATCCAGCCAATCTTGGACCCTAATTTCATATCCATTCTATATTAACCAAATTTAAATAGGAGAAATAAATTTAATTATTAGCGTTGAATTGTCTGAAATTGCGATTTCCTCCAAATAGTATTTTATCAGGAGAAAAATAAAAGTTATTTTTTAGAATTAAGATCTCTTTGGTCTAAATATATATACACAAGTGTTGTATGCAATTCGTCTGCATATTTTGTAATATTATAGCATTTAAAGACTTCTTGAATATTATCAGGCGAATTTTATGCTTAAATTTCATATTCATTCCATTTGAACCAAAATTAAATTGAAAATATAATTTCGATAATTTGCGCGATGTTTTTCTAAAATTTTGATTTTCTTTAAATAATATTGTATTTAAATATTCATTATTGAGGCAATTATGCCGAAAAATATTTTTTTTAAAGAAAGATCTATAGCACAATTGCAATAATTACTACGTGTCTGATATTGTATGGGTATTCCGGTTCCCTTTATAATTTACCTTATGCTAGGTGCGGAAAATATTAAAATTACTTTTTAAATTGAAAACCTTTCACGCGCATAATTGTAAACATTGTGCTGTATTAAATTAGCCTGCAAAAATTTGTAGAACAAACATTTTTTTAAATATTATCTGGCGAATTTTGGCATTTTTTCTTGTATACATTTCATCTGAACCAGGTTAAGTCGGAGAAAGCAATTTTATTATTTTTATATACTTTTCTAAAACACCCCTTTATTCGTTGTTATATTTACTTTTGAAATGTATATGATTTTTGTACATAAAGTTCTGGTTACGATTAGCTGTATACCCGAAGTACTGTATGCAATTCGCCCTTATAATTGTGTATTTTTATACTCTACGAAACACTTGGTGAATATTATCCAGCCAATCTTGGACCCTAATTTCATATCCATTCTATATGAACCAAATTTAAATAGGAGAAATAAATTTTATTATTAGCGTTGAATTGTCTGAAATTGCGATTTCCTCCAAATAGTATTTTATCAGGAGAAAAATAAAAGTTATTTTTTAGAATTAAGATCTCTTTGGCCTAAATATATATACACAAGTGTTGTATGCAATTCGCCTGCATATTTTGTAATATTATAGCATTTAAAGACTTCTTGAATATTATCAGGCGAATTTTATGCTTAAATTTCATATTCATTCCATTTGAACCAAAATTAAATTGAAAATATAATTTCGATAATTTGCGAGATGTTTTTCTAAAATTTTGATTTTCTTTAAATAATATTGTATTTAAATATTCATTATTGAGGCAATTATGCCGAAAAATATTTTTTTTAAAGAAAGATCTATAGCACAATTGCAATAATTACTACGTGTCTGATATTGTATGGGTATTCCGGTTCCCTTTATAATTTACCTTATGCTAGGTGCGGAAAATATTAAAATTACTTTTTAAATTGAAAACCTTTCACGCGCATAATTGTAAACATTGTGCTGTATTAAATTAGCCTGCAAAAATTTGTAGTTTTATGGCAAACAACCTTTTTTTAAATATTATCTGGCGAATTTTGGCATTTTTTCTTGTATACATTTCATCTAAACCAGGTTAAGTCGGAGAAAGCAATTTTATTATTTTTATATACTTTTCTAAAACACCCCTTTATTCGTTGTTATATTTACTTTTGAAATGTATATGATTTTTGTACATAAAGTTCTGGTTACGATTAGCTGTATACCCGAAGTACTGTATGCAATTCGCCCTTATAATTGTGTATTTTTATACTCTACGAAACACTTGTTGAATATTATCCAGCCAATCTTGGACCCTAATTTCATATCCATTCTATATGAACCAAATTTAAATAGGAGAAATAAATTTTATTATTAGCGTTGAATTGTCTGAAATTGCGATTTCCTCCAAATAGTATTTTATCAGGAGAAAAATAAAAGTTATTTTTTAGAATTAAGATCTCTTTGGCCTAAATATATATACACAAATTCCATTTGAACCAAAATTAAATTGAAAATATAATTTCGATAATTTGCGAGATGTTTTTCTAAAATTTTGATTTTCTTTAGATAATATTGTATTTAAATATTCATCATTGAGGCAATTATGCCGAAAAATATTTTTTTTAAAGAAAGATCTATACCACAATGCAATAATTACTACGGGTCTGATATTGTATGGGTATTCCGGTTCCCTTTATAATTTACCTTATGCTAGGTGCGGAAAATATTAAAATTACTTTTTAAATTGAAAACCTTTCACGCGCATAATTGTAAACATTGTGCTGTATTAAATTAGCCTGCAAAAATTTGTAGTTTTATGGCAAACAACGTTTTTTTAAATATTATCGGGCGAATTTTGGCATTTTTTCTTGTATACATTTCATCTAAACCAGGTTAAGTCGGAGAAAGCAATTTTATTATTATTATATACTTTTCTAAAACACCCCTTTATTCGTTGTTATATTTACTTTTGAAATGTATATGATTTTTGTACATAAAGTTCTGTTTACGATTAGCTGTATACCCGAAGTACTGTATGCAATTCGCCCTTATAATTGTGTACTTTTATACTCTACGAAATACTTGGTGAATATTATCCAGCCAATCTTGGACCCTAATTTCATATCCATTCTATATTAACCAAATTTAAATAGGAGAAATAAATTTAATTATTAGCGTTGAATTGTCTGAAATTGCGATTTCCTCCAAATAGTATTTTATCAGGAGAAAAATAAAAGTTATTTTTTAGAATTAAGATCTCTTTGGTCTAAATATATATACACAAGTGTTGTATGCAATTCGTCTGCATATTTTGTAATATTATAGCATTTAAAGACTTCTTGAATATTATCAGGCGAATTTTATGCTTAAATTTCATATTCATTCCATTTGAACCAAAATTAAATTGAAAATATAATTTCGATAATTTGCGAGATGTTTTTCTAAAATTTTGATTTTCTTTAAATAATATTGTATTTAAATATTCATTATTGAGGCAATTATGCCGAAAAATATTTTTTTTAAAGAAAGATCTATAGCACAATTGCAATAATTACTACGTGTCTGATATTGTATGGGTATTCCGGTTCCCTTTATAATTTACCTTATGCTAGGTGCGGAAAATATTAAAATTACTTTTTAAATTGAAAACCTTTCACGCGCATAATTGTAAACATTGTGCTGTATTAAATTAGCCTGCAAAAATTTGTAGAACAAACATTTTTTTAAATATTATCTGGCGAATTTTGGCATTTTTTCTTGTATACATTTCATCTGAACCAGGTTAAGTCGGAGAAAGCAATTTTATTATTTTTATATACTTTTCTAAAACACCCCTTTATTCGTTGTTATATTTACTTTTGAAATGTATATGATTTTTGTACATAAAGTTCTGGTTACGATTAGCTGTATACCCGAAGTACTGTATGCAATTCGCCCTTATAATTGTGTATTTTTATACTCTACGAAACACTTGGTGAATATTATCCAGCCAATCTTGGACCCTAATTTCATATCCATTCTATATGAACCAAATTTAAATAGGAGAAATAAATTTTATTATTAGCGTTGAATTGTCTGAAATTGCGATTTCCTCTAAATAGTATTTTATCAGGAGAAAAATAAAAGTTATTTTTTAGAATTAAGATCTCTTTGGCCTAAATATATACACAAATTCCATTTGAACCAAAATTAAATTGAAAATATAATTTCGATAATTTGCGAGATGTTTTTCTAAAATTTTGATTTTCTTTAGATAATATTGTATTTAAATATTCATCATTGAGGCAATTATGCCGAAAAATATTTTTTTTAAAGAAAGATCTATACCACAATGCAATAATTACTACGGGTCTGATATTGTATGGGTATTCCGGTTCCCTTTATAATTTACCTTATGCTAGGTGCGGAAAATATTAAAATTACTTTTTAAATTGAAAACCTTTCACGCGCATAATTGTAAACATTGTGCTGTATTAAATTAGCCTGCAAAAATTTGTAGTTTTATGGCAAACAACGTTTTTTTAAATATTATCTGGCGAATTTTGGCATTTTTTCTTGTATACATTTCATCTGAACCAGGTTAAGTCGGAGAAAGCAATTTTATTATTATTATATACTTTTCTAAAACACCCCTTTATTCGTTGTTATATTTACTTTTGAAATGTATATGATTTTTGTACATAAAGTTCTGGTTACGATTAGCTGTATACCCGAAGTACTGTATGCAATTCGCCCTTATAATTGTGTATTTTTATACTCTACGAAACACTTGTTGAATATTATCCAGCCAATCTTGGACCCTAATTTCATATCCATTCTATATGAACCAAATTTAAATAGGAGAAATAAATTTTATTATTAGCGTTGAATTGTCTGAAATTGCGATTTCCTCCAAATAGTATTTTATCAGGAGAAAAATAAAAGTTATTTTTTAGAATTAAGATCTCTTTGGCCTAAATATATATACACAAGTGTTGTATGCAATTCGCCTGCATATTTTGTAATATTATAGCATTTAAAGACTTCTTGAATATTATCAGGCGAATTTTATGCTTAAATTTCATATTCATTCCATTTGAACCAAAATTAAATTGAAAATATAATTTCGATAATTTGCGAGATGTTTTTCTAAAATTTTGATTTTCTTTAAATAATATTGTATTTAAATATTCATTATTGAGGCAATTATGCCGAAAAATATTTTTTTTAAAGAAAGATCTATAGCACAATTGCAATAATTACTACGTGTCTGATATTGTATGGGTATTCCGGTTCCCTTTATAATTTACCTTATGCTAGGTGCGGAAAATATTAAAATTACTTTTTAAATTGAAAACCTTTCACGCGCATAATTGTAAACATTGTGCTGTATTAAATTAGCCTGCAAAAATTTGTAGAACAAACATTTTTTTAAATATTATCTGGCGAATTTTGGCATTTTTTCTTGTATACATTTCATCTGAACCAGGTTAAGTCGGAGAAAGCAATTTTATTATTATTATATACTTTTCTAAAACACCCCTTTATTCGTTGTTATATTTACTTTTGAAATGTATATGATTTTTGTACATAAAGTTCTGGTTACGATTAGCTGTATACCCGAAGTACTGTATGCAATTCGCCCTTATAATTGTGTATTTTTATACTCTACGAAACACTTGTTGAATATTATCCAGCCAATCTTGGACCCTAATTTCATATCCATTCTATATGAACCAAATTTAAATAGGAGAAATAAATTTTATTATTAGCGTTGAATTGTCTGAAATTGCGATTTCCTCCAAATAGTATTTTATCAGGAGAAAAATAAAAGTTATTTTTAGAATTAAGATCTCTTTGGCCTAAATATATATACACAAGTGTTGTATGCAATTCGCCTGCATATTTTGTAATATTATAGCATTTAAAGACTTCTTGAATATTATCAGGCGAATTTTATGCTTAAATTTCATATTCATTCCATTTGAACCAAAATTAAATTGAAAATATAATTTCGATAATTTGCGAGATGTTTTTCTAAAATTTTGATTTTCTTTAAATAATATTGTATTTAAATATTCATTATTGAGGCAATTATGCCGAAAAATATTTTTTTTAAAGAAAGATCTATAGCACAATTGCAATAATTACTACGTGTCTGATATTGTATGGGTATTCCGGTTCCCTTTATAATTTACCTTATGCTAGGTGCGGAAAATATTAAAATTACTTTTTAAATTGAAAACCTTTCACGCGCATAATTGTAAACATTGTGCTGTATTAAATTAGCCTGCAAAAATTTGTAGAACAAACATTTTTTTAAATATTATCTGGCGAATTTTGGCATTTTTTCTTGTATACATTTCATCTGAACCAGGTTAAGTCGGAGAAAGCAATTTTATTATTTTTATATACTTTTCTAAAACACCCCTTTATTCGTTGTTATATTTACTTTTGAAATGTATATGATTTTTGTACATAAAGTTCTGGTTACGATTAGCTGTATACCCGAAGTACTGTATGCAATTCGCCCTTATAATTGTGTATTTTTATACTCTACGAAACACTTGGTGAATATTATCCAGCCAATCTTGGACCCTAATTTCATATCCATTCTATATGAACCAAATTTAAATAGGAGAAATAAATTTTATTATTAGCGTTGAATTGTCTGAAATTGCGATTTCCTCCAAATAGTATTTTATCAGGAGAAAAATAAAAGTTATTTTTTAGAATTAAGATCTCTTTGGCCTAAATATATATACACAAGTGTTGTATGCAATTCGCCTGCATATTTTGTAATATTATAGCATTTAAAGACTTCTTGAATATTATCAGGCGAATTTTATGCTTAAATTTCATATTCATTCCATTTGAACCAAAATTAAATTGAAAATATAATTTCGATAATTTGCGAGATGTTTTTCTAAAATTTTGATTTTCTTTAAATATATTGTATTTAAATATTCATCATTGAGGCAATTATGCCGAAAAATATTTTTTTTAAAGAAAGATCTATACCACAATGCAATAATTACTACGGGTCTGATATTGTATGGGTATTCCGGTTCCCTTTATAATTTACCTTATGCTAGGTGCGGAAAATATTAAAATTACTTTTTAAATTGAAAACCTTTCACGCGCATAATTGTAAACATTGTGCTGTATTAAATTAGCCTGCAAAAATTTGTAGTTTTATGGCAAACAACGTTTTTTTAAATATTATCTGGCGAATTTTGGCATTTTTTCTTGTATACATTTCATCTGAACCAGGTTAAGTCGGAGAAAGCAATTTTATTATTTTTATATACTTTTCTAAAACATACCTTTATTCGTTGTTATATTTACTTTTGAAATGTATATGATTTTTGTACATAAAGTTCTGGTTACGATTAGCTGTATACCCGAAGTACTGTATGCAATTCGCCCGTATAATGGTGTATTTTTATACTCTACGAAACACTTGGTGAATATTATCCAGCCAATCTTGGACCCTAATTTCATATCCATTCTATATGAACCAAATTTAAATAGGAGAAATAAATTTAATTATTAGCGTTGAATTGTCTGAAATTGCGATTTCCTCCAAATAGTATTTTATCAGGAGAAAAATAAAAGTTATTTTTTAGAATTAAGATCTCTTTGGTCTAAATATATATACACAAGTGTTGTATGCAATTCGCCTGCATATTTTGTAATATTATAGCATTTAAAGACTTCTTGAATATTATCAGGCGAATTTTATGCTTAAATTTCATATTCATTCCATTTGAACCAAAATTAAATTGAAAATATAATTTCGATAATTTGCGAGATGTTTTTCTAAAATTTTGATTTTCTTTAAATAATATTGTATTTAAATATTCATTATTGAGGCAATTATGCCGAAAAATATTTTTTTTAAAGAAAGATCTATAGCACAATTGCAATAATTACTACGTGTCTGATATTGTATGGGTATTCCGGTTCCCTTTATAATTTACCTTATGCTAGGTGCGGAAAATATTAAAATTACTTTTTAAATTGAAAACCTTTCACGCGCATAATTGTAAACATTGTGCTGTATTAAATTAGCCTGCAAAAATTTGTAGTTTTATGGCAAACAACGTTTTTTTAAATATTATCTGGCGAATTTTGGCATTTTTTCTTGTATACATTTCATCTGAACCAGGTTAAGTCGGAGAAAGCAATTTTATTATTTTTATATACTTTTCTAAAACATACCTTATTCGTTGTTATATTTACTTTTGAAATGTATATGATTTTTGTACATAAAGTTCTGTTTACGATTAGCTGTATACCCGAAGTACTGTATGCAATTCGCCCTTATAATTGTGTATTTTTATACTCTACGAAACACTTGTTGAATATTATCCAGCCAATCTTGGACCCTAATTTCATATCCATTCTATATGAACCAAATTTAAATAGGAGAAATAAATTTTATTATTAGCGTTGAATTGTCTGAAATTGCGATTTCCTCCAAATAGTATTTTATCAGGAGAAAAATAAAAGTTATTTTTTAGAATTAAGATCTCTTTGGCCTAAATATATATACACAAGTGTTGTATGCAATTCGCCTGCATATTTTGTAATATTATAGCATTTAAAGACTTCTTGAATATTATCAGGCGAATTTTATGCTTAAATTTCATATTCATTCCATTTGAACCAAAATTAAATTGAAAATATAATTTCGATAATTTGCGAGATGTTTTTCTAAAATTTTGATTTTCTTTAAATAATATTGTATTTAAATATTCATTATTGAGGCAATTATGCCGAAAAATATTTTTTTTAAGGAAAGATCTATAGCACAATTGCAATAATTACTACGTGTCTGATATTGTATGGGTATTCCGGTTCCCTTTATAATTTACCTTATGCTAGGTGCGGAAAATATTAAAATTACTTTTTAAATTGAAAACCTTTCACGCGCATAATTGTAAACATTGTGCTGTATTAAATTAGCCTGCAAAAATTTGTAGTTTTATGGCAAACAACGTTTTTTTAAATATTATCGGGCGAATTTTGGCATTTTTTCTTGTATACATTTCATCTAAACCAGGTTAAGTCGGAGAAAGCAATTTTATTATTATTATATACTTTTCTAAAACACCCCTTTATTCGTTGTTATATTTACTTTTGAAATGTATATGATTTTTGTACATAAAGTTCTGGTTACGATTAGCTGTATACCCGAAGTACTGTATGCAATTCGCCCTTATAATTGTGTATTTTTATACTCTACGAAACACTTGTTGAATATTATCCAGCCAATCTTGGACCCTAATTTCATATCCATTCTATATGAACCAAATTTAAATAGGAGAAATAAATTTTATTATTAGCGTTGAATTGTCTGAAATTGCGATTTCCTCCAAATAGTATTTTATCAGGAGAAAAATAAAAGTTATTTTTTAGAATTAAGATCTCTTTGGCCTAAATATATATACACAAGTGTTGTATGCAATTCGCCTGCATATTTTGTAATATTATAGCATTTAAAGACTTCTTGAATATTATCAGGCGAATTTTATGCTTAAATTTCATATTCATTCCATTTGAACCAAAATTAAATTGAAAATATAATTTCGATAATTTGCGAGATGTTTTTCTAAAATTTTGATTTTCTTTAAATAATATTGTATTTAAATATTCATTATTGAGGCAATTATGCCGAAAAATATTTTTTTTAAGGAAAGATCTATAGCACAATTGCAATAATTACTACGTGTCTGATATTGTATGGGTATTCCGGTTCCCTTTATAATTTACCTTATGCTAGGTGCGGAAAATATTAAAATTACTTTTTAAATTGAAAACCTTTCACGCGCATAATTGTAAACATTGTGCTGTATTAAATTAGCCTGCAAAAATTTGTAGTTTTATGGTAAACAACGTTTTTTTAAATATTATCTGGCGAATTTTGGCATTTTTTCTTGTATACATTTCATCTAAACCAGGTTAAGTCGGAGAAAGCAATTTTATTATTTTTATATACTTTTCTAAAACACCCCTTTATTCGTTGTTATATTTACTTTTGAAATGTATATGATTTTTGTACATAAAGTTCTGGTTACGATTAGCTTTATACCCGAAGTACTGTATGCAATTCGCCCTTATAATTGTGTATTTTTATACTCTACGAAACACTTGGTGAATATTATCCAGCCAATCTTGGACCCTAATTTCATATCCATTCTATATGAACCAAATTTAAATAGGAGAAATAAATTTTATTATTAGCGTTGAATTGTCTGAAATTGCGATTTCCTCCAAATAGTATTTTATCAGGAGAAAAATAAAAGTTATTTTTTAGAATTAAGATCTCTTTGGCCTAAATATATATACACAAGTGTTGTATGCAATTCGCCTGCATATTTTGTAATATTATAGCATTTAAAGACTTCTTGAATATTATCAGGCGAATTTTATGCTTAAATTTCATATTCATTCCATTTGAACCAAAATTAAATTGAAAATATAATTTCGATAATTTGCGAGATGTTTTTCTAAAATTTTGATTTTCTTTAAATAATATTGTATTTAAATATTCATTATTGAGGCAATTATGCCGAAAAATATTTTTTTTAAAGAAAGATCTATAGTACAATTGCAATAATTACTACGTGTCTGATATTGTATGGGTATTCCGGTTCCCTTTATAATTTACCTTATGCTAGGTGCGGAAAATATTAAAATTACTTTTTAAATTGAAAACCTTTCACGCGCATAATTGTAAACATTGTGCTGTATTAAATTAGCCTGCAAAAATTTGTAGTTTTATGGCAAACAACGTTTTTTTAAATATTATCTGGCGAATTTTGGCATTTTTTCTTGTATACATTTCATCTAAACCAGGTTAAGTCGGAGAAAGCAATTTTATTATTATTATATACTTTTCTAAAACACCCCTTTATTCGTTGTTATATTTACTTTTGAAATGTATATGATTTTTGTACATAAAGTTCTGGTTACGATTAGCTGTATACCCGAAGTACTGTATGCAATTCGCCCTTATAATTGTGTAGTTTTATACTCTACGAAACACTTGGTGAATATTATCCAGCCAATCTTGGACCCTAATTTCATATCCATTCTATATGAACCAAATTTAAATAGGAGAAATAAATTTTATTATTAGCGTTGAATTGTCTGAAATTGCGATTTCCTCCAAATAGTATTTTATCAGGAGAAAAATAAAAGTTATTTTTTAGAATTAAGATCTCTTTGGCCTAAATATATATACACAAGTGTTGTATGCAATTCGCCTGCATATTTTGTAATATTATAGCATTTAAAGACTTCTTGAATATTATCAGGCGAATTTTATGCTTAAATTTCATATTCATTCCATTTGAACCAAAATTAAATTGAAAATATAATTTCGATAATTTGCGAGATGTTTTTCTAAAATTTTGATTTTCTTTAAATAATATTGTATTTAAATATTCATTATTGAGGCAATTATGCTGAAAAATATTTTTTTTAAAGAAAGATCTATACCACAATGCAATAACTACTACGGGTCTGATATTGTATGGGTATTCCGGTTCCCTTTATAATTTACCTTATGCTAGGTGCGGAAAATATTAAAATTACTTTTTAAATTGAAAACCTTTCACGCGCATAATTATAAACATTGTGCTGTATTAAATTAGCCTGCAAAAATTTGTAGTTTTATGGCAAACAACGTTTTTTTAAATATTATCTGGCGAATTTTGGCATTTTTTCTTGTATACATTTCATCTGAACCAGGTTAAGTCGGAGAAAGCAATTTTATTATTTTTATATACTTTTCTAAAACATACCTTTATTCGTTGTTATATTTACTTTTGAAATGTATATGATTTTTGTACATAAAGTTCTGTTTACGATTAGCTGTATACCCGAAGTACTGTATGCAATTCGCCCTTATAATTGTGTACTTTTATACTCTACGAAATACTTGGTGAATATTATCCAGCCAATCTTGGACCCTAATTTCATATCCATTCTATATTAACCAAATTTAAATAGGAGAAATAAATTTAATTATTAGCGTTGAATTGTCTGAAATTGCGTTTTCCTCCAAATAGTATTTTATCAGGAGAAAAATAAAAGTTATTTTTTAGAATTAAGATCTCTTTGGTCTAAATATATATACACAAGTGTTGTATGCAATTCGCCTGCATATTTTGTAATATTATAGCATTTAAAGACTTCTTGAATATTATCAGGCGAATTTTATGCTTAAATTTCATATTCATTCCATTTGAACCAAAATTAAATTGAAAATATAATTTCGATAATTTGCGAGATGTTTTTCTAAAATTTTGATTTTCTTTAAATAATATTGTATTTAAATATTCATTATTGAGGCAATTATGCCGAAAAATATTTTTTTTAAAGAAAGATCTATAGTACAATTGCAATAATTACTACGTGTCTGATATTGTATGGGTATTCCGGTTCCCTTTATAATTTACCTTATGCTAGGTGCGGAAAATATTAAAATTACTTTTTAAATTGAAAACCTTTCACGCGCATAATTGTAAACATTGTGCTGTATTAAATTAGCCTGCAAAAATTTGTAGTTTTATGGTAAACAACGTTTTTTTAAATATTATCTGGCGAATTTTGGCATTTTTTCTTGTATACATTTCATCTAAACCAGGTTAAGTCGGAGAAAGCAATTTTATTATTTTTATATACTTTTCTAAAACACCCCTTTATTCGTTGTTATATTTACTTTTGAAATGTATATGATTTTTGTACATAAAGTTCTGGTTACGATTAGCTTTATACCCGAAGTACTGTATGCAATTCGCCCTTATAATTGTGTATTTTTATACTCTACGAAACACTTGGTGAATATTATCCAGCCAATCTTGGACCCTAATTTCATATCCATTCTATATGAACCAAATTTAAATAGGAGAAATAAATTTTATTATTAGCGTTGAATTGTCTGAAATTGCGATTTCCTCCAAATAGTATTTTATCAGGAGAAAAATAAAAGTTATTTTTTAGAATTAAGATCTCTTTGGCCTAAATATATATACACAAGTGTTGTATGCAATTCGCCTGCATATTTTGTAATATTATAGCATTTAAAGACTTCTTGAATATTATCAGGCGAATTTTATGCTTAAATTTCATATTCATTCCATTTGAACCAAAATTAAATTGAAAATATAATTTCGATAATTTGCGAGATGTTTTTCTAAAATTTTGATTTTCTTTAAATAATATTGTATTTAAATATTCATTATTGAGGCAATTATGCCGAAAAATATTTTTTTTAAAGAAAGATCTATAGTACAATTGCAATAATTACTACGTGTCTGATATTGTATGGGTATTCCGGTTCCCTTTATAATTTACCTTATGCTAGGTGCGGAAAATATTAAAATTACTTTTTAAATTGAAAACCTTTCACGCGCATAATTGTAAACATTGTGCTGTATTAAATTAGCCTGCAAAAATTTGTAGTTTTATGGCAAACAACGTTTTTTTAAATATTATCTGGCGAATTTTGGCATTTTTTCTTGTATACATTTCATCTAAACCAGGTTAAGTCGGAGAAAGCAATTTTATTGTTTTTATATACTTTTCTAAAACACCCCTTTATTCGTTGTTATATTTACTTTTGAAATGTATATGATTTTTGTACATAAAGTTCTGGTTACGATTAGCTGTATACCCGAAGTACTGTATGCAATTCGCCCTTATAATTGTGTATTTTTATACTCTACGAAACACTTGGTGAATATTATCCAGCCAATCTTGGACCCTAATTTCATATCCATTCTATATGAACCAAATTTAAATAGGAGAAATAAATTTTATTATTAGCGTTGAATTGTCTGAAATTGCGATTTCCTCCAAATAGTATTTTATCAGGAGAAAAATAAAAGTTATTTTTTAGAATTAAGATCTCTTTGGCCTAAATATATATACACAAGTGTTGTATGCAATTCGCCTGCATATTTTGTAATATTATAGCATTTAAAGACTTCTTGAATATTATCAGGCGAATTTTATGCTTAAATTTCATATTCATTCCATTTGAACCAAAATTAAATTGAAAATATAATTTCGATAATTTGCGAGATGTTTTTCTAAAATTTTGATTTTCTTTAAATAATATTGTATTTAAATATTCATTATTGAGGCAATTATGCTGAAAAATATTTTTTTTAAAGAAAGATCTATACCACAATGCAATAACTACTACGGGTCTGATATTGTATGGGTATTCCGGTTCCCTTTATAATTTACCTTATGCTAGGTGCGGAAAATATTAAAATTACTTTTTAAATTGAAAACCTTTCACGCGCATAATTATAAACATTGTGCTGTATTAAATTAGCCTGCAAAAATTTGTAGTTTTATGGCAAACAACGTTTTTTTAAATATTATCTGGCGAATTTTGGCATTTTTTCTTGTATACATTTCATCTGAACCAGGTTAAGTCGGAGAAAGCAATTTTATTATTTTTATATACTTTTCTAAAACATACCTTTATTCGTTGTTATATTTACTTTTGAAATGTATATGATTTTTGTACATAAAGTTCTGTTTACGATTAGCTGTATACCCGAAGTACTGTATGCAATTCGCCCTTATAATTGTGTACTTTTATACTCTACGAAATACTTGGTGAATATTATCCAGCCAATCTTGGACCCTAATTTCATATCCATTCTATATTAACCAAATTTAAATAGGATAAATAAATTTAATTATTAGCGTTGAATTGTCTGAAATTGCGATTTCCTCCAAATAGTATTTTATCAGGAGAAAAATAAAAGTTATTTTTTAGAATTAAGATCTCTTTGGTCTAAATATATATACACAAGTGTTGTATGCAATTCGTCTGCATATTTTGTAATATTATAGCATTTAAAGACTTCTTGAATATTATCAGGCGAATTTTATGCTTAAATTTCATATTCATTCCATTTGAACCAAAATTAAATTGAAAATATAATTTCGATAATTTGCGAGATGTTTTTCTAAAATTTTGATTTTCTTTAAATAATATTGTATTTAAATATTCATTATTGAGGCAATTATGCCGAAAAATATTTTTTTTTAAAGAAAGATCTATAGCACAATTGCAATAATTACTACGTGTCTGATATTGTATGGGTATTCCGGTTCCCTTTATAATTTACCTTATGCTAGGTGCGGAAAATATTAAAATTACTTTTTAAATTGAAAACCTTTCACGCGCATAATTGTAAACATTGTGCTGTATTAAATTAGCCTGCAAAAATTTGTAGAACAAACATTTTTTTAAATATTATCTGGCGAATTTTGGCATTTTTTCTTGTATACATTTCATCTGAACCAGGTTAAGTCGGAGAAAGCAATTTTATTATTTTTATATACTTTTCTAAAACACCCCTTTATTCGTTGTTATATTTACTTTTGAAATGTATATGATTTTTGTACATAAAGTTCTGGTTACGATTAGCTGTATACCCGAAGTACTGTATGCAATTCGCCCTTATAATTGTGTATTTTTATACTCTACGAAACACTTGGTGAATATTATCCAGCCAATCTTGGACCCTAATTTCATATCCATTCTATATGAACCAAATTTAAATAGGAGAAATAAATTTTATTATTAGCGTTGAATTGTCTGAAATTGCGATTTCCTCCAAATAGTATTTTATCAGGAGAAAAATAAAAGTTATTTTTTAGAATTAAGATCTCTTTGGCCTAAATATATATACACAAGTGTTGTATGCAATTCGCCTGCATATTTTGTAATATTATAGCATTTAAAGACTTCTTGAATATTATCAGGCGAATTTTATGCTTAAATTTCATATTCATTCCATTTGAACCAAAATTAAATTGAAAATATAATTTCGATAATTTGCGAGATGTTTTTCTAAAATTTTGATTTACTTTAAATAATATTGTATTTAATTATGCATTATTGAGGCAATTATGCCGAAAAATATTTTTTTTAAAGAAAGATCTATAACACAATGCAATAATTACTACGGGTCTGTTATTGTATTGGTATTCCGGTTCCCTTTATAATTTACCTTATGCTAGGTGCGGAAAATATTAAAATTACTTTTTAAATTGAAAACCTTTCACGCGCATAATTATAAACATTGTGCTGTATTAAATTAGCCTGCAAAAATTTGTAGTTTTATGGCAAACAACGTTTTTTTTAATATTATCTGGCGAATTTTGGCATTTTTTCTTGTATACATTTCATCTGAACCAGGTTAAGTCGGAGAAAGCAATTTTATTATTTTTATATACTTTTCTAAAACACCCCTTTATTCGTTGTTATATTTACTTTTGAAATGTATATGATTTTTGTACATAAAGTTCTGGTTACGATTAGCTGTATACCCGAAGTACTGTATGCAATTCGCCCTTATAATTGTGTATTTTTATACTCTACGAAACACTTGGTGAATATTATCCAGCCAATCTTGGACCCTAATTTCATATCCATTCTATATGAACCAAATTTAAATAGGAGAAATAAATTTTATTATTAGCGTTGAATTGTCTGAAATTGCGATTTCCTCCAAATAGTATTTTATCAGGAGAAAAATAAAAGTTATTTTTTAGAATTAAGATCTCTTTGGCCTAAATATATATACACAAGTGTTGTATGCAATTCGCCTGCATATTTTGTAATATTATAGCATTTAAAGACTTCTTGAATATTATCAGGCGAATTTTATGCTTAAATTTCATATTCATTCCATTTGAACCAAAATTAAATTGAAAATATAATTTCGATAATTTGCGAGATGTTTTTCTAAAATTTTGATTTACTTTAAATAATATTGTATTTAATTATGCATTATTGAGGCAATTATGCCGAAAAATATTTTTTTTAAAGAAAGATCTATAACACAATGCAATAATTACTACGGGTCTGTTATTGTATTGGTATTCCGGTTCCCTTTATAATTTACCTTATGCTAGGTGCGGAAAATATTAAAATTACTTTTTAAATTGAAAACCTTTCACGCGCATAATTATAAACATTGTGCTGTATTAAATTAGCCTGCAAAAATTTGTAGTTTTATGGCAAACAACGTTTTTTTTAATATTATCTGGCGAATTTTGGCATTTTTTCTTGTATACATTTCATCTGAACCAGGGTAAGTCGGAGAAAGCAACTTTATTATTTTCATAGACTTTTCTAACACCCTTTATTCGTTGTTATATTTACCTTTAAAATATATATGATTTTTGTAATTATAAGTTCTGGTTACGATTAGCTGTATACCCGAAGTACTGTATGCAATTCGCCCTTATAATTGTGTATTTTTACACTCTACGAAACACTTGGTGAATATTATCCAGCCAATCTTGTCATAATACATGCTCAAAGGGGGTCGTCAAAAGGGGGGAACATTATGAAAATGAACAGTACCCGTAGACCCATTAAGATATTCTAACAAAATATGAAGTTTTTTCGATATACGCCTAAAAAATGTTGGCTTTGGCGTTCCTAACTCCTTCGTATGCTCACTTTTCCTCATCAATGTTGGTATCATTCGACGCAGCATGGCCAGCTGTTCATTTCGAAATGTATCATTGAGGGGGCTATCTGCCAGCCGTGTCGAGATGTGGCCCTTCAAAGCCGGTTGGGGCAACTGTACTGAAAAGTGAAAATCCTGAGCAGAATGCCAAACAATAATGCATTTCATTCTTTTTAAAAATTTGCTTGGCGATATTAATTGCTTCGTTTTTGATGAAAACTATTACGTCTCTTTTGAAAAAAACAAAAATCAAAATTTTTGCTTTTAACTTTCGCCTCATCCGAATCAAATATTTGATTTTGGCTAAACTCAGGCTTCTGCCTTTTGTTGTCATAATACATGCTCAAAGGGGGTCGTCAAAAGGGGGGAACATTATGAAAATGAACAGTACCCGTAGACCCATTAAGATATTCTAACAAAATATGAAGTTTTTTCGATATACGCCTAAAAAATGTTGGCTTTGGCGTTCCTAACTCCTTCGTATGCTCACTTTTCCTCATCAATGTTGGTATCATTCGACGCAGCATGGCCAGCTGTTCATTTCGAAATGTATCATTGAGGGGGCTATCTGCCAGCCGTGTCGAGATGTGGCCCTTCAAAGCCGGTTGGGGCAACTGTACTGAAAAGTGAAAATCCTGAGCAGAATGCCAAACAATAATGCATTTCATTCTTTTTAAAAATTTGCTTGGCGATATTAATTGCTTCGTTTTTGATGAAAACTATTACGTCTCTTTTGAAAAAAACAAAAATCAAAATTTTTGCTTTTAACTTTCGCCTCATCCGAATCAAATATTTGATTTTGGCTAAACTCAGGCTTCTGCCTTTTGTTGTCATAATACATGCTCAAAGGGGGTCGTCAAAAGGGGGGAACATTATGAAAATGAACAGTACCCGTAGACCCATTAAGATATTCTAACAAAATATGAAGTTTTTTCGATATACGCCTAAAAAATGTTGGCTTTGGCGTTCCTAACTCCTTCGTATGCTCACTTTTCCTCATCAATGTTGGTATCATTCGACGCAGCATGGCCAGCTGTTCATTTCGAAATGTATCATTGAGGGGGCTATCTGCCAGCCGTGTCGAGATGTGGCCCTTCAAAGCCGGTTGGGGCAACTGTACTGAAAAGTGAAAATCCTGAGCAGAATGCCAAACAATAATGCATTTCATTCTTTTTAAAAATTTGCTTGGCGATATTAATTGCTTCGTTTTTGATGAAAACTATTACGTCTCTTTTGAAAAAAACAAAAATCAAAATTTTTGCTTTTAACTTTCGCCTCATCCGAATCAAATATTTGATTTTGGCTAAACTCAGGCTTCTGCCTTTTGTTGTCATAATACATGCTCAAAGGGGGTCGTCAAAAGGGGGGAACATTATGAAAATGAACAGTACCCGTAGACCCATTAAGATATTCTAACAAAATATGAAGTTTTTTCGATATACGCCTAAAAAATGTTGGCTTTGGCGTTCCTTTTTATTATTAGCGTAGAATTGTATGAAATTGCGATTTCCTCCAAATAGTATTTTATCAGGAGAAAAATAAAAGTTATTTTTTAGAATTAAGATCTCTTTGGCCTAAATATATATACACAAGTGTTGTATGCAATTCGCCTGCATATTTTGTAATATTATAGCATTTAAAGACTTCTTGAATATTATCAGGCGAATTTTATGCTTAAATTTCATATTCATTCCATT
This sequence comes from Heterodera filipjevi, assembly GCA_039877585.1. NCBI lineage: Eukaryota > Metazoa > Nematoda > Chromadorea > Rhabditida > Heteroderidae > Heterodera > Heterodera filipjevi. Next base: position 24,441,787 of record JBDPZO010000002.1, on the reverse strand, counting down.
TGAACCAAAATTAAATTGAAAATATAATTTCGATAATCTGCGAGATGTTTTTCTAAAATTTTGTTTTTCTTTAAATAATATTGTATTTAAATATTCATTATTGAGGCAATTATGCCGAAAAATATTTTTTTTAAAGAAAGATCTATAACACAATGCAATAATTACTACGGGTCTGTTATTGTATTGGCATTCCGGTTCCCTTTATAATTTACCTTATGCTAGGTGCGGAAAATATTAAAATTACTTTTTAAATTGAAAACCTTTCACGCGCATAATTATAAACATTGTGCTGTATTAAATTAGCCCGCAAAAATTTGTAGTTTTATGGCAAACAACGTTTTTTTTAATATTATCTGGCGAATTTTGGCATTTTTTCTTGTATACATTTCATCTGAACCAGGGTAAGTCGGAGAAAGCAACTTTATTATTTCATATACTTTTCTAACACCCTTTATTCGTTGTTATATTTACCTTTAAAATATATATGATTTTTGTAATTATAAGTTCTGGTTACGATTAGCAATGTACCCGAAGTACTGTATGCAATCCGCCCTTATAATTGTGTATTTTTATACTCTACGAAACACTTGGTGAATATTATCCAGCCAATCTTGGACCCTAATTTCATATACATTCTATATGAACCAAATTTAACTAGGAGAAATAAATTTTATTATTAGCGTAGAATTGTATGAAATTGCGATTTCCTCCAAATAGTATTTTATCTGGAGAAAAATAAAAGTTATTTTTTAGAATTAAGATCTCTTTGGCCTAAATATATATACACAAGTGTTGTATGCAATTCGCCTGCATATTTTGTAATATTATAGCATTTAAAGACTTCTTGAATATTATCAGGCGAATTTTATGCTTAAATTTCATATTCATTCCATTTGAACCAAAATTAAATTGAAAATATAATTTTGATAATCTGCGAGATGTTTTTCTGAAATTTTGATTTTCTTTAAATAATATTGTATTTAAATATTCATTATTGAGGCAATTATGCCGAAAAATATTTTTTTTAAAGAAAGATCTATAACATAATGCAATAATTACTACGGGTCTGTTATTGTATTGGTATTCCGGTTCCCTTTATAATTTACCTTATGCTAGGTGCGGAAAATATTAAAATTACTTTTTAAATTGAAAACCTTTCACGCGCATAATTATAAACATTGTGCTGTATTAAATTAGCCTGCAAAAATTTGTAGTTTTATGGCAAACAACGTTTTTTTAAATATTATCTGGCGAATTTTGGCATTTTTTCTTGTATACATTTCATCTAAACCAGGTTAAGTCGGAGAAAGCAATTTTATTATTATTATATACTTTTCTAAAACACCCCTTTATTCGTTGTTATATTTACTTTTGAAATGTATATGATTTTTGTACATAAAGTTCTGGTTACGATTAGCTGTATACCCGAAGTACTGTATGCAATTCGCCCTTATAATTGTGTATTTTTATACTCTACGAAACACTTGGTGAATATTATCCAGCCAATCTTGGACCCTAATTTCATATCCATTCTATATGAACCAAATTTAAATAGGAGAAATAAATTTTATTATTAGCGTTGAATTGTCTGAAATTGCGATTTCCTCCAAATAATATTTTATCAGGAGAAAAATAAAAGTTATTTTTTAGAATTAAGATCTCTTTGGTCTAAATATATATACACAAATTCCATTTGAACCAAAATTAAATTGAAAATATAATATCGATAATCTGCGAGATGTTTTTCTAAAATTTTGATTTTCTTTAAATAATATTGTATTTAAATATTCATTATTGAGGCAATTATGCCGAAAAATATTTTTTTTAAAGAAAGATCTATAACACAATGCAATAATTACTACGGGTCTGTTATTGTATTGGTATTCCGGTTCCCTTTATAATTTACCTTATGCTAGGTGCGGAAAATATTAAAATTACTTTTTAAATTGAAAACCTTTCACGCGCATAATTATAAACATTGTGCTGTATTAAATTAGCCTGCAAAAATTTGTAGTTTTATGGCAAACAACGTTTTTTTAAATATTATCTGGCGAATTTTGGCATTTTTTCATGTATACATTTCATCTAAACCAGGTTAAGTCGGAGAAAGCAATTTTATTATTATTATATACTTTTCTAAAACACCCCTTTATTCGTTGTTATATTTACTTTTGAAATGTATATGATTTTTGTACATAAAGTTCTGGTTACGATTAGCTGTATACCCGAAGTACTGTATGCAATTCGCCCTTATAATTATGTATTTTTATACTCTACGAAACACTTGGTGAATATTATCCAGCCAATCTTGGACCCTAATTTCATATCCATTCTATATGAACCAAATTTAAATAGGAGAAATAAATTTTATTATTAGCGTTGAATTGTCTGAAATTGCGATTTCCTCCAAATAGTATTTTATTAGGAGAAAAATAAAAGTTATTTTTTAGAATTAAGATCTCTTTGGCCTAAATATATATACACAAATTCCATTTGAACCAAAATTAAATTGAAAATATAATTTAAGATAATTTGCGAGATGTTTTTCTAAAATTTTGATTTTCTTTAAATAATATTGTATTTAAATATTCATTATTGAGGCAATTATGCCGAAAAATATTTTTTTTAAAGAAAGATCTATACCACAATGCAATAATTACTACGGGTCTGATATTGTATGGGGGTATTCCGGTTCCCTTTATAATTTACCTTATGCTAGGTGCGGAAAATATTAAAATTACTTTTTAAATTGAAAACCTTTCACGCGCATAATTATAAACATTGGGCTGTATTAAATTAGCCTGCAAAAATTTGTAGTTTTATGGCAAACAACGTTTTTTTAAATATTATCTGGCGAATTTTGGCATTTTTTCTTGTATACATTTCATCTGAACCAGGTTAAGTCTGAGAAAGCAATTTTATTGTTTTTATATACTTTTCTAAAACACCCCTTTATTCGTTGTTATATTTACTTTTGAAATGTATATGATTTTTGTACATAAAGTTCTGGTTACGATTAGCTGTATACCCGAAGTACTGTATGCAATTCGCCCTTATAATTGTGTATTTTTATACTCTACGAAACACTTGGTGAATATTATCCAGCCAATCTTGGACCCTAATTTCATATCCATTCTATATGAACCAAATTTAAATAGGAGAAATAAATTTTATTATTAGCGTTGAATTGTCTGAAATTGCGATTTCCTCCAAATAGTATTTTATCAGGAGAAAAATAAAAGTTATTTTTTAGAATTAAGATCTCTTTGGCCTAAATATATATACACAATTCCATTTGAACCAAAATTAAATTGAAAATATAATTTCGATAATTTGCGAGATGTTTTTCTAAAATTTTCATTTTCTTTAAATAATATTGTATTTAAATATTCATTATTGAGGCAATTATGCTGAAAAATATTTTTTTTAAAGAAAGATCTATACCACAATGCAATAATTACTACGGGTCTGATATTGTATGGGTATTCCGGTTCCCTTTATAATTTACCTTATGCTAGGTGCGGAAAATATTAAAATTACTTTTTAAATTGAAAACCTTTCACGCGCATAATTATAAACATTGTGCTGTATTAAATTAGCCTGCAAAAATTTGTAGTTTTATGGCAAACAACGTTTTTTTAAATATTATCTGGCGAATTTTGGCATTTTTTCTTGTATACATTTCATCTGAACCAGGTTAAGTCGGAGAAAGCAATTTTATTGTTTTTATATACTTTTCTAAAACACCCCTTTATTCGTTGTTATATTTACTTTTGAAATGTATATGATTTTTGTACATAAAGGTCTGGTTACGATTAGCAATGTACCCGAAGTACTGTATGCAATTCGCCCGTATAATGGTGTATTTTTATACTCTACGAAACACTTGGTGAATATTATCCAGCCAATGTTGGACCCTAATTTCATATCCATTCTATAAGAACCAAATTTAAATAGGAGAAATAAATTTTATTATTAGCGTTGAATTGTCTGAAATTGCGATTTCCTACAAATAGTATTTATCAGGAGAAAAATAAAAGTTATTTTTTAGAATTAAGATCTCTTTGGTCTAAATATATATACACAAGTGTTGTATGCAATTCGCCTGCATATTTTGTAATATTATAGCATTTAAAGACTTCTTGAATATTATCAGGCGAATTTTATGCTTAAATTTCATATTCATTCCATTTGAACCAAAATTAAATTGAAAATATAATTTCGATAATTTGCGAGATGTTTTTCTAAAATTTTCATTTTCTTTAAATAATATTGTATTTAAATATTCATTATTGAGGCAATTATGCCGAAAAATATTTTTTTTAAAGAAAGATCTATACCACAATGCAATAATTACTACGGGTCTGATATTGTATGGGTATTCCGGTTCCCTTTATAATTTACCTTATGCTAGGTGCGGAAAATATTAAAATTACTTTTTAAATTGAAAACCTTTCACGCGCATAATTATAAACATTGTGCTGTATTAAATTAGCCTGCAAAAATTTGTAGTTTTATGGCAAACAACGTTTTTTTAAATATTATCTGGCGAATTTTGGCATTTTTTCTTGTATACATTTCATCTGAACCAGGTTAAGTCGGAGAAAGCAATTTTATTGTTTTTATATACTTTTCTAAAACACCCCTTTATTCGTTGTTATATTTACTTTTGAAATGTATATGATTTTTGTACATAAAGGTCTGGTTACGATTAGCAATGTACCCGAAGTACTGTATGCAATTCGCCCGTATAATGGTGTATTTTTATACTCTACGAAACACTTGGTGAATATTATCCAGCCAATCTTGGACCCTAATTTCATATCCATTCTATATGAACCAAATTTAAATAGGAGAAATAAATTTAATTATTAGCGTTGAATTGTCTGAAATTGCGATTTCCTCCAAATAGTATTTTATCAGGAGAAAAATAAAAGTTATTTTTTAGAATTAAGATCTCTTTGGCCTAAATATATATACACAAGTGTTGTATGCAATTCGCCTGCATATTTTGTAATATTATAGCATTTAAAGACTTCTTGAATATTATCAGGCGAATTTTATGCTTAAATTTCATATTCATTCCATTTGAACCAAAATTAAATTGAAAATATAATTTCGATAATTTGCGAGATGTTTTTCTAAAATTTTGATTTTCTTTAAATAATATTGTATTTAAATATTCATTATTGAGGCAATTATGCCGAAAAATATTTTTTTTAAAGAAAGATCTATACCACAATTGCAATAATTACTACGGGTCTGATATTGTATGGGTATTCCGGTTCCCTTTATAATTTACCTTATGCTAGGTGCGGAAAATATTAAAATTACTTTTTAAATTGAAAACCTTTCACGCGCATAATTGTAAACATTGTGCTGTATTAAATTAGCCTGCAAAAATTTGTAGTTTTATGGCAAACAACGTTTTTTTAAATATTATCTGGCGAATTTTGGCATTTTTTCTTGTATACATTTCATCTAAACCAGGTTAAGTCGGAGAAAGCAATTTTATTATTATTATATACTTTTCTAAAACACCCCTTTATTCGTTGTTATATTTACTTTTGAAATGTATATGATTTTTGTACATAAAGTTCTGGTTACGATTAGCTGTATACCCGAAGTACTGTATGCAATTCGCCCTTATAATTGTGTATTTTTATACTCTACGAAACACTTGGTGAATATAATCCAGCCAATCTTGGACCCTAATTTCATATCCATTCTATATGAACCAAATTTAAATAGGAGAAATAAATTTTATTATTAGCGTTGAATTGTCTGAAATTGCGATTTCCTCCAAATAGTATTTTATCAGGAGAAAAATAAAAGTTATTTTTTTTTAGAATTAAGATCTCTTTGGTCTAAATATATATACACAAATTCCATTTGAACCAAAATTAAATTGAAAATATAATTTCGATAATTTGCGAGATGTTTTTCTAAAATTTTGATTTTCTTTAAATAATATTGTATTTAAATATTCATCATTGAGGCAATTATGCCGAAAAATATTTTTTTTAAAGAAAGATCTATACAACAATGCAATAATTACTACGGGTCTGATATTGTATGGGGGTATTCCGGTTCCCTTTATAATTTACCTTATGCTAGGTGCGGAAAATATTAAAATTACTTTTTAAATTGAAAACCTTTCACGCGCATAATTGTAAACATTGTGCTGTATTAAATTAGCCTGCAAAAATTTGTATAACAAACATTTTTTTAAATATTATCTGGCGAATTTTGGCATTTTTTCTTGTATACATTTCATCTGAACCAGGTTAAGTCTGAGAAAGCAATTTTATTGTTTTTATATACTTTTCTAAAACACCCCTTTATTCGTTGTTATATTTACTTTTGAAATGTATATGATTTTTGTACATAAAGTTCTGGTTACGATTAGCTGTATACCCGAAGTACTGTATGCAATTCGCCCTTATAATTGTGTATTTTTATACTCTACGAAACACTTGGTGAATATTATCCAGCCAATCTTGGACCCTAATTTCATATCCATTCTATATGAAGCAAATTTAAATAGGAGAAATAAATTTTATTATTAGCGTTGAATTGTCTGAAATTGCGATTTCCTCCAAATAATATTTTATCAGGAGAAAAATAAAAGTTATTTTTTAGAATTAAGATCTCTTTGGCCTAAATATTATACACAAGTGTTGTATGCAATTCGCCTGCATATTTTGTAATATTATAGCATTTAAAGACTTCTTGAATATTATCAGGCGAATTTTATGCTTAAATTTCATATTCATTCCATTTGAACCAAAATTAAATTGAAAATATAATTTCGATAATTTGCGAGATGTTTTTCTAAAATTTTGATTTTCTTTAAATAATATTGTATTTAAATATTCATTATTGAGGCAATTATGCCTGAAAAATATTTTTTTTAAAGAAAGATCTATACCACAATTGCAATAATTACTACGGGTCTGATATTGTATGGGTATTCCGGTTCCCTTTATAATTTACCTTATGCTAGGTGCGGAAAATATTAAAATTACTTTTTAAATTGAAAACCTTTCACGCGCATAATTATAAACATTGTGCTGTATTAAATTAGCCTGCAAAAATTTGTAGTTTTATGGCAAACAACGTTTTTTTAAATATTATCTGGCGAATTTTGGCATTTTTTCTTGTATACATTTCATCTGAACCAGGTTAAGTCGGAGAAAGCAATTTTATTATTTTTATATACTTTTCTAAAACACCCCTTTATTCGTTGTTATATTTACTTTTGAAATGTATATGATTTTTGTACATAAAGTTCTGGTTACGATTAGCTGTATACCCGAAGTACTGTATGCAATTCGCCCTTATAATTGTGTATTTTTATACTCTACGAAACACTTGGTGAATATTATCCAGCCAATCTTGGACCCTAATTTCATATCCATTCTATATGAAGCTAATTTAAATAGGAGAAATAAATTTTATTATTAGCGTTGAATTGTCTGAAATTGCGATTTCCTCCAAATAATATTTTATCAGGAGAAAAATAAAAGTTATTTTTTAGAATTAAGATCTCTTTGGCCTAAATATTATACACAAGTGTTGTATGCAATTCGCCTGCATATTTTGTAATATTATAGCATTTAAAGACTTCTTGAATATTATCAGGCGAATTTTATGCTTAAATTTCATATTCATTCCATTTGAACCAAAATTAAATTGAAAATATAATTTCGATAATTTGCGAGATGTTTTTCTAAAATTTTGATTTTCTTTAAATAATATTGTATTTAAATATTCATTATTGAGGCAATTATGCCGAAAAATATTTTTTTTAAAGAAAGATCTATACCACAATTGCAATAATTACTACGGGTCTGATATTGTATGGGTATTCCGGTTCCCTTTATAATTTACCTTATGCTAGGTGCGGAAAATATTAAAATTACTTTTTAAATTGAAAACCTTTCACGCGCATAATTGTAAACATTGTGCTGTATTAAATTAGCCTGCAAAAATTTGTAGTTTTATGGCAAACAACGTTTTTTTAAATATTATCTGGCGAATTTTGGCATTTTTTCTTGTATACATTTCATCTGAACCAGGTTAAGTCGGAGAAAGCAATTTTATTATTTTATATACTTTTCTAAAACACCCCTTTATTCGTTGTTATATTTACTTTTGAAATGTATATGATTTTTGTACATAAAGTTCTGGTTACGATTAGCTGTATACCCGAAGTACTGTATGCAATTCGCCCTTATAATTGTGTATTTTATACTCTACGAAACACTTGGTGAATATTATCCAGCCAATCTTGGACCCTAATTTCATATCCATTCTATATGAACCAAATTTAAATAGGAGAAATAAATTTTATTATTAGCGTTGAATTGTCTGAAATTGCGATTTCCTCCAAATAGTATTTTATCAGGAGAAAAATAAAAGTTATTTTTTAGAATTAAGATCTCTTTGGCCTAAATATATATACACAAGTGTTGTATGCAATTCGCCTGCATATTTTGTAATATTATAGCATTTAAAGACTTCTTGAATATTATCAGGCGAATTTTATGCTTAAATTTCATATTCATTCCATTTGAACCAAAATTAAATTGAAAATATAATTTCGATAATTTGCGAGATGTTTTTCTAAAATTTTGATTTTCTTTAAATAATATTGTATTTAAATATTCATTATTGAGGCAATTATGCCGAAAAATATTTTTTTTAAAGAAAGATCTATAGCACAATTGCAATAATTACTACGGGTCTGATATTGTATGGGTATTCCGGTTCCCTTTATAATTTACCTTATGCTAGGTGCGGAAAATATTAAAATTACTTTTTAAATTGAAAACCTTTCACGCGCATAATTGTAAACATTGTGCTGTATTAAATTAGCCTGCAAAAATTTGTAGTTTTATGGCAAACAACGTTTTTTTAAATATTATCTGGCGAATTTTGGCATTTTTTCTTGTATACATTTCATCTAACCAGGTTAAGTCGGAGAAAGCAATTTTATTATTATTATATACTTTTCTAAAACACCCCTTTATTCGTTGTTATATTTACTTTTGAAATGTATATGATTTTTGTACATAAAGTTCTGGTTACGATTAGCTGTATACCCGAAGTACTGTATGCAATTCGCCCTTATAATTGTGTATTTTTATACTCTACGAAACACTTGGTGAATATTATCCAGCCAATCTTGGACCCTAATTTCATATCCATTCTATATGAACCAAATTTAAATAGGAGAAATAAATTTTATTATTAGCGTTGAATTGTCTGAAATTGCGATTTCCTCCAAATAGTATTTTATCAGGAGAAAAATAAAAGTTATTTTTTAGAATTAAGATCTCTTTGGCCTAAATATATATACACAAGTGTTGTATGCAATTCGCCTGCATATTTTGTAATATTATAGCATTTAAAGACTTCTTGAATATTATCAGGCGAATTTTATGCTTAAATTTCATATTCATTCCATTTGAACCAAAATTAAATTGAAAATATAATTTTGATAATTTGCGAGATGTTTTTCTAAAATTTTGATTTTCTTTAAATAATATTGTATTTAAATATTCATTATTGAGGCAATTATGCCTGAAAAATATTTTTTTTAAAGAAAGATCTATAGCACAATTGCAATAATTACTACGTGTCTGATATTGTATTGGTATTCCGGTTCCCTTTATAATTTACCTTATGCTAGGTGCGGAAAATATTAAAATTACTTTTTAAATTGAAAACCTTTCACGCGCATAATTGTAAACATTGTGCTGTATTAAATTAGCCTGCAAAAATTTGTAGTTTTATGGCAAACAACGTTTTTTTAAATATTATCTGGCGAATTTTGGCATTTTTTCTTGTATACATTTCATCTGAACCAGGTTAAGTCGGAGAAAGCAATTTTATTATTTTTATATACTTTTCTAAAACACACCTTTATTCGTTGTTATATTTACTTTTGAAATGTATATGATTTTTGTACATAAAGTTCTGGTTACGATTAGCTGTATACCCGAAGTACTGTATGCAATTCGCCCTTATAATTGTGTATTTTTATACTCTACGAATACACTTGGTGAATATTATCCAGCCAATCTTGGACCCTAATTTCATATCCATTCTATATGAACCAAATTTAAATAGGAGAAATAAATTTATTATTAGCGTTGAATTGTCTGAAATTGCGATTTCCTCCAAATAGTATTTTATCAGGAGAAAAATAAAAGTTATTTTTTAGAATTAAGATCTCTTTGGCCTAAATATATATACACAAGTGTTGTATGCAATTCGCCTGCATATTTTGTAATATTATAGCATTTAAAGACTTCTTGAATATTATCAGGCGAATTTTATGCTTAAATTTCATATTCATTCCATTTGAACCAAAATTAAATTGAAAATATAATTTTGATAATTTGCGAGATGTTTTTCTAAAATTTTGATTTTCTTTAAATAATATTGTATTTAAATATTCATTATTGAGGCAATTATGCTGAAAAATATTTTTTTTAAAGAAAGATCTATAGCACAATTGCAATAATTACTACGTGTCTGATATTGTATTGGTATTCCGGTTCCCTTTATAATTTACCTTATGCTAGGTGCGGAAAATATTAAAATTACTTTTTAAATTGAAAACCTTTCACGCGCATAATTGTAAACATTGTGCTGTATTAAATTAGCCTGCAAAAATTTGTAGTTTTATGGCAAACAACGTTTTTTTAAATATTATCTGGCGAATTTTGGCATTTTTTCTTGTATACATTTCATCTAAACCAGGTTAAGTCGGAGAAAGCAATTTTATTATTTTTATATACTTTTCTAAAACATACCTTTATTCATTGTTATATTTACTTTTGAAATGTATATGATTTTTGTACATAAAGTTCTGGTTACCATTAGCTGTATACCCGAAGTACTGTATGCAATTCGCCCTTATAATTGTGTACTTTTATACTCTACGAAACACTTGGTGAATATTATCCAGCCAATCTTGGACCCTAATTTCATATCCATTCTATATGAACCAAATTTAAATATGAGAAATAAATTTTATTATTAGCGTTGAATTGTCTGAAATTGCGATTTCCTCCAAATAGTATTTTATCAGGAGAAAAATAAAAGTTATTTTTTAGAATTAAGATCTCTTTGGCCTAAATATATATACACAAGTGTTGTATGCAATTCGCCTGCATATTTTGTAATATTATAGCATTTAAAGACTTCTTGAATATTATCAGGCGAATTTTATGCTTAAATTTCATATTCATTCCATTTGAACCAAAATTAAATTGAAAATATAATTTCGATAATCTGCGAGATGTTTTTCTAAAATTTTGATTTTCTTTAAATAATATTGTATTTAAATATTCATTATTGAGGCAATTATGCTGAAAAATATTTTTTTTAAAGAAAAATCTATACCACAATGCAATAATTACTACGGGTCTGATATTGTATGGGTATTCCGGTTCCCTTTATAATTTACCTTATGCTAGGTGCGGAAAATATTAAAATTACTTTTTAAATTGAAAACCTTTCACGCGCATAATTATAAACATTGTGCTGTATTAAATTAGCCTGCAAAAATTTGTAGTTTTATGGCAAACAACGTTTTTTTAAATATTATCTGGCGAATTTTGGCATTTTTTCTTGTATACATTTCATCTGAACCAGGTTAAGTCGGAGAAAGCAATTTTATTATTTTTATATACTTTTCTAAAACATACCTTTATTCGTTGTTATATTTACTTTTGAAATGTATATGATTTTTGTACATAAAGTTCTGGTTACGATTAGCTGTATACCCGAAGTACTGTATGCAATTCGCCCTTATAATTGTGTACTTTTATACTCTACGAAATACTTGGTGAATATTATCCAGCCAATCTTGGACCTTAATTTCATATCCATTCTATATGAACCAAATTTAAATAGGAGAAATAAATTTAATTATTAGCGTTGAATTGTCTGAAATTGCGATTTCCTCCAAATAGTATTTTATCAGGAGAAAAATAAAAGTTATTTTTTAGAATTAAGATCTCTTTGGTCTAAATATATATACACAAGTGTTGTATGCAATTCGCCTGCATATTTTGTAATATTATAGCATTTAAAGACTTCTTGAATATTATCAGGCGAATTTTATGCTTAAATTTCATATTCATTCCATTTGAACCAAAATTAAATTGAAAATATAATTTCGATAATTTGCGAGATGTTTTTCTAAAATTTTGATTTTCTTTAAATAATATTGTATTTAAATATTCATTATTGAGGCAATTATGCCGAAAAATATTTTTTTTAAAGAAAGATCTATACCACAATTGCAATAATTACTACGGGTCTGAGATTGTATGGGTATTCCGGTTCCCTTTATAATTTACCTTATGCTAGGTGCGGAAAATATTAAAAGTACTTTTTAAATTGAAAAGCTTTCACGCGCATAATTGTAAACATTGTGCTGTATTAAATTAGCCTGCAAAAATTTGTAGAACAAACATTTTTTTAAATATTATCTGGCGAATTTTGGCATTTTTTCTTGTATACATTTCATCTGAACCAGGTTAAGTCGGAGAAAGCAATTTTATTATTTTTATATACTTTTCTAAAACACCCCTTTATTCGTTGTTATATTTACTTTTGAAATGTATATGATTTTTGTACATAAAGTTCTGGTTACGATTAGCTGTATACCCGAAGTACTGTATGCAATTCGCCCTTATAATTGTGTATTTTTATACTCTACGAAACACTTGGTGAATATTATCCAGCCAATCTTGGACCCTAATTTCATATCCATTCTATATGAACCAAATTTAAATAGGAGAAATAAATTTTATTATTAGCGTTGAATTGTCTGAAATTGCGATTTCCTCCAAATAATATTTTATCAGGAGAAAAATAAAAGTTATTTTTTAGAATTAAGATCTCTTTGGTCTAAATATATATACACAAATTCCATTTGAACCAAAATTAAATTGAAAATATAATATCGATAATCTGCGAGATGTTTTTCTAAAATTTTGATTTTCTTTAAATAATATTGTATTTAAATATTCATTATTGAGGCAATTATGCTGAAAAATATTTTTTTTAAAGAAAAATCTATACCACAATGCAATAATTACTACGGGTCTGATATTGTATGGGTATTCCGGTTCCCTTTATAATTTACCTTATGCTAGGTGCGGAAAATATTAAAATTACTTTTTAAATTGAAAACCTTTCACGCGCATAATTATAAACATTGTGCTGTATTAAATTAGCCTGCAAAAATTTGTAGTTTTATGGCAAACAACCTTTTTTTAAATATTATCTGGCGAATTTTGGCATTTTTTCTTGTATACATTTCATCTGAACCAGGTTAAGTCGGAGAAAGCAATTTTATTATTTTTATATACTTTTCTAAAACATACCTTTATTCGTTGTTATATTTACTTTTGAAATGTATATGATTTTTGTACATAAAGTTCTGGTTGCGATTAGCTGTATACCCGAAGTACTGTATGCAATTCGCCCTTATAATGGTATATTTTTATACTCTACGAAACACTTGGTGAATATTATCCAGGCAATCTTGGACACTAATTTCATATCGATTCTATATGAACCAAAATTAAATAGGAGAAATAAATTTTATTATTAGCGTTGAATTGTATGAAATTGCGATTTCCTCCAAATAGTATTTTATCTGGAGAAATTAAAGTTATTTTTTAGAATTAAGATCTCTTTGGCCTAAATATATATACACAAGTGTTGTATGCAATTCGCCTGCATATTTTGTAATATTATAGCATTTAAAGACTTCTTGAATATTATCAGGCGAATTTTATGCTTAAATTTCATATTCATTCCATTTGAACCAAAATTAAATTGAAAATATAATTTCGATAATTTGCGAGATGTTTTTCTAAAATTTTGATTTTCTTTAAATAATATTGTATTTAATTATGCATTATTGAGGCAATTATGCCGAAAAATATTTTTTTTAAAGAAAGATCTATACCACAATGCAGTAATTACTACGGGTCTGATATTGTATGGGTATTCCGGTACCCTTTATAATTTACCTTATGCTAGGTGCGGAAAATATTAAAATTACTTTTTAAATTGAAAACCTTTCACGCGCATAACTATAAACATTGTGCTGTATTAAATTAGCCTGCAAAAATTTGTAGTTTTATGGCAAACAACGTTTTTTTAAATATTATCTGGCGAATTTTGGCATTTTTTCTTGTATACATTTCATCTGAACCAGGGTAAGTCGGAGAAAGCAATTTTATTATTTTTATATACTTTTCTAAAACACCCCTTTATTCGTTGTTATATTTACCTTTAAAATATATATGATTTTTGTAATTATAAGTTCTGGTTACGATTAGCTGTATACCCGAAGTACTGTATGCAATTCGCCCTTATAATTGTGTATTTTTATACTCTACGAAACACTTGGTGAATATTATCCAGCCAATCTTGGACCCTAATTTCATATCCATTCTATATGAACCAAATTTAAATAGGAGAAATAAATTTTATTATTAGCGTAGAATTGTATGAAATTGCGATTTCCTCCAAATAGTATTTTATCAGGAGAAAAATAAAAGTTATTTTTTAGAATTAAGATCTCTTTGGCCTAAATATATATACACAAGTGTTGTATGCAATTCGCCTGCATATTTTGTAATATTATAGCATTTAAAGACTTCTTGAATATTATCAGGCGAATTTTATGCTTAAATTTCATATTCATTCCATTTGAACCAAAATTAAATTGAAAATATAATTTCGATAATTTGCGAGATGTTTTTCTAAAATTTTGATTTTCTTTAAATAATATTGTATTTAATTATGCATTATTGAGGCAATTATGCCGAAAAATATTTTTTTTAAAGAAAGATCTATACCACAATGCAATAATTACTGCGGGTCTGATATTGTATGGGTATTCCGGTTCCCTTTGTAATTTTCCTTATGCTAGGGTGGAAAATATTAAAATTATTTTAAATTGAAACCTTTCACGCGCATAATTATAAACATTGTGCTGTATTAAATTAGCCTGCAAAAATTTGTAGTTTTATGGCAAACAACGTTTTTTTTAATATTATCTGGCGAATTTTGGCATTTTTTCTTGTATACATTTCATCTGAACCAGGGTAAGTCGGAGAAAGCAACTTTATTATTTTCATAGACTTTTCTAACACCCTTTATTCGTTGTTATATTTACCTTTAAAATATATATGATTTTTGTAATTATAAGTTCTGGTTACGATTAGCTGTATACCCGAAGTACTGTATGCAATTCGCCCTTATAATTGTGTATTTTTATACTCTACGAAACACTTGGTGAATATTATCCAGCCAATCTTGGACCCTAATTTCATATCCATTCTATATGAACCAAATTTAAATAGGAGAAATAAATTTTATTATTAGCGTAGAATTGTATGAAATTGCGATTTCCTCCAAATAGTATTTTATCAGGAGAAAAATAAAAGTTATTTTTTAGAATTAAGATCTCTTTGGCCTAAATATATATACACAAGTGTTGTATGCAATTCGCCTGCATATTTTGTAATATTATAGCATTTAAAGACTTCTTGAATATTATCAGGCGAATTTTATGCTTAAATTTCATATTCATTCCATTTGAACCAAAATTAAATTGAAAATATAATTTCGATAATCTGCGAGATGTTTTTCTAAAATTTTGTTTTTCTTTAAATAATATTGTATTTAAATATTCATTATTGAGGCAATTATGCCGAAAAATATTTTTTTTAAAGAAAGATCTATAACACAATGCAATAATTACTACGGGTCTGTTATTGTATTGGTATTCCGGTTCCCTTTATAATTTACCTTATGCTAGGTGCGGAAAATATTAAAATTACTTTTTAAATTGAAAACCTTTCACGCGCATAATTATAAACATTGTGCTGTATTAAATTAGCCTGCAAAAATTTGTAGTTTTATGGCAAACAACGTTTTTTTTAATATTATCTGGCGAATTTTGGCATTTTTTCTTGTATACATTTCATCTGAACCAGGGTAAGTCGGAGAAAGCAACTTTATTATTTTCATATACTTTTTAACACCCTTTATTCGTTGTTATATTTACCTTTAAAATATATATGATTTTTGTAATTATAAGTTCTGGTTACGATTAGCAATGTACCCGAAGTACTGTATGCAATCCGCCCTTATAATTGTGTATTTTTATACTCTACGAAACACTTGGTGAGTATTATCCAGCCAATCTTGGACCCTAATTTCATATCCATTCTATATGAACCAAAATTAAATAGGAGAACGTTGAATTGTCTGAAATTGCGATTTCCTCCAAATAGTATTTTATCAGGAGAAAAATAAAAGTTATTTTTTAGAATTAAGATCTCTTTGGTCTAAATATATATACACAAGTGTTGTATGCAATTCGCCTGCATATTTTGTAATATTATAGCATTTAAAGACTTCTTGAATATTATCAGGCGAATTTTATGCTTAAATTTCATATTCATTCCATTTGAACCAAAATTAAATTGAAAATATAATTTCGATAATTTGCGAGATGTTTTTCTAAAATTTTGATTTTCTTTAAATAATATTGTATTTAAATAATCATTATTGAGGCAATTATGCCGAAAAATATTTTTTTTAAAGAAAGATCTATACCACAATTGCAATAATTACTACGGGTCTGATATTGTATGGGTATTCCGGTTCCCTTTATAATTTACCTTATGCTAGGTGCGGAAAATATTAAAAGTACTTTTTAAATTGAAAACCTTTCACGCGCATAATTGTAAACATTGTGCTGTATTAAATTAGCCTGCAAAAATTTGTAGAACAAACATTTTTTTAAATATTATCTGGCGAATTTTGGCATTTTTTCTTGTATACATTTCATCTAAACCAGGTTAAGTCGGAGAAAGCAATTTTATTATTTTTATATACTTTTCTAAAACACCCCTTTATTCGTTGTTATATTTACTTTTGAAATGTATATGATTTTTGTACATAAAGTTCTGGTTACGATTAGCTGTATACCCGAAGTACTGTATGCAATTCGCCCTTATAATTGTGTATTTTTATACTCTACGAAACACTTGGTGAATATTATCCAGCCAATCTTGGACCCTAATTTCATATCCATTCTATATGAACCAAATTTAAATAGGAGAAATAAATTTTATTATTAGCGTTGAATTGTCTGAAATTGCGATTTCCTCCAAATAATATTTTATCAGGAGAAAAATAAAAGTTATTTTTTAGAATTAAGATCTCTTTGGTCTAAATATATATACACAAATTCCATTTGAACCAAAATTAAATTGAAAATATAATATCGATAATCTGCGAGATGTTTTTCTAAAATTTTGATTTTCTTTAAATAATATTGTATTTAAATATTCATTATTGAGGCAATTATGCTGAAAAATATTTTTTTTAAAGAAAAATCTATACCACAATGCAATAATTACTACGGGTCTGATATTGTATGGGTATTCCGGTTCCCTTTATAATTTACCTTATGCTAGGTGCGGAAAATATTAAAATTACTTTTTAAATTGAAAACCTTTCACGCGCATAATTATAAACATTGTGCTGTATTAAATTAGCCTGCAAAAATTTGTAGTTTTATGGCAAACAACCTTTTTTTAAATATTATCTGGCGAATTTTGGCATTTTTTCTTGTATACATTTCATCTGAACCAGGTTAAGTCGGAGAAAGCAATTTTATTATTTTTATATACTTTTCTAAAACATACCTTTATTCGTTGTTATATTTACTTTTGAAATGTATATGATTTTTGTACATAAAGTTCTGGTTGCGATTAGCTGTATACCCGAAGTACTGTATGCAATTCGCCCTTATAATGGTATATTTTTATACTCTACGAAACACTTGGTGAATATTATCCAGGCAATCTTGGACACTAATTTCATATCGATTCTATATGAACCAAAATTAAATAGGAGAAATAAATTTTATTATTAGCGTTGAATTGTATGAAATTGCGATTTCCTCCAAATAGTATTTTATCTGGAGAAATTAAAGTTATTTTTTAGAATTAAGATCTCTTTGGCCTAAATATATATACACAAGTGTTGTATGCAATTCGCCTGCATATTTTGTAATATTATAGCATTTAAAGACTTCTTGAATATTATCAGGCGAATTTTATGCTTAAATTTCATATTCATTCCATTTGAACCAAAATTAAATTGAAAATATAATTTCGATAATTTGCGAGATGTTTTTCTAAAATTTTGATTTTCTTTAAATAATATTGTATTTAATTATGCATTATTGAGGCAATTATGCCGAAAAATATTTTTTTTAAAGAAAGATCTATACCACAATGCAGTAATTACTACGGGTCTGATATTGTATGGGTATTCCGGTACCCTTTATAATTTACCTTATGCTAGGTGCGGAAAATATTAAAATTACTTTTTAAATTGAAAACCTTTCACGCGCATAACTATAAACATTGTGCTGTATTAAATTAGCCTGCAAAAATTTGTAGTTTTATGGCAAACAACGTTTTTTTAAATATTATCTGGCGAATTTTGGCATTTTTTCTTGTATACATTTCATCTGAACCAGGTTAAGTCGGAGAAAGCAATTTTATTATTTTTATATACTTTTCTAAAACACCCCTTTATTCGTTGTTATATTTACCTTCAAAAATATATATGATTTTTGTAATTATAAGTTCTGGTTACGATTAGCTGTATACCCGAAGTACTGTATGCAATTCGCCCTTATAATTGTGTATTTTTATACTCTACGAAACACTTGGTGAATATTATCCAGCCAATCTTGGACCCTAATTTCATATCCATTCTATATGAACCAAATTTAAATAGGAGAAATAAA
>JBDPZO010000002.1:23750048-23822882 GCA_039877585.1 Heterodera filipjevi | reverse complement strand
GTTAAATCATTTCCTGCACAGTCTTGAGGGTATTGATTATAAAAAAAATTCAACTCGTTTGGCCTAGGGGAAGTAAAACAAATTGACTGAAAACGAATTGGATTTTACTAAATTCTTTTATAAATTTACTAAATCATTATTTTTTCCCTTAAAAACTCGAGTGCGCACGGTTAATTGGTCCCCGTATCGATTGGTCCCCGTGTAGATTCGTCCCCCGAGCTAAAATAGCCGATTCGTCACCAAAATTTTAAATAATTTTAATAATTAGATTTTTTTTATTCTAATCTTTTGTTTACTTTTTTAATCCTAATGTTAATTCAATTTTTTTTAATTTATAGATTCATTGAATCGTAATCAAATCGAGATTTTTCAAAGCCAGAAACGAGCTTCTACAAGAACAAATAAATATGCCATGACAAAATAATGCTCGCATCTTTGGTTATTCGAATGTAATACGCTCGATTCGGCACCGATTATTAATGTCTTTCGAGGGTACTCGCAACACGTTTTTTTTTTTGACAATTTGTTTGGCATTCTTAGCCACTTTTATAGTTAGGGTATCCGCTTTGAAAACCCGGAGTAGGGCATTTTTTTCTGCCTTTTCTTTCTCATTCTTTGACGGCGCACACTCTCAGACCAAAAAAAAAGGTAATTTAAGAAGAAAATAAGCAGTCAGATAACCTATGATTACAAATTTTGGGGAAAAAATGTCCTGGGAAAGAATCCTTTTTAGTCTTGATAAAAAGGGTCCCCTTCTATGGGTTTCAAAGCGGGCATCTAAAGTATAAATGTGTACATTCTTAGTTCGGGTCTATTCACTTGGAGCGTTTCGCTGTACGCTATGCTTGTACTGCTATACTTTCTTACTTGCTGTTCTGTCTTTACTTCTTCTACCCCCTAACCCTTGTCATTCGCATTTGTCGGCGCTACTGCAAAACAGCTCTTTTTTTAAAACCAAAGGTTGACTTTTTATTTTTTCGACTTACTTTGGTCGGCAATTTGTTAAAAATTTTTTTGATATTCATGATTAGTGCAAAAAATCCCCTAGCAATACATTTATTTGTTTAAGGATTTTTATGTATATAAATTATATTTGACCCCACAATTTTTGATATGCTTTTATAGACGCTCAAATTGGAACTGCCATCCGCTGACTTTGTCAAGCGCAAGAGTCAACAGTTACGGACCATGCTCAAAAGGACGAAACGAAAGTTTGATTAGGCGTTTAGCCAAAGCCAATTGCGTTTTTGTTTTGTTAAATTATTGAAATTTCAATTTGTTATTCCATTATGCAAAATATAAATGAGTGCAGTGCCTGCCTACCTATTGCTTAAAAAAATGTATATAATGTGCATTTATTTATAATATTTATGATCAAAAAAATACAAAAAGAAAAAAATTATTCAAATTTTTTGGTCAAAATTAATAATAAGTTATCGTTTTTCATTTTGTCTTCTCATTTACTTTTGATCAAACATCAAGGGATTGCCGAGACCGTGATCCCGGCCGGGACGAGTCCCGGAATACCGTCTTTTTCAAATCCCGGTTTTTTGAAAAGCTGGGATTCCGAGACCAATTCCGGTAGGACCAAGATTATGCTTTTTCTTAAAAAAATTAAAATATTACTATTTTTTACAATTTTTTGAAGTGATTTTTGTAGGCACCAGGGTTGCCGCCAGGTCTTAGCATTAAAACAGAAGGAGAATTTGAGAGAAAAATGAAATTTAAGATGGATGTTTATTACAATATAATAGACTTTTTTAATTCTATCCAAGTGGTAATTCTTGTAGAAGTACTGTTTCTTGTTATCCTTTGTTTGGGTTCCAATTCCCCTACAGCAAGGATATTTCTAAATCGTTTTAAAATAGTTTTACCAAAAATTAGATTGGCTAAATTCAAAAAAGAAGTTTCCAACGTCGCAAACTTTATAAAATACACCCTTTTTGACAATTTTCCTATAGAAAATTTATTGAAATTCTAAAAATTTACTGGCGGCGTCTATCGACATCACCGGGCACCTTTTACCTTAGATTTTCTCAAAACTTATCTCAATAATCGTCAAAATAAACAATTTTGTCTAAATCTGTTATTAAATCATACCCTGATTTTCAAAATTATTCCCGGCGGCGCCTATCGGCACAACCGGACACTCTTTGTCTTAGGGTTTATCAAAACATTGTCAAAAATCTAGTAAAACACCCGAAATTTCGAAAAAATTGACCCTTATGAATTAGAATTATGGTAGTCTCGATTTATTTAAAAAATTACGATAATTATTATTAACAATTCAGACGAAAAAAATTTCGAGGTGGCGCAAATCGGTAACCTCACCTCCGTTCCCCCCCCCCCCCCCTCTATCTGCTCCGTGTCGACTTTTGCCCCTTTAAGCCTAAAAAGACCGACCGTGGAGAGCATAGAAATCACAAGAAATTGATGAATGTTTATTTCAAACCAAAAAGTATTACTGTTAACTGATTTGGTTTACAATTTGCTATTTTAAAAATAAGGATTATTTTTGCAATTTCTTTAATATTTTTAAAAATTTCCGGTTGCGCCGCGCCGGTCGGCACAGCTGGACACTTAATCTGTTTGAAATTTTCATGTGTCATCCCTGCTGTTAACTGATTTTGCTTCCAATTTTCGTTGTTTTCAAGAAGGGGATTTCCATGAAAAATTTTATCTGTTAATATGTTGACCAAAATTTTAAATTCGTTTTGTTTCGTTTCGAAAATTACGAGAATTTCGGGTTTTTTGCGTTTCGAATTTCGAACCAAAAAATTCAATATAATCGGTTTTACAAGTAATTTAAATTTAATATAATTATGTTTTTCCGAATTTAATTGAAACAACAATTCTTAAGAATAATAAATAATCAATGCACAATCAATGTATGCCACAGCGAATTTCAATAATTATATGAATATAACAGATATTTTATTTCCGCATTAAAAAATAAATTTATAATTTCAAATAATTTAACAAAAATTATTTTCAATGTGGAAATTAATTTTTCTAATTTATATAAAAATTAATTTATTTAAATATATTTATTCGACCAAAGTAAAACAGCAGCAAAAAACATTTGATGGAATATTTGGAGACAATTGGGGAAAAGGAAATGCGCAACAGAGGGACGGACAAAATATTCAAAGAGCAAAAGAAATAATGGAGGAACAATTTAACGAAGTTTTTGAAGAAAATTGGGACGGTGAAGAAATGGGAGAAGAGGACAATTCATCACAAAAGAGTGAAGAAATGGGAGAACCAAATGGACAACAATTTGGAAATGAGACAAATGAACAAAAGAGAAATTTGCTTGAAACATTCCATCAAATGAGAAATGAATATAAAGAAAGAGGGGAATATTCAAGAAATGAAAAAAATAAAATTGAAGCAAAAATAGTGAGACAATTGGGGGTTATAAGGAGCGAAATATACAAATGGAAAAAAGAACTTGCAATGAAGGAAAAAAAAATAACTGAAGAAGAAAAAAGAAAAATTATACAAAAATATTTAAAAATAAAAAAAGATTTTATGTCAAAAAGAAAACATTCCAAAAAGGAATGGCGCCAATTTTATGGGGGTTTGTCATGAATCCATCAAAAGGTGGATGAAAAAATTTGGACTCTCGAAACGATACTATAGCGTGAAGGATACCATCACAAGAAAGAAAATTATCCGAAAATATGATGAAATTGAACAAATATTTAGGCAAGAAAGAGGGCACACAAAAGAGGAATGGAACAAATTCCAACGAAAAATAACGAAACAATTAGGTGCTAGTCTAGTGACAATTCGTAAATGGAAAAAACAATTTGGACAAAAACATAGAAAAAGGAAAATGAACCATAAATCCTATGGAGCGTCAATTTTGCTTCATCAGCAACAGAAGAGATGCTTCTTAATATTTGTTGTGAGAATATTAGGGCTGTGCGAGAGTTTCCCAAATTTTCTTAGGTATTTAAATTTGAAAATACAATATGCCTAATATTTCTGAAATTTTAACAAAAATCCTAAAAATTTCCCAATATTGATTTTTGCTTTAAATTTTGCTAACAAATCACATTCAAATTTTCAAAAAATTTTCCCGGTGATGAGCTTATCCGTACCGCCGGCAAATCCAAATTGTTTAGGCCGGTTTTCGGCTTTGGTTTTTTTGGTCCAAAAAACCGTTTTTCGGGTTCGGTTTCTCAAGACCTACCCTTATTTTTAACGTCAAATGATCTTTTTGAAAATCTTCATTTGCAATCCTTCTTAAAACATTCAAATTATGACAAATTAAATAATAATATAAGAGATGCATATTTTCATTTATGCTTCATACTTTATTCAATATGAAAATTTGTGTCCGTGACCATTCCTGAAAGATATAATAATTGTCAAAATAAGTCCTTTTCCATAAAATGCTGGAATTTCAGTTTTCAAGGTTTTGCTTCATTCACTTTCAAAGGACGGTACTTTGATTCGGAGGGCGAATGGGAACCCTGGTTCAATTTTTTTTTAATATACTTAGGGTGGAACATAAGTTTTGATACCCAAATTTTTCCAATGTTTAAAAATTTATAACTTTTTTAATTCTTAATTAATTCATTTACTTTCTTTTTTATTTTGTAGATTATTATGTTCTCTATCATTTCAACTCTTTTTCCCCCATTTTGATTTCATTTAAACAAAATTATAACACAAAAACTAATTTTAGGCATTTTGAACCATGGTCAGTTTGAGAATGCATATTTCATTGAAAATGCAAACAAAAAGTCTAATTAAACTCAAAATTTCTCCAGCAGAAAATTTTGACACAAAAATCGGCTTTCTTGGGACTAATTAATTCATAAAGTTTTTTTGTGAAAAGATATAAAGATAAAAATAAGTCATTATGAAAGAGAACATATCAATCTACAAAATAAAAAGAGAAAGTGAATCTCAGCGTTGAGAATTTTTTAATTCCAAAAAAAATCGGGTATCAAAACTTATGTTCCACCCTAAGTATATTCTCTTAAGATTCTACATTTTTAAACATTAAAAAATAATAAAAGAGTTATATTTAATTATCCGAAACAAAAATATTATATTTTCTCTTTTCTGTTTTGTATTTAATCAATTTAATTTATTTAAAAAATGTTTATTTTGCGTCATTCAATCGCTACAACACTTGTTATGAAAATATAAATAAAATCAATGATTGAGAATAATATTAATATTAAAATTTATCAAAAAATATTAATAAAAGTGATATAATTTTTTTTGTTATTTGCATTACCTAATAAATTTTGTCATTTCTAGTAATTCTTAGGGAAATTATTTTGAAAAATGTGCAAATTAATTTGGATTATTTATATTATAATAAATTTTTTTCCAAAAATTAATTCAACCAAAATTAAACAGAAGCAAAAAACATTTGAAGAAATATTTGGACAAAATATGCAAAGAGCAAAAGAAATAATGGAAAGACAATTTAACGAAGTTTTTGACGAAAATTGGGAAGAAATGGGAGAAGAGGACAATTCATCACAAAAGAGTGAAGAAATGGGAGAAGAGGACAATTCATCACAAAAGAGCGAAGAAATGGAAGAAAGAAATGGACAACAATTTGGCAATGAGACAAATGAACAAAAAATAAAAATAATTGAGAAATTTAACCAAGTGAGAAATGAATACAAAGAAAGAGGAGAATATTCAACGAAAGAACGGAGTAAAATTGAAACAAAAATAGCAAGAAAATTGGGGGTTAGTCGTAACAAAATATACAAATGGAAAAGGCAATTAGGGATGAACAAAGTCAAAATTAGTAAAGAACAAAAAAACAAATTTATACAAAAATTTTTAAAATTGAAAAAGGAATTTATGTCAAAAAAAAAACATTCGCAAAAGGAATGGGACGAATTCTATGCAGATAAAACAAATGGGATTTGTCATAAAACAATTATTAGATGGATGACAGAATTCGAGTTCTTGCGCTGTAGAATTAAGGATACTGTCACAAGAAAGAAAATTATCCGAAAATATGATGAAATACAACGAAAATTTAAGCAACAAAGAAAACATACAAAAGAGGAATGGGAACAATTTAGACAAAAAATAACGAAAAAGTTAGGAGCCAGTACAATGACAATTTATAAATGGAAAAAACTATTTGAGAAAAAATTGAATAACAAAAATGAACCATAAATCCAATGGAGCGTCAATTTTGCTCCATCAGCAACAGAAGAGAATCAATGAAAATGGAATAGAAACACTAATAAATGAACATAAGATGATTAAATTTATAATTCCGCCTTAGCTTTTTTTTAATCGTTCTCCAATAACAAAAAACGAATAATTTCGTTTTGAGACAACCCAAAAACCTGCAAAACTTTTTGTTAGCATAACTCTTTTTTTCTCTTCATTTACCAATTTTTTTTTGCGTGCTTCTTAATATTTGTTGTGAGAATATTAGAGCTGTGCGGGAGTTTCCCAATATGGAAAGAATTCTTAGCAGAAATATTTACAATTTCCTTCTAAAATACAATAAAATTTCAGAGTCCCAGTTTGGTTTTGTAAGAAATAAGTCTACAACAAATCAACTAATAACAGTTGTCGAGGATTGGTATGAAGCAATTATTAATGGGAAAAAAGCAGACTGTATTTACATTGACTTTCAAAAAGCTTTTGATTCTGTGCCTCATAATTAGGGCTGCCAATTATATGGAAATCCATATTTTTTTCCTGAACTCGGAACGGCCTAAAACGCATGTAAAACATGTTTTTAGCTTGGTTTGAAGCTTCTAGGATGGTTTTTTAAATCCATATTTTCAATATTTTTCCATATTTCGGGATTTATGTCCATATTTCCATATTTGTCCATATTTTGGCATTTTGCCCATATTTTATGTCCATATTTTGGCATTTTTGGAAATTTCATGAGAAAAATGCAATAAAAACGAAAAAAAAAATCTTGAAAATTATCAAAAAATGCCCTCAAAAATAAAGAAAATTCAAGTTTTTTCTAAAATTTTTTCTAATTTTGTTTTCTATATTTCTGATCAAAAAAATTGATATCGAATGCGTTTTCACTCCAAAATTTGGAAATTTATATCTCATTTGCAATTATAAACAACGCTAAGTTTTTTTGAAAAAATTGCACTATTTTGATAAAATTTTATGCCCATATTTTGGTCCATATTTGTCCATGTTTTGGAATTTTTCCATATTTATGTCCATATTTTGCGATTTTTGATCCATATTTTATGGCCATATTTCGCGATTTTATTTCCATATTTTTGGCAGCCCTACTCATAATTTACTTATTCAGAAAATGGAAAAAATTGGTATTAGAGGCAAACTCTTAAAATGGATTAGTGCTTTTCTAAGCAATAGGACTTTTCGTGTTAAAATAGGGGATTCTTTCTCCTCTATTAAAAAAGTTGGCTCTGGCGTTCCCCAGGGCTCAGTTTTGGGTCCCCTACTGTTTTTGATTTACATTAACGATCTCCCTGATGTGATGATACCATCAGGGGTGAATATCAAATTATATGCTGATGATGTTAAAATGTATATATGTTATAAAGCAAGAGCTGATACTGAAATTATGCATCAAGCATTGCATAATTTATTCGAATGGGCAAATAAATGGCAAATAAATGGCAAATAAAAGTTTCAATTCAAAAAACTTTTGTACTTTATTTGGGGAATAAAAACCCAAGAGAAACATATAAAATGGATGGTAACATAATAAATGTTGTGGATACAATCAGAGACTTAGGCGTAAACATTGACGATAAATTACAATTTTCTGATCACATTACTCATATAACTAAGAGTGCATATTTACGTATGCGCTCTTTGTTTCGCATAATTAAATCCAAATCTTCCAAGGTTTGGATTGTATTGTACAAAACTTATATTAGGCCATTATTGGAATACGCTCCGGAGGTTTGGAACCCGTCTCATACAAAAAAAATAGAAAAATGTCAGAAATATTTCACCAAAAGAGTGCTGTTTAAATGCAGCCTCCCTTCCATTACATACCAAAAAAGGTTAGAATATTTACAACTGCCAACATTGGAAAGCAGGCGGAACCTGTTTGATCTGTTCATGGCCCATAAAATTGTTTATGGCCGAACAGACCTGAAATTATTTACCATTTTTAAACCATCCGAACGCTTTAATATTCCCTTTTACAGATTTAATACAAAATATAAATTAGGCAAAAAATTTATTCCCTTTGCGGGGAGGGCAACAAAATTGTGGAATCAACTTGATAAAGAACTAATTAAAATTAATTCACTAAATCAATTTAAAGCAAAACTCAAAAATAAAATCCTTTAGGCGAATATTAGACCAGAAAGACTGGTAAATTATCTATATAATCATTTGTTTTCTATAAGTGATTTGGTGTTTGTTTATGTATTGACCTCATTCTTTTATTTTTATTTTGTGATCTTTCCCTTGTATTATCCGTTACTTTGGACAAATTATTATGTGATGTCCACAAAGTAAGCGGATTTTTCCCTTTTGTGGACCCTCCAATAATATGCAAAAAACGAATAATTTCGTTTTGAGACAACACAAAAACCTGCAAAACTTTTTGTTAGCATAACTCTTTTTTTCTCTTCATTTACCATTTTTTTTTGCGTGCTTCTTAATATTTGTTGTGAGAATATTAGGGCTGCGCGGGAGTTTCCCAAATTTTCTTAGGTATTTAAATTTGCAAATACAATATGCCAAATATTTCTGAAATTTTAACAAAAATCCTAAAAATTTCCCAATATTGACTTTTGCTTAAATTTTTCTTTTTTCCTAGGGTATTTTTAGGCGCTGAACACGATTCCGACGTTTATTTTAAGCTAACATGCATTTTACGTGAGTTACGTGAATTTTACGTGAAAAACGTGAAATTTTAAAATTCAAAAATTTAACAGGATGCATAATAGCAAAAAACATTTAAAAAGAATGTTGTGTTATCTGCGATTGATGTTTAAAATGGAATTTAATCCATCACTGGTCTATTAACATTTGAGCCGATTCAATAAATAGTGTTGTAATGGCATGTTAATGGAGATATTTTAAAAAGAATGCAACACACAGATTGTGACGCTGCCTGGCCAGTTCACGCATTTGCGCGTGAACCATCGCCTTAATTTTGTTGATCCACGTACCGGAGCGCACACGCAGACAATTGAGAGGCTTTGGAGGGCGGCGAAAACGCGCAAGAAGGCACAAAGTGGCAATCATCGTCAGATGTTAGACAGCTATTTTTGCGAATTTTGTGGCGCCAAGATGTTAAGCGGCGAAATGTTGATGCATATGTTGAAATTTTGCGTAATATCGCGGAGTTTATGTCTCCTGTTTAATTTTTGAATTTTAAAATTTTCACGTTTTTTTCGTAAAATTTCACGTAACTCACGTAAAATGCAAGTTAGCTTAAAATAAACGTCGGATTCATGTTCAGCGCTTAAAAATACCCTAGAAAAAAAAAAGAAAAAATTAATTTTTGAGAGGGGGTCACAAAAGAGATAAATGTACCAAAAAACCACAAAAATGTCTTTTTGGTGCAAAATCTGTTGCCAAAATGCACTGTAGATTTAAAATTTCGTGGCGTCGCTTATCGGCACCGCCTGACATCCCTTCCCCCCTAATCAGTTGTTCGGACTTGGCGTTTTTCTCATACTCATACACTCATACCGACTATTTTTTCTCTCATACTTCATACTCATACTACAAAAAAGCTCATACTTCATACTTTTTGCATACTTCGCCAAGCACAATCGGAGGCAAAAAATTCAATTTAATGATTGGCAAAATAATATTACTATTAAAGTCTGATATATTTTTTGTTGTACATCATCAAAATTCTGTTTCTCCGTCTTTTTTTGTTTGAAATTGTTGGCGCATCGTGTGTGGAAAAAAATTTCGCGACAATTTAAATGAAAATAGATGGTATGAGGTTCGGACTTTGGCGTTTTTCTCATACTCATACTCATACACTCATACCAACTATTTTTCCCTCATACTTCATACGGCGCGCTGTCAATTCGCCGATGCATCGATTCGCCGACGCGTCGATTCGCCGACTAGGCCAAAAAAGGTCGATTCGCCGACAAAATTTTTAAAATTTGTGTAAAACATCTTTCCAGGGGTTATTGGGGTCGCTGATCACGAATATGACATCCATTTCGACCAATTCCGAACCCCGGACCCAAACTCGAACAAAATTTCGAAAAAATTGAATTTTCGACTTAGTTTGAGTTTGAGTCCGGTTCGGAATGGTCGAAATGGATGTCATATTCGTGATCAGCGATCCCGAAAAACTATGGAAACATGTTTTAAACAATTTTTAAAAGGTCGAAATGTAGTGAAAAGTGACAAAGTTATCAATGGAATGCCGTGGAGTTACTCATCAATTAAGCATTCTTTCGCCTTAAAAAGTCGTTAAAAAGGGAATTTGAATCATTAGAAATAGTTTATATAAGGCAGTGACATTGTTGGACACACAAGAATTTTATTGTATTTGAGGTAAAATGTTTTTTTAATGGGAAATATGAAATCATATTCTCTTTTTTCAAGGAACTGATGGACCCTAAAAAAAGCCTTACGGATTGCTGTAATAATTATGAAAAAAAAGCCCAAATCCGGGACCGGAAAAAGGGTTTTCTATTCCGGAACAGGGGATTTAGGATTTTTAAGACGGGTTCCGGATAGTTTGTTCAACGCAAAAAATTCAAATACAAAGAATTGAAAATTCTAGGGTTGAGCGGGACCGGGGCTTTTGGCAAAAACCGGGACCGGGACTTTCCGGGCCAGGAAAACCCGGGACCGGGGCCCTCGATTTTCAACCGGGACCCGGGCAAAACCGGATTCTGAAGCAAAAATTTTTCTTGAAAAAATGAAAAAATTTTCTTATGAGTTTCCATTTAAACTCATATTTCATCTTCAATCATTTTTCACTTATCAAAATAAATGGATAAAGTAATTCATTAAGTCTAAATCAGGGCTGCCAGATGTGATGCTTTAGCATCATTTTGTGGTTTTTGAGAAGCCGATGAGGCAAAATTTTCAAAATGAGGTTTTGAGGTTTTTTGTGGTTTTTTGATTGGATGGTAATTAACCAATCGTTGAACGAAAAATTATTGGCTTATAAGCAATATTAACATCGGTCAAACATCAATTCTCTTATTCATTTTTGCTGATTCATCCTTTTTCGTCATTGCTTCGGCGATGACATTATTTGATAATGCTGGCAAACAAGTGACAAGTGTTCAAGGCTGACACGTATTTTTATGAATAATAAATAATAATTATTAGTCGATTAGTTTGAATAAATAATTTATGTTTTATCAAATTTTATATTTGTCATTTATAAATTTGAAATTTGATTCATCTTTTTATGTTCGTTTTTTATTGTTTCGATGGTGCTGGCGCGTTTCTTAAAAACTGCCATGCATGCGCGTTTCTTAAAACTGCCAATTTCACTGATTTTTCGACTAAATCTTATCATAACTTTTCTCAGAAGCTACCAAATTAAACAATCTTGGTATTGAAAAATAGCCAATGAGTTGTTCTATTAGCTTGCTAAATTTCAATAAATTTCATTAATTTATTCAAGAGTTATGGCAATTTTTTGTGCTTGTTTGGTTCCATCTTTTTTAAGCCTTAATGAAATTTTTTGATATTTAGTAAGCTAATAGAGCAATTCAAGGGCTATCTTACAATACCAAGATTGTTTAATTTGGTAGCTTCTGAGAAAAGTTATGATAAGATTTAGTCGAAAAATCAGTGAAATTGGCAGTTTTAAGAAACGCGCATGCATGGCAGTTTTTAAGAAACGCACCAGCACCGTTTCGATTCCATTCTCTTCTGTTGTTGGTGGAGAAAACTGAAGACGCTCTTTTGGGTTTTTAGTAAACAAAAGGATTTTTATGAAAATTGAAAGTCACAAATGCTTCCCAAAAAGATGGCTAAAGTGCCAAATGAGGCGCCAAAATAAGTGTTTTAAAACACAATGTGATGCTGGTGTCAGTACCTTGATCAAATTGACACCAATCCAATGGAATTCCTTGCACCAATTTTTGGCCCATAATTTTGATCCAAATTGAATGCCATTCATTTTTATTAAATAATAATGCCTTTGGAGCAAATTTGCAGCTCCATTGTGTAACTTCCTTTTGACAGCCTGGTGTCTTTGCTGACCACTGGTTTTGTCTAAAAAAGGTGTATTATTTGGACAATTCAGTACCATGCTTAAAGAACCATTCAAAAGCTATCGAACAATAACTGGATTACTTAATTTTGTTATTTTTGAGAAAAGTATGCCGAATTTCGCCGCAAAATCTGTAAAAATGGGGGATTGACAAAGTGCACAAGCACCAAAAAACTAAGAAAACTGAAACCCGGCAATGCCGACAGGTAAAATCGGATTTTTCAAGGATATTAATGAATTCCCATGAAATAATCCATTTGCACTTAGATTTGTTCGGGAACAGATTAGGTATGTGCTAGGCCGTTTATATCTAAAACATAAAAAGGTTAAATATTAATTTTAAAAAAATGAAAAAACATAAAAAGGTTAAATATTAATTTTAAAAAAATGAAAATTCAAGCGGCACAAATGTCCAAAAAAAACCCCAAAAGGATACTAAAGTGGTCAATCAGGTGCCTAAATAGATTTGCTGCTGTTCTCAGTACCTTGACCAAATTGACACCGATCCATTGGAATTCCTTCCACCAATTTTTGGCCCATAATTTTGGTCCAAATTGAATGCCATTTATTATTATTAAATAATAATGCATTAGGAGCAAAAAAAATTTTTGTAAGTTTAAATAAAGAAAACTCTTAAAAATAAAAATAAAAAAACCTGTCATACTGAATAGGAATTTTGAATTTTTTTATTCCAAAATTCAAAAAAACCACTCGGGGTTTACAAGCAATATCAAATTTAATATTATTTAATTTTTTCGCCATTAATTATATGACAAATTTTAAGAATAAATATAAATAAAATCAATGAGGCAATGTATGTTAAGCGAATTTGCTAGATAATAATAACAAAACTGATATATTATTTTTGCATTACTTAATAAATTTTACTATTTCAAAGAATTATAAGAGAAATTATTTTTTTAAATGCTGAAAATAATTTTTATTAAAATTAATTTATTTCAAATAATTTATTCAACCAAAATAAAACAGCAGCAAAAAACATTTGGTGAAATATTTGGAAACAATTGGCAAAAAAGGAATGCGCAACAGAGGGACGAACAAAAGATTCAAAGAGCAAAAGAAATAATGGAGAGACAATTTAACGAAGTTTTTGATGAAAATTGGGACGGTGAAGAAATGGGAGAAGAGGACAATTCATCACAAAAAAGTGAAGAAATGGGAGAAGAGGACAATTCATCACAAAAAAGTGAAGAAATGGGAGAAGAGGACAATTCATCACAAAAGAGTGAAGAAATGGAAGAAAGAAACGGTCAACAATTTGGAAATGGGACAAATGAACAAAAAATAAAAATAATTGAGAAATATCACAAAATGAAAAAAGAATACAAAGAAATAGGAGAATATTCCAAAAAAGAAAATACTAAAATTGAAACAAAAATAGCGAGAAAATTGAGAGTTAATCGGATGGAAATATACAAATGGAAAAGGGAATTTGGAATGAAGGAAAAAAATATACCTGTAGAACAAAAAAGAAAAATTATAGAAAAATATTTAAAAATAAAAAAGGAATTTTTGTCAAAAGGAAAACATTCCGTAAAGGAATGGCGCAAATTCAATGCTGAAATAAAACCAAAAATTGGCTTTAGTCATGAACCAATTACTAGATGGATGAAAAAATTTGGACTTACGAAACGATACTGTAGCGTGAAGGATACCATCAAAAGAATGAAAATCATCCAAAAATTTGATGAAATTGAACAGAAATATAGGCAAGAAAGAGGGCATACAAAAGAGGAATGGAACAAATTCCAAAGAAAAATAACCAAAATATTAGGAGCCAGTCCCGACACAATTAGTAAATGGAAAAAACAACGAAATACGAAGATATGAACATAAGGCTTCAAATATTTCTGAAAAAATATCCCCTGAGGTGTCTATTGGGGCCGGCGCCTTACACCTTCGATTTCCAAACTAAAAAACGAACATAAAAAGATGAATCAAATTTCAAATTTATAAATGACAAATATAAAATTTGATAAAACATAAATTATTTATTCAAACTAATCGACTAATAATTATTATTTATTATTCATAAAAATACGTGTCAGCCTTGAACACTTGTCACTTGTTTGCCAGCATTATCAAATAAATTAAATTATTCTTGAATAAAAATAATAAATAAATAAATTTTATGCGCATTTATTTGGGTATTTTATTCAAATGGTGCTTTTAAGAAACGTGCATGGGTGGCACATTTTAGGAATCGCGAATAGAAAAGAGAAAAGTTTATCCTTTTCATAATTCCTGCTACCGATAGTTTTCCGGGGATATTAATGAATTTCCATGAAATAATGCTCCTCGCTCTTATTTTAGTACATAATGTTATCCTTGGCAAATTCACTGTCAAATCAGTGTGCGTGCCATCATTATTGGCATGTCCTTGGCATCTAAAATGCCACAAGAAAATTTTCTTTGCAACCCACTCATTCTGAAAAGTTGATTTTGAAAAAAAATTTGACATCCGATACAACCCATAAGTGCAAAACAATCTGTTTTCTAATTTTATAGCTGTAAATTTTAAAAGCTAATGATTATTTTTTTTTTGGAATTAACAAACAATCGCCTATCAAAGGATACGAAAATTTGACTGATGAGTTTATTTTTGTCGGAACTGTAAAAATTTATGTAACAAACTAATAGAGAATTCAGTATTTAAAAATTTTCGACACAGTATTCCTTATTTAAAAATATTAGGACACAGTAGTCCCTATTTGCAAATATTGGACAAAGCAGGCATGTTGCTCGTCTCGCTTCTCGCTTTCTCTCCTTTTTTTAGGGTTCTCGTTCTCGCATTCTCGTTCTTGCTTTTCCGAATTATTCTGATTATCATAATAAAATAGAAAATGTTCTTCATCATATATTTTAATTTGCCATTTTCTCATTTAATAGTTTTCAAATAAATCTTTTTTAAAGAAGCTCAAAAAATAATAATAATTAACTTTTAAGCCTACAGGGTGGCAAAAAAATCTTGTGCCGCACATTTTGCACCATCACTTTGTTCCCAAAAGAGAAATGATATGAAACAAAAACATAAGACAGGGAACTAAATCGGCAACAGTAACAATTATCCGTTTTCAAAGTGACTCCCCCTTTGCTTTAATACAAAAACACAAAAACCAGGGAAAATTTTCGACGATGCATCTCGTGGACGGAATTTTTGGAATGAAAAAATCTTCACTATTGAGGCAGCCCCTAACCATCAAAATGACATATTATGTACTAAAAATAGTGCTTATCCCGATAAGATTGTCACCCATTTACTTCATCCATCCTCTGTTATGGTTTGAGCAAAAGGATAAAGGCCTTGGGCAAAAAATTTTAATTTACGGCGATCAAAGTGCAAAATTAACTTTTTAAGTCTATAGGTGGCGGAATTTACAAAATGACCAAACCTAGCACCTACTGAAAGGGTGTCGGAATGGGCAGCAATTTTGATGACCGCATCTTTCTTAAGTTTATTTATAATCAAATTTTTTGAATTTGATGGCTAATAGAGCCAAGTAAGGCAATCGGACTAAATCAATTACGAACCGGAATATTCTAAACTAATGAAACAAATATTACGAAGCGGATGAGACGAACCTAAAAAAGAACAAGTACGAATTTGGGTTTTAAAAAATCTTCACTAAATAAAATTCAAAAATAATAAAATCAATTTACTACAGTTTCTGTTTTAATATTTTACGACAAATTTTGCGTCATTTAATCCATACAATTTTTTTGAGAATAAAGACAAATCAAATCAATAATTACATCAAAAAAATATTACTAACCAAAAATTTAATGGATTATATTAATAAAAAATAATACCATTTCTGCATTACTAATTTTGATATAAATTTTTTCAAAAAATGTGGAAATTAATTTTTATAATTTATATTAAAATTAATTTACTCTATAAAAATTATTCGAACAAAATAAAACATCAGCAAAAAACATTTGGTGAAATATTTGGAGACAATTGGCAAAATAGAAATGCGCAACAGAAGAACGGACAAAATATTCAAAGAGCAAAAGAAATAATGGAGAGACAATTTAACGAAGTTTTTGATGAAAATTGGGACGGTGAAGAAATGGGAGAAGAGGACAATTCATCACAAAAGAGTGAAGAAATGGGAGAAGAGGACAATTCATCACAAAAGAGTGAAGAAATGGGAGAAGAGGACAATTCATCACAAAAGAGTGAAGAAATTGGAGAAGAGGACAATTCATCACAAAAGAGTGAAGAAATGGAAGAAAGAAATGGTCAACAATTTGAGACAAATGAACAAAAACGAAAAATAATTGAGGAATTTAACCAAATGAGAAACGAATACAAAGAAAGAGAATATTCCAAAAAAGAAGAAAGTAAAATTGAAAAAAAAATAGCGAGAAAATTGAGAGTTAGTCGGATGGAAATATACAAATGGCAAAGAGAATTTGGAATGAAAGAACTATTAACTGATGAACAAAAAAGGCAAATTATACAAAAATATTTAAACATAAAAAAAGAATTTGTGTCAAAAAGGAAACATTCACGAGAGGAATGGGACCAATTTCGAGCCGAAAAAACAAATGGTTTTTGTCATAAAACGATTACAAGATGGATGAAGAAATTTGGACTAACTAGAGGATACAGTAGAATTAAGGATACTGTCACCAAAATGAAAATCATCCAAAAATTTGATGAAATTGAACAAAAATATATGCAAGAAAGAGGGCACACAACAGAGGAATGGAACCAATTTAAACGAAAAATAACGAAAGAATTAGGAGCAAGTCCAACCACAATTCGTAGATGGAAAAAACAAATATTGAGAAAAAAATAGGAGCCAACACAAACATAGAATTCATCTTATTTATTTATATCATTAGTATTTTACGATTAAAATTAGTGATAAACATTTTTACGGTGTCTACATAAATGGAGGTCCGTCCGTCGGTGGGAGAAATTTTGAGAATTGATGGCCCATTTTTAAGATTTTAATGGTTTATGTCTTTTTTGTTGATGGAAAAATAATAACTAAAGGTCTGAAAATGAGTAGGGTAACAAAAATAATTGGCTTTAAAAAAGTCCATTTATTCCAAAACAACGCAATTCAAAGGATATTATGGAATTTTGGACTCATTTGCCGTAAAAAATTTCAGCTGAGTAAAATATTTTAAAGTATAGTTTGGCATAAGTGCTGGGTACCCAAAATTATGGGTTTTCACAAGGCACATTTATTCATAAAAGGATCATGATTCTACAAGTTTTTCAAAAAATTAGAAAATGTTTCAAAAATACGGTTCATTAAAACATAATTGCTTTTTTTTAATTTCATGAAAATTTTTACAAATTTGTTATGCTAATTGAGCTAATCCAGAAATATCGCTAATTTTCGCCGGAAACTCAATAAAAAAAGGCGGATTAACGAACTTATAGCACCTATTTAGTCAATTGGTAAATTATTTTTTATTTTTTCACATATTTGAAATTGAACAATGATATAAAAGATACATAAACACATTGGAAATGTTACATAAACACATTGTGTCGAATCATTTCCCAAATGCATACCATGGCAAGTAAAACAACAATTGAACAATTTGTCCATTTCAATAGCACGCTAAAATGAAAAATGCCAAATATTTTACTGTTTTTTTTAAAATTATTTATCACTCTTATCAGTAGGTTTTTTTTTTTGGTATTACATTTTTTGCGCATAATTTCCTTGGCATTGATTTTTGTTCCAAAATTTGTCCAAATGCACAGTGTACGTCGTGTTGAATTGGTCCTCCACCATTTGTTTATGGGCAATTTCACACAATTGGCACAATGGCGATGTAATGCCCTCCTCGCTCCAATACTTTTGGTATTTTTTGGTCCAATTGAAATAGCTGAACATGGTATCATTTGGCAGTACGTCAATTGCGGACGCGACTATTGCGGGCGACAATTCCGGACGAGATTGGAAGCGCAATAATTTTATTTAAACCCCCAAAATTAAAAAATTCAAGGTTTTTTTGTTCATAATGCATGCATTAAGAAAAATAGGATCAGAGAATATTTGGGCAAATCAATCTAATTGTCTCGAATGAAAAAATACATGACGAATGATGCCCAACTAAAAGAATAGTTACCGTATTCGATGAAATTGATAAAACGCCAGACAGCAATATTTCGACTATTTTAGAGCCTTACAATATAGACAAACAAACATATTATGTAGTTAATTTTGGGATTTTAATTAATAGTGAGTAAATTATTAAATATAGCGCCTCCAATTGTCGTAACACTTACATTTGTACGTGTTTTTTTGATTTCAAAAAATTGAAGAAAAATATGACAGTCTAAAATCCCTATTTTTGAAGAAAAAAAATTAAAGCAAAACCCAAAATTAGACTTTAAGTTTGGGATTTTTTTTTCTTTTGTAAATAAATAGGTTCTCTTTAAAAAATTGAAGTATTACGGGATTTATTTCTTAATTTTCCTCCTATTTGACTTGGTTCTCTCTCTCTCTCTCTTTGATTATTTTGTCAATTTTTATGCCACTAATTACCCCAAATATTTGTCTGTGTCCTCTCGCAATGCCTTCAAATGGTCTGCCAATGCTTGCACATTGTCAAAATCATCCACCGCTATAAATGTGTCGTTCGGAATGCCCGCTTCTTCCACAACTTTACGGCTCAACACAATTGGCACTACCAAATTACGCAATGCATTCCAAAATTTCTCCGTCACATAATCAGTGCATACGGCATTCTCAAAAGCCATGTAGAAAAAGTGGGACTCTGGCGGAAGAAAAAAAAAAAGTAAATTCAAAAAAACTCGTGCAGCGAAAATTTTTCGACAAAAACTCTTCATAACTTTGCTCAAACGCAACCAAATGAAATAAACTTGATATCATCCGATAGCTATTGGTTAACTCTATAAGTTTTCTAAATTTCAAAAAAATTGATTCTTTTTATGACATAAAAATAAGTTTTTTGCACTTTTGTGGCTACAACTTTCTTAGATCTCATCAAATTTTTTGAAATTTGGTATGATAATAGAGCTAACAAATAGCTGTCGGACCATACCAAGAATATACAATTTGATTGAGTTAAAGCAAAGTTATAAAGAGTTTTTGTCGAAAAATCTGCAAAATGGCGGAATTTAGGAAACGCCCATAGTGGCGGTTTTTAGGAAACGACTCAGTAACTTCCCACCCTGTCCTTTACTAGGTATGTGCGAGACTCTCGGTTCCCGACTCGGGAAATTTCCCGGGTTTTTCGTGTCTCGGTCTCGGTTCTCGGTCTCGGGTTTTGTTTCTCGGAAACCGGGAAATTTTTGCACTGTTAAAGATTGCTTTGGGGTCAAGGACAGATAGACAGACATTCTGAATTTCTTCACATTCCCCAAAATTGATCTTTTTTTCCTCAACATCTGCTAACAAATCTGGCAAAATAGAGGAAAATTCCCTACTAAAATGTAATTTTTCGTTTCAATTTTAATCATTTAAATTGTTTTTTATTTTAAAAGTCTTATATTTAACCAATATAAAAATTCAGATCCCTTTAAAAAGGGCACCAAAATGGCAATTTTTTTGGTAAAGCAACAGCTTTTGATTTAGTAATGATTTTTCAAAATTTTGACGCTGCCGGACCCTCACTTCTTTGAAATTTTTCAAAATTAGACTAAAATTTGACTTTTTGGATCCAAATCTGTTAATAATTTACATAAAATTCTGAAAAAAATTTCCCAGGTGGCGCCTATCGGCAACGCCTGGGTTTTTTGAGTTCTTTCGGCCATAACTTTTTTTTAACTAAATGGAATTTTTCTGAAATTATACTGGCTAATAGTGAAGACTTAGGACTATCAAATTATATCAAGAATAAAAAACTTGGTAGCCTTGGAGCAAAGTTATGGCTAGTTTTTTGTTAAAATTTTTCATAATGATGGTTTTTTTAAATAACGCCCTTTATGATGGGTTTTAAATAACGACATAGCACCTTTCAGAAGTCCATGCAAATAATAAAATTTTCTTGCTGTTAATTTTGAGAATGAAATAATTGCTTTTGTTCAACCAAAAAACATTTAGACAAAATTTCGCAATTCGTTAAAAAATTTCCCGGTTCCCGGGGGTCATTTCCCGGTCTCGGGGTCATTTCCCGGTCTCGGTCTCGGTTCTCGATTCCCGGTAAAAATCACTTCTCGCACATCCCTATCCTTTACTAATGTAAAAAGGTGCACAATAAACCAGTGAATTCACCTCATCATTCAGTGCCCATAATATTCCGGTCAAAAAATATGTCAGAAAATAAGGTCTCCCACCCCTCTCTCTGAACTCCCTAAACTCCATATAAGGTTGCCAAAACACCCATTGCACAATCATGGCAAAATCAAAAGAAATAAACATAGAATTTATTAAATCTTTGATTTTATCTGTTAAAAGTTTTTAAAAGAAAAAACGAATTTTTAATGTGCCATAACTTCAATCCTTTTCTACATTTAAATGAATTGGCGTATTTTTTTACGCCAATCATTTATTGGCGCTTTTTTTTTTTTTGCTTTTTATCCTCCATAGCCATTTGCCGCCCGCCCATTTGATCAATTAGCCTAACAAATGTGCCGATCACTTTTTGCTCACCTTGTTCTCGCTGGTAGCACTCTTGGTCGCATGCTTTGCCGTTACAACGACCAAACACGTCAAAATCGTCGATCAGCAGTTCTTGGAGTTGTGCTGTCAGTGCTTCACGTCCAGAAGGCGTATTACAATTGGACACAAATTGAACAGCCAAACGCTTTTTCAGTGCTAAACGCTCTCGGATCTGCCAATAAAAAAAAATGTATATCAAAAACAACTGGACTCAATCAAAAACAGAAATTTTCCTAACGAAACCCTATTGAACATCGTTTGGAACTGATCATAAACGCTAATCACTCCTCGGGTTATCGCTTTGGAACGGAACCGAAAACCCAAGAAATTTCTTTTTAATCCGCTTACGGCCTGTTTCAGTCGGTCGGGTCGGTGTTAAACCCACCCTAATCACAGCTGGTTAACCGACACTCCGTCACAGTGACAAAAACACAAAAATTAGGGCGGTTAAAGATTAAAATCAGAAAATAATACCATAACAAATTAATAATTAAATTTCTTTTTCAAATGCTTTATGATGTCAGTCGAAATTGTTTCGATTTTTTGTCCGACTAATTGCGACGGGTCCATCCCCCAAAAAACGGATGGACCTCCGTTTCGCTCCAAATGTGTTTGGGCATTGTTTGAGCAGTGATCGGTGCCAATGATTGGTACGGCATGAAAATTGTGCTGTCCCTTCGATAAGTGATGGAAATGTTGAAGAAAGTGTTGGACAAATCAGCCAAATCCACACTACCATAGAGAGGCGTCTGTTGTTGGTGGTTTTAAAGGGGGGTAAGAAAAGCACAGAAATTTTGTCACAGACTTTTCAAAAATTTTGTCACCATTTGAGTTAACGAATTTCCATGGATTATTGATACCGCCAAAGATTTTCGTAAAGGTTTTTTTATTTAATCAAAAAGCATCAAATTCAGGGTACAGGGCGTTTCGGCCCCGTTTTTCGGCCCCAATATCGTTTCGGCCCCCGTTTTTCGGCCCCGGGGTCGTTTCGGCCCCAAGCCAAAAAAAAGCAAAAACAAAATAAAGCTGTCAAAAAAAATTTTTTGCTTTTTTTTTTGAAAAAGGGGCCACCTAAGCCTAGGCCTACGCAAGCCTATGCTTAGGTTGACGGCTTCTTCGAGGGATCCCTTAGTCTTGGTTGGTGTAATAGACAATTGACTTACCAGTACTTTAAAAATACCTATGCGTAATTGCATTTTTTCAAAGTTTTCAAAACTAGATTAAGGTTAAAAAAATTCAAAAATTTTCTTTTTTGATTTTTTTCGAAAATTTCTTTAAAATTTTTTGAAAATCGAACTCTATTTTTTAAGTCTGAAATAAATTTTGAAAAAAGCTAGGGTCAGATTCAGGTTTAAAAAAAGGTTTCAAAAATACTAGGGAGTAAATTAAAAAAAAACAAGGGGGTAATTTTCAAAAAACTAAGGGGGTAACTTTTTAAAAAAAAAATTGGGTAGGATTTTTTCTATTTTTGTCTTGGAGCCAAAACGACCCCGGGGCCGAAAAACGGGGGCCGAAACGCGGGGGCCGAAAAACGGGGGCCGAAACACCGGTGGCCCCAAATTCAAGTGAAAATTTGGCGTTCTCTACCTTTCAAAAAACCCAAAAATTATCTTAATTTTAACAAAGAAAATTCGGGTTTGATTATCAGTTTCGGTTGTTTTCCAAATGCTCGCTTTTGTTAATCGAAACGGCAGGTTTCGTATGTCAGTTTCGGTTTGGCTAACCGAAAGCGGTTCGTTTTTAAAGAATTTCCGAAACCGACAATCCTACCCACAACATGACGATCAATCACCTCATGGCACATCAAAACGTACAGCTAAATGAAGCGCCAAAAAAATATTTAAGATTAAAATTTTAAAAAAAATGTTTTTTTTTTTCACCTGATTAACACTTCGATGTTGAGGAAACGGTGCCAACGCAAGAGCAGGGTGAAAAATCACAATGGAAGACGAATTTTGTCTATTTAAAAATTTGACTATTTTAATTGTAAAAATATTGTGATTTTTGTCAATTAAGAATAAACTTTTCCCGTGGCCATTTTTTTTTCGTATTTGAGACTCTTCTGGTTACATAATATTTGCTGGTTTTTCGTAATTACGCCACCATGGGCGTTTCTTAATAAATACGCCTTTTTTAGATTTCCCGGAAAAACTCGTCCTAACCTTTCTCTTTAAATAGCCTCTTTCTTCATTTGCTCTAATAGCTATTAAATTTTAGAAAAATGCTTCCATTTTTTATGGCCACAAAGATTTTAATAAGATCAAATTTTTCGAAATTTGTCTAATTTTTGAGCCAATCAAAATGTTGTAAAGATTTTTTAAATTAGTTGTTTTTGAGAAAGGTTATTATATGAATGTTTTTGGTCAGAAAAAAATAAAGATTTCCCTTCCTTGTTGCCCCACAAGCAATGA
This sequence comes from Heterodera filipjevi, assembly GCA_039877585.1. NCBI lineage: Eukaryota > Metazoa > Nematoda > Chromadorea > Rhabditida > Heteroderidae > Heterodera > Heterodera filipjevi. The sequence continues at coordinate 23,799,672 of JBDPZO010000002.1, read as the reverse complement.
CAAAATCCCAAATTAATTAGGTAAAATTAAATAAAATTAGAAGTACTTCAACTGCGGATAGGTTTAGTTTTTTTTTCACCTGATTAACACTTCGATGTTGAGGAAACGGTGCCAACGCAAGAGCAGGGTGAAAAATCACAATGGAAGACGAATTTTGTCTATTTAAAAATTTGACTATTTTAATTGTAAAAATATTGTGATTTTTGTCAATTAAGAATAAACTTTTCCCGTGGCCATTTTTTTTTCGTATTTGAGACTCTTCTGGTTACATAATATTTGCTGGTTTTTCGTAATTACGCCACCATGGGCGTTTCTTAATAAATACGCCTTTTTTAGATTTCCCGGAAAAACTCGTCCTAACCTTTCTCTTTAAATAGCCTCTTCATTTGCTCTAATAGCTATTAAATTTTAGAAAAATGCTTCCATTTTTTATGGCCACAAAGATTTTAATAGATCAAATTTTTCGAAATTTGTCTAATTTTTGAGCCAATCAAAATGTTGTAAAGATTTTTTAATTAGTTGTTTTTGAGAAAGGTTGTTATATGAATGTTTTTGGTCAGAAAAAAATAAAGATTTCCCTTCCTTGTTGCCCCACAAGCAATGACAAAATCCCAAATTAATTAGGTAAAATTAAATAAAATTAGAAGTACTTCAACTGCGGATAGGTTTAGTTTTTTTTTTCATTTTTAATTATTTAAGTTTTTTTGAAAACTGAAATGCCTGAGTTTTTGAAAAGCAACCCCCCCCCCTGGTTTTTAAGGATTTTCGATTTTAAAAAAGGCTAGATGGTTAGGTTTTCATTTAAGTGGAAATTTTTTCCAAAAAATAGGGCTATGCATTCTAAAAAGCTTGGAATATTTTTAAAATAGAAAAAACATTCAAGGCTGACCTGACTTAAGATAACCCATAAAAGATGATTTTCGATAAATTTAAGTAAAGAAAAAAAAAAGTATTTTGTTTTTTTTGGAAAGATTAATTATAATTATTTTCAATTAAAATTTTAAAAAAAATGTTTTTTTTTCACCTGATTAACACTTCGATGTTGAGGAAACGGTGCCAACGCAAGAGCAGGGTGAAAAATCACAATGGAAGACGAATTTTGTCTATTTAAAAATTTGACTATTTTAATTGTAAAAATATTGTGATTTTTGTCAATTAAGAATAAACTTTTCCCGTGGCCATTTTTTTTTCGTATTTGAGACTCTTCTGGTTACATAATATTTGCTGGTTTTTCGTAATTACGCCACCATGGGCGTTTCTTAATAAATACGCCTTTTTTAGATTTCCCGGAAAAACTCGTCCTAACCTTTCTCTTTAAATAGCCTCTTCATTTGCTCTAATAGCTATTAAATTTTAGAAAAATGCTTCCATTTTTTATGGCCACAAAGATTTTAATAGGATCAAATTTTTCGAAATTTGTCTAATTTTTGAGCCAATCAAAATGTTGTAAAGATTTTTTTAATTAGTTGTTTTTGAGAAAGGTTGTTATATGAATGTTTTTGGTCAGAAAAAAATAAAGATTTCCCTTCCTTGTTGCCCCACAAGCAATGACAAAATCCCAAATTAATTAGGTAAAATTAAATAAAATTAGAAGTACTTCAACTGCGGATAGGTTTAGTTTTTTTTTCACCTGATTAACACTTCGATGTTGAGGAAACGGTGCCAACGCAAGAGCAGGGTGAAAAATCACAATGGAAGACGAATTTTGTCTATTTAAAAATTTGACTATTTTAATTGTAAAAATATTGTGATTTTTGTCAATTAAGAATAAACTTTTCCCGTGGCCATTTTTTTTTCGTATTTGAGACTCTTCTGGTTACATAATATTTGCTGGTTTTTCGTAATTACGCCACCATGGGCGTTTCTTAATAAATACGCCTTTTTTAGATTTCCCGGAAAAACTCGTCCTAACCTTTCTCTTTAAATAGCCTCTTCATTTGCTCTAATAGCTATTAAATTTTAGAAAAATGCTTCCATTTTTTATGGCCACAAAGATTTAATCTGAAACTTTCCACTTAACATAGCTAAGATATTGTCTATTTTCAAAAAATGGTGTTTTCACGAAACAAATCTCAAGTAGCCAAGCAAGTGCGCAGCTTAGCAGTCTAAGCTAGGCAGAAGCGATCGGAAAGGCGCCGAGAGAGTGGAAGACAAGGCGGTTCAACCCCAAATGAAATTTACCATTTTAATTTTAATTTTGTATTTCTGTTTTTACAGAGTCAAAAAAAAATTGGAGAAGTTTCAACAGCATACGGCGAGGGAACATCGGCTGAAGCAGCCGAAATAGGACCTTCCAAACCGACTTTTGATCTTCTTAAGTCAGAGAAAAACATACCATTTTTGACGGCAATTTTAATTACGGCCCAAGTTCGCGTCTAAGGCTTTTGTCCGCCACTCCGATCCGACTTCATGTGCGTGTTCATCCAACAATGGTCGACTAATCAACAGACATGGAGTTGATTATGGCAGATAAAGCATCGGGCATGGAGTTGGCAATGTTGGACAAAGCAACTGGCTTGGAGTTGAAGACTGGACCAGCAGACCCAAACTGGTCAACTCGACAAACAACTGAAGGAACAGGAAGAAACCATCATTCACCTTCAACGGCAGGTGTGCAATCGCGAATCCCTAATTGCAGGCCTGCGGCTTCAATTGGAGCGAGAGCATGTGGGAAAACTGGCAAAAAGCACAAGCGGTAAAAATAAACAATCATTATTGAATAAATTTTTTTGCATTTAGCTACTCCGTCAGCGGGCCGGCCGAAGAAAAACCTCGACCAATTGCAGTGGAGATCTGCGAAGGGCATTGGCAGACCAAATCTTTGATCTGATCGACTGGACAGGTCAAGGTCCGCAAGTCGATGTTCGCTGGACAGCGTCCATAGGGAAGTGCGGCACAAATTCGGCCATTACACACCAAAAAATGGAGCAACAACAACAAAAACAACAGAAAGAGATGGATGCAGAGGACGAGCTTCTTCTACTAACACAACTCAAGACGCAAAACACCTACAGAAGGATGAAGTCAACTTTAACGTTTATTCACCACCAATTTGATGTTTTCCCTCCATGGCGAAAGGTGTTTTGTTTTTAAAATGTCTACTATTATTTTTTTGGGTGATCAAAATCAAAAAAAATAAGAACAGTCTTATCAATTTTCGGGCCAACGAAGTGACTTTGAAGCTAAGCGGAGGTCACGGGCAGGGATTCACAAGAATCACGGTTTCTTTTGCGCATGCCCTGCGTTCGAGCTCACCGAGCAACAATTTCATTGCTGCTGTGTATCCTGGCAAAGATACTCAAGCAAATTTGGTCAAAAATTGTGCTCCGCTGTGGGCCCAAATTGATCAACGAGAAAAAAGTCAAATGGTAAGATTGAAATCACTTTGTTTTATTTTTTTGATTTAGGTTCGTCCGAGGGGACTTGGCCTTCTGATCACACCCGATCACCATTAAGGAGTGATCTGATCAATTATGTTGTTTTGTTTTTGACAGCATGGAAAAATATGCTTACATGAATTTTTTAACGTTTTATTGAGATTTATTTGTGGGCTCTTAATATTATTTGGGGAGTTAAGTTTTGCAAAAATTTCTACCCAATTGGCCATCGAAAATAGGTGAAGTACAGAAAAAATTCTTTGCGCTATTATTTCTTTACGGAGCATATGTATTTTTTTAATTTATTTTTTCATTTTTTTTAGAAAAGACAATTAAAAAAACAATAGTAGTGAGCGGGACCTGAACCTGTAACCATTTTCGGGTTCTACCACTAAAAAAATAAAACTCACAAAGGGAAGAAGAGGATAATCGGCTAGGAATCCCCAGCCTAAGGATAGGTAGCTGAGGATTGGATAATCCGCAGCCGTATTCACAGTTGTGAATACAGATTTTAAGCTGTAGCTTTTTCAATCTGCATAACCCTAGTTACAACTAGGGATATGCGGATTTAAATCTCTAGCATTGTGAATATGAGCATGTGGTGGAATCTTCACACCGCGGATTGATCTTTTACACTTCCACGACACCACGAAAGTACAAGCATCAATGTATTGGAATTTAAATAATTAAAGAATTAATACTTAACAATAAAAAATCAAAAAAAAAATTGCTTTTATTAAATGTTATCGTGTTAAGTCCGTTTTTTTGTGATACGATTCCAGATTCCAGGTCCATAGATTCTTATCAGTTGTTAAAGAAAAAGACTTTTGTCCATTTTATAATGGGACTTAAAAGACAAAATTTTAATATTTAATTTCTTATTGATTTCATTTAATCAATAGGATGGGCAATAGAAAAGTGATACATTTACATTTATTGTACAAGACATTATGGGTATTCAAAATTTTCATATTATTATGTGATGCTAATGCATTTTAAAGCAATACATATGCGAAATATCTTTACGCATATCATACGAGAGCCTCCTCCTTTTACTTAAATGCATATCGAACATATAAAGTTATACTTAGACATTTACCTCCTCTGTACCAGGGATGGCGACGATTTCCGATTTTCCGTTGGTTTATGCCGATTTCCGATAATTTTATGCCGATTTCCGATATTTTTTTTGGGAAAAATCGGTAAAATCTTCAAAATTGGCCCCAGAAATCAACCAAAAAGCCAATTCCGATTTTTTAAATCAGAGAAATCGTCGCCATCCCTGCTCTGTACCGGGGATCTTCCAGTATGAAAAAAATGTCGGGTCGGGTTTTGGGTCGGGACGGCCAAAAAAATATCGGGTCGGGTTTTGGGACGAGAAAAATGTCGGGTAGGGTTTCGGTTCGGGACGGCCAAAAAATATCGGGTCAGGTTTTGGGACGAAAAAAGACCGGGTTTCGGGTACTCGGAACAACCCGGCTCTGTACCTTTTACTAGTGAAAAAAATATATACAAATTTTAGTATTTATTAAAATTATTGATCTGATAAACATTTAAAAAGAAATAACATTTTTCTCTTTAATGTATTATAAGAAAAAGTTAAAAATGATGAATAGCATCCTTTTTTTCTTGCTGATTACTATGTTTATCCCTACTGTTTCCATTGAAGTGATTGAAGATGATAACTCAACCACGGAGGAGCAAGACCTGGCCAAAGCATTGGCACAAAGTAAACGATTCATTTGGCGTAATTTGGTTGCAAAATGGCACTGTGCCAACATTCAAAAACATTGTTATCAATTACTGGGCAAAACAGTGAAAGAATTGACAAAATTTGCCAAAATTGGCAAATGCATGCAATGGCAGTCGATGCTTATGTGAAAAGCTGGGAATGTCATCAGCTTAAATTGGTTGTACAGCAGCAAGCAGAATCGAGCAAAGCCACCAGAAAACGGGGTTAAATATGTTTTTAATTTAGTATTTTTTTTTTGAAAATTTTAAGAAAACCCACTTGAGTGTCTATGTGTGAAGCCATGGCTTGGCCTGGAGCAAGGCGAACTCCTAATGAGCTCAGCAATGGAAGTGATCAAAGCGGTGTACAGAGATTTATTCGGATGGGGCAAAGGAAAATATTTAAAGATTGAGGCCATTCAAATTTGTTGGCTAAATTCTTTTCAATTTTTTATTTTAGAGTATTTGCAAAAATTTGACCACTTGGGCTACTGTCGAATATTGGAGAGTGAAGCATAAAACGAGAAAAACCCAGCGGAAAAAGAAATTTTAGAAAAATTGTTGGTGTTTGTGAGTGAAGCATTGGTTCGCGACCCGTACCTTTCGAACCCTGATGAACTTCTACCGGACTCAGCGAGTCGAAGAGATTTTCAACAACGCCTTTTGATGCATTATGCCAGAAAAAGTAGCAAATATTATTTAAATTGTCAAGAAAAACAGAAAATTATACAAACCCTGATAACTGACACCTAATAAACCGAAATTTGTTTAAAACTCGAAAAGATAGTCAAAAAAGATATTATAGAGATTTCTAATCCAAAAATAACGATGATATCAGAAAGTGGAAAGCGATTGCACTCCTGCTGCAGGTCATGGATGCCCGAAACCAAGATTATATTCCTTAGTTTCTGTAGAAGATCCAGTTTTTCGAAGAAAAAAAAAGAATCTGTCTTCTAATTTCGGCCCAATAAAGGCTTTTTAGTAAGGTTTCAGTACTCCTAGAAATTAGAATTTCGCCTTAATGAAGGCAATTTAGAGTGGTAATGACGCTGAAAAAATTAAAATTTCGGCCCAATGAAGGTTTTTAGTGGGTTTGTGGGTTTTATGAACCCCTAAAAATTATGGCCCAATGAAGGCTTTTTAGTGGATTTCCTATATCCCTAAAAATTTACTATATTAAGATTAGTTTAATAGTGCCCCCATTTCTAAGGTACTGTGGCACCTCTTTTAACCGAAGAAAAATTTAAAGAGACATTGGTCAATGGAATAGAGCATAATTTTGTGTCAGAATTAAATGATTTGGCCGAGGAATTTCGACAGAAACTTGGCACAAAAGACAAATGCATGAACGATAGATTTGACCAGTTGTCCTATTCCAACCTCAAATTGCTTAATGATTGCTTTAAGAAATTGTGGAACAATGTTCAGGAGATCGGATTAGGCAAGTTTACTGTACGTTTCAAACCCTTCACTATTATATATATATATATATACAAAGATGCTGGTCTTCACTTTGAAATATTTACACATTCCTTGGTCATCATTTTGAAAAAAAAAATATTCTAAGAGTAAAAATTAGTAAAATAAGATCAATTTTATGAGACCCAATTTCCAGAACCCTAAGCGAAAAGTATCCAGAGGTGCAGATAGGCGCCGCCGGAAAAAATTTTGAAAAGTTAGTGGTTTATTAACAGATTTTAAAGAAAAACTGGTCAATTCTTGAGTTGTTTAGAAAAGAATTAAGCTAAAAGTAGTTCGGCGATGTCGAAGACGCCGTCGGGGAAATTTTTGAATCTAACCCCATACCCATACTGAATTTTAAAAAACTATTCATAAAAATATCCTGCCATGAGTGGGATTTGAACCCAAGCAAAAGATATGGAAAAACAATACTTCTACCACCACAACGCAGACCCTATTCTTACCAGTGCATATTTGGTACCGGTTAGTCGCCGGTCCCGCCGGGAACCAATTTCGGAATTGGGGGTTGACTTTTTGAAACCCGGGACCGGGACATAATTAACCTGGGATTCTCCGCCCGTCCCGACCTACCCTAATTTGCAGTAACAAATTAATCTTTTCACAATAATTGTATAGACTTGGCAGAAATATGTAAGGCAAGGAAAAAACATGAACAAAAAAAGACTGACCCAACAAAATGTGCAAAAATTGTTTCCGCAACGAAACAATTGGCCACCGATGTGTTGAAAAAGGTGAACAAAAAACAAACAACATCATTAAGGAAGATGGAAAAAAATGTTGGCATAATTTTGTGGTTGTACAAGCATCAAATACATGACAAATTCGTGGAGAAGCATTCCGCTGACGAGCAGTTGGAATTGGTGCCCGATCCGTGCGTCAAGGCAAGGCTTAAAGTGAAGAAAAAGCCATCATCTGTGATCCATGGGGATGCTATTATTGAAGGGTGACAAGACAAATTTAAATGATGTTTTGATGTGATCAGATCAGATTTTCATTGACCTACCAAATGTTCTCTATTCGAATTCCAATTGTAAAACCACTTTTTTACAGAAATTCAAACTACAAAAAAAATCAATTAATGCAATATAAATTTACATACACAAAAATTAAATTTATTTTTCATATTTTCTTATTATATATTTTTTAAAAGCTATGTGGAAATTAATTTTTATATTTTATATTGGAATTAATTTTTTAAAAAATATTTATTTGACCAAAATAAAACAGCAGCAAAAAACATTTGATGAAATATTTGGAGACAATTGGCAAAAAGGAAATGCGCAACTGAGGGGCGGACAAAATATTTATTTACTTAAATTTTAAATTCCGTTTGCATGATTTTTTAAGTATTTTTTAATCGCATTCGCTTTTTAAGTAATTACAACTTCTCTCCTAACAATAAATATGACAGGCAAAGAGCTACTTTTGTATAAGCAAAATTTTTATTTATTGCATTTTCAAAATAAGTAAAAATTCTTAGTGGTGAGCCATTGGCATCCATTTTTAGGAGCTCAATAGGTCTGTAAGTGGCTATGGTCTCAATTCCGGATGATAACGAATATCGAATGATCGAAATTTAAATAGACAAATTGTTCGAATGTTGATCATACTAAAACCATTCGATTAACATTTTACCCACTGCCGTTTTTCGTAGTTTACCCATACAAATTTTCTTAATCACCTTTTAATGTCAAAATTTGAACAAAAAAGTGCGAAAGGGATTCAGTTGGTATATGTAGTAATAAATAAAATCCAATTCGAATAATTTAATGTTAAAAAACTAAATTGGGTTTAGTTCGTTCTAAGTCTTATGTTCTTTTTTTTTTGGGTTTTCGTTCCATTCTCATTGAGGCAAAGTAAACTGAAGATGTTCTATTGGGTTTTTGGCAAATTTTTCGTCTTAATTTTTTGTTAAAATGTTTTTTCATTCTTCGAATTGTGTTTGGACTAGCTCCTAATTGTTTCGTTATTTTTCGTTTAAATTTGTCCCATTCTTCAGTTGTGTGCTTTCTTTCTTGACTAAATTTTTGCACAATTTCATCAAATTTTCGGATGATTTTCATTTTTATGACTGTATCCTTAATTATACAGTACCCTTTCGTGAGTCCAAATTCCTTCATCCACCCCATTATTGTTTTATGACAAATCCCATTTGTTTTATCTGCATAGAATTGGACCATTCCTTTTTGGAATGTTTTCCTTTTGAAATAAATTCTTTTTTTAATTTTAAATATTTTTGTATATATTTTCTTTTTTGTTCTTCAGTTATTTTTGTTCTCTTCATTCCAAATTCCCTTTTCCATTTGTATATTTTGTTCCGATCAACCCCAATTGCTTCGCAATTTTTGTTTCAATTTTACTCTGTTCTTTATCGGAATATTCTCCTCTTTCTTTACATTCTTTTTTCATTTGGTGAAATTTTTCAATTATTTTTATTTTTCGTTCTTTTGTCTCATTGCCAAATTGTTGACCATTTCTTTCTTCCATTTCTTCACTCTTTTGTGATGAATTGTCCTCTTCTCCCATTTCCTCACTCTTTTGTTATGAATTGTCCTCTTCTCCCATTTCCTCACTCTTTTGTGATGAATTGTCCTCTTCTCCCCCCTCCATGGCGAAAGGTGTTTTGTTTTTAAAATGTCTACTATTATTTTTTTGGGTGATCAAAATCAAAAAAAATAAGAACAGTCTTATCAATTTTCGGGCCAACGAAGTGACTTTGAAGCTAAGCGGAGGTCACGGGCAGGGATTCACAAGAATCACGGTTTCTTTTGCGCATGCCCTGCGTTCGAGCTCACCGAGCAACAATTTCATTGCTGCTGTGTATCCTGGCAAAGATACTCAAGCAAATTTGGTCAAAAATTGTGCTCCGCTGTGGGCCCAAATTGATCAACGAGAAAAAAGTCAAATGGTAAGATTGAAATCACTTTGTTTTATTTTTTTGATTTAGGTTCGTCCGAGGGGACTTGGCCTTCTGATCACACCCGATCACCATTAAGGAGTGATCTGATCAATTATGTTGTTTTGTTTTTGACAGCATGGAAAAATATGCTTACATGAATTTTTTAACGTTTTATTGAGATTTATTTGTGGGCTCTTAATATTATTTGGGGAGTTAAGTTTTGCAAAAATTTCTACCCAATTGGCCATCGAAAATAGGTGAAGTACAGAAAAAATTCTTTGCGCTATTATTTCTTTACGGAGCATATGTATTTTTTTAATTTATTTTTTCATTTTTTTTAGAAAAGACAATTAAAAAAACAATAGTAGTGAGCGGGACCTGAACCTGTAACCATTTTCGGGTTCTACCACTAAAAAAAATAAAACTCACAAAGGGGAAGAAGAGGATAATCGGCTAGGAATCCCCAGCCTAAGGATAGGTAGCTGAGGATTGGATAATCCGCAGCCGTATTCACAGTTGTGAATACAGATTTTAAGCTGTAGCTTTTTCAATCTGCATAACCCTAGTTACAACTAGGGATATGCGGATTTAAATCTCTAGCATTGTGAATATGAGCATGTGGTGGAATCTTCACACCGCGGATTGATCTTTTACACTTCCACGACACCACGAAAGTACAAGCATCAATGTATTGGAATTTAAATAATTAAAGAATTAATACTTAACAATAAAAAATCAAAAAAAAAATTGCTCCCACCAGAAAATTTTGGAAATTGAAATTCAGGATCCGGAAAATCGAATTTGCTTAGCCCTAAATAAAATATCATAATCTTACATATACATAACATTTTGTGTCAATAAATTTTTAAATTATATAATCTTTAATAAATCACATATTTGTCGTATTTTTGCTCAAAATACGACATACTCAAAAGTACGACAAATGCGACAAATACGACATACGACATCAGCCCATCCCTGGTATACAGGGACTTATTCGGATGGGGCAAAGGAAAAAATTGAGGCAATTCGATTTACTTGGGCTAAAATGCTTTTTTTTTTAAAATTTAGATAATTTTTAAAAATTAATGCACTTGGGTTATTGTTGAATATTGGGCAGTGGAGCATAAAAATTTAAAAAAAAAAAACCAGCGGAAAAATTAGAAAGATTGTTGATGTTGTGAGTGTAGCATTGGTTCGTGAATCTTACCTTTCTGAACTAAAGATGATATCAGAAACTGGAAATCGATTGCATTCTTGCATCAAGAATGGGGTCCTCTAATTTCGGCCCAATTAAGGCTTTTAATTCATTTTGAAACATTTAAATTTAAATTTTGGCCCAATGAAAGAAAGGATTTTAGTGGGTTTTCAGTAGTGTTCGGCAAATGCGATTCCGATAACCGATTTTTACCGATTTTCCCCCAATCGGTCGATAGTAAAAATCGGTAAATTTTAATGCATAATTATTATTCAAAAATTATTTTTTCAAGACATAAAATGAGTTTTAATTAACAAAATATACTAATATTAATTTTAAAAGGAATCTACACAAGAGGGGAGGGGAGGTGAAAAGAATTACTAGCAGTCAGTCCCAGAAAACAAGGTAGAAAACTCCGGCCCTAGAGAGTGAGATTTTTAATCTCCGACTCAACACCCTGACTCAAATGACCTAATCCACGGCGGTGGCGATAGGCACCGTCGGAAAAAAAATATTGAAAAGCGAGAATAAAAACTTAAAAAATGTAAGAAAATAGTTTTTTTTTTTTTAATTTTCTGCTAAAACAGCAAAATTACGTCAAAATTCTTTTTTTTTTCTCTCAAATTTTTTCCTTATTTTTGTCCTCTGACCCCATTCTTAACAGTGCTTATTTTTACCGATTTGTTACCGCTTTCATCGAAAAATCGGAAATCTGTAAAATTTTACCGCGGAAAATTTACCGATTTTTACCGCTGTAACTTTTTACCGTGCCGAAACTTATTTTCAGTGCCCCTAAAAATTAAAGACCAATGAAGACTTTCTAGCGGGTTTCGTTTGTCCTACCATGTCATGTATAGTGCCACCATTTCTAAGATACGGTGGCACCCCTTTTAACTAGGGTGCAATACCCGCATGCGGGTAGTGCTCTATGCGGGTAACGGGTTTTTTAATTTAGGGCGGACGGGTAAACCCGTACCCGCATGCGGGTTTCGAGTATGTGCGGCGGGTACCCGGGTATCCGCCTTTTATGATGCTTGGCTCTTGAATTTTCAAAAAAAAAAAGCAAAATTTTTCTTTTAAATGACTGCAACTTTTTTAAAAAAGCGGTAAAAATCGAATAATTTAATCAGACTCTTCATTATTCTCAATAAATCCGTTTTCATCGTCATCAATTGACGGTCCCATCGCAATTTTGTCCATGTTTGCCTTCACAATCAAAATATCTCCCGCTATCTGTGCCGAAAGTCTATTCAAATAATTATTTTTGTGAACAATGTCGGATTTTTACTTATTTCGTAGTGTTGGCATACAAAATTCCTACTTTGCTAAAAAGTCTTTTGCTTGATACTGACGTTGACGGGATTGAGTGAAAAATTTGTCCCAATTTTGTAAGATCGGGAAACTGTTTAATTTTTGAGGATTTGGGAGCCTATTTTTCCGAATAGTCAAAATAAAAAACTAGGAACGGAAACGAGGCCCCCGGGAAAACCCTGCCGGGGCCCCGATCCTGTCCGGTCTCTAGTAGATACACTGAATTCTATTTGTTTGCATTTGGTGTGTTTTTCGGTATTCGTACAAAAAAATCCAAAACATTTTAAGGTTCTTATATTATATTAGATCCCAACGCCAGCCTCTGTATTTTTGCGCGAATTTTTGATATGATTTTGTAGGCGCTCAAATGGGAACCGCCATCCGCTGACTTTGTCAGGCGCAAGAATCAACAGTTACAGGCCATGCTCAAAAGGACGAAACCAATTGATTAGACTTTAGCAAGGGCCAATTCGTGTGTTTTTTGTTTTGTTAAATTATTGGAATTTTCATAAATTGTAATTCTAAATAGTTCGGTAAATGCCTATGGGTTGGGAAAAATTTATTTTTTCAAATAACCAAGGGTAAGGAAAAAAGAATCAAAACTTTTCTACAAAAATGCCTTTTGAATGATGAGTCTAAAAGAGTGATATGATTAATTTTTGTAATATCAAAAGATATAGTGAAATGATTTTTTCGTGCTCCTGAAAAAGTTTTGCAGCAAAAATATCCTTTAATTTTTTTAAATCTTTAAAAAAATTATTAACATTTTTAGGACAAAATTAATAATCAGGCATCGTTCATCATTTTGTCTTCTCATTTTTTATTTGCAGTAATCCTTGACTTATTGAATAAAAGTGAAGAAAACTGACGTATTGAGTTTCTAGAAAAAATATATCAATCGACTCCTCTCGGCCTGTAACGAACGAATCCGAAAGAATTTTTTGCGGCAACCGTTCCCTGCAAATTTACAGACACGGGGCTGAGCCGGAAAATGGCTTGGGGCTGAACCATCCAATTGTAAAATGATCGGCAGTGGCCGGCTTAGCGTGGCCGGTTTAGCGTGGCCGTTTTAGCGTGGGTTTTTTTAGCGTGAGGGTCGTTTAGCGGGGTTAGGGTTCTTTGGGCGCCCTAGTTTCGGCGCCCACTTTCGGCGCCAGACTCGTTTAAGATCTCGTAACTTTCTTCTTTATAAACCAAATTTTGCAAATTCCGTAGTGTTAGAAAGCTTTCAATGTTTCGAAGGTATGAATAAGCAAACTGAAGCGATTGACCAATTCTTAAAAAAGTCAACTTAAAGAACGCAAAAAAGTCAGAATTTTGTAAATTTTGGTTAGAGTTGCAACCGCCACCCCGCCCCCGACTTTGTTTGTTTTTGTGAGTAAAAAAAGCATCCCCACGAAATGTCGACTCCGCCAAAATCCATGAAATGTCGACTAAGCCAAACAGAATATTTTTGAATAATTTAATTGCCACGAGGTTCGACGTTCGAAGTAGATGTCTATTGGGTTCGAAAAACATGGGAATGACTTTTTGAACTTAAATTTTGGCTGAGTTCTTATTAAAGAAATGATGCAATTGAGAATAAAAATAAAAATGGCGATGAGAATTTAATTTGAATATTTTTTTCATGTATACACACGTCGATCCAATTTTGGCTTCCAGTTGCAAAATTATTTCATAATTCAGAACGCCAAAGTAAATAAAAAAGCATAAATTAAAAAGAAATCTGAAAATTTCCCTTAACATAGCTAAGATATTGTCTATTTTCAAAAAATGGTGTTTTCACGAAACAAATCTCAAGTAGCCAAGCAAGTGCGCAGCTTAGCAGTCTAAGCTAGGCAGAAGCGATCGGAAAGGCGCCGAGAGAGTGGAAGACAAGGCGGTTCAACCCCAAATGAAATTTACCATTTTAATTTTAATTTTGTATTTCTGTTTTTACAGAGTCAAAAAAAAATTGGAGAAGTTTCAACAGCATACGGCGAGGGAACATCGGCTGAAGCAGCCGAAATAGGACCTTCCAAACCGACTTTTGATCTTCTTAAGTCAGAAAAACATACCATTTTTGAGGCAAATTTTAATTAAGGCCCAAGTTCGCGTCTAAGGCTTTTGTCCGCCACTCCGATCCGACTTCATGTGCGTGTTCATCCAACAATGGTCGACTAATCAACAGACATGGAGTTGATTATGGCAGATAAAGCATCGGGCATGGAGTTGGCAATGTTGGACAAAGCAACTGGCTTGGAGTTGAAGACTGGACCAGCAGACCCAAACTGGTCAACTCGACAAACAACTGAAGGAACAGGAAGAAACCATCATTCACCTTCGACGGCAGGTGTGCAATCGCGAATCCCTAATTGCAGGCCTGCGGCTTCAATTGGAGCGAGAGCATGTGGAAAAACTGACAAAAAGCAAAAGCGGTAAGAATAAACAATCATTATTGAATAAATTTTTTTGCATTTAGCTACTCCGTCAGCGGGCCCGGCCGAAGAAAAACCTCGACCAATTGCAGTGGAGATCTGCGAAGGGCATTGGCAGACCAAATCATTTGATCTGATCGACCTGGACAGGTCAAGGTCCGCAAGTCGATGTTCGCTGGACAGCGTCCATAGGGAAGTGCGGCACAAATTCGGCCATTAGACACCGAAAAATGGAGCAACAACAACAAAAACAACAGAAAGAGATGGATGCAGAGGACGAGCTTCTTCTACTAACACAACTCAAGACGCAAAACACCTACAGAAGGATGAAGTCAACTTTAACGTTTATTCACCACCAATTTGATGTTTTCCCTCCATGGCGAAAGGTGTTTTGTTTTTAAAATGTCTACTATTATTTTTTTGGGTGATCAAAATCAAAAAAAATAAGAACAGTCTTATCAATTTTCGGGCCAACGAAGTGACTTTGAAGCTAAGCGGAGGTCACGGGCAGGGATTCACAAGAATCACGGTTTCTTTTGCGCATGCCCTGCGTTCGAGCTCACCGAGCAACAATTTCATTGCTGCTGTGTATCCTGGCAAAGATACTCAAGCAAATTTGGTCAAAAATTGTGCTCCGCTGTGGGCCCAAATTGATCAACGAGAAAAAAGTCAAATGGTAAGATTGAAATCACTTTGTTTTATTTTTTTGATTTAGGTTCGTCCGAGGGGACTTGGCCTTCTGATCACACCCGATCACCATTAAGGAGTGATCTGATCAATTATGTTGTTTTGTTTTTGACAGCATGGAAAAATATGCTTACATGAATTTTTTAACGTTTTATTGAGATTTATTTGTGGGCTCTTAATATTATTTGGGGAGTTAAGTTTTGCAAAAATTTCTACCCAATTGGCCATCGAAAATAGGTGAAGTACAGAAAAAATTCTTTGCGCTATTATTTCTTTACGGAGCATATGTATTTTTTTAATTTATTTTTTCATTTTTTTTAGAAAAGACAATTAAAAAAACAATAGTAGTGAGCGGGACCTGAACCTGTAACCATTTTCGGGTTCTACCACTAAAAAAAATAAAACTCACAAAGGGGAAGAAGAGGATAATCGGCTAGGAATCCCCAGCCTAAGGATAGGTAGCTGAGGATTGGATTATCCGCAGCCGTATTCACAGTTGTGAATACAGATTTTAAGCTGTAGCTTTTTCAATCTGCATAACCCTAGTTACAACTAGGGATATGCGGATTTAAATCTCTAGCATTGTGAATATGAGCATGTGGTGGAATCTTCACACCGCGGATTGATCTTTTACACTTCCACGACACCACGAAAGTTCAAGCATCAATGTATTGGAATTTAAATAATTAAAGAATTAATACTTAACAATAAAAAATCAAAAAAAAATTGCTTTTATTAAATGTTATCGTGTTAAGTCCGTTTTTTTGTGATACGATTCCAGATTCCAGGTCCATAGATTCTTATCAGTTGTTAAAGAAAAAGACTTTTGTCCATTTTATAATGGGACTTAAAAGACAAAATTTTAATATTTAATTTCTTATTGATTTCATTTAATCAATAGGATGGGCAATAGAAAAGTGATACATTTACATTTATTGTACAAGACATTATGGGTATTCAAAATTTTCATATTATTATGTGATGCTAATGCATTTTAAAGCAATACATATGCGAAATATCTTTACGCATATCATACGAGAGCCTCCTCCTTTTACTTAAATGCATATCGAACATATAAAGTTATACTTAGACATTTACCTCCTCTGTACCAGGGATGGCGACGATTTCCGATTTTCCGTTGGTTTATGCCGATTTCCGATAATTTTATGCCGATTTCCGATATTTTTTTTGGGAAAAATCGGTAAAATCTTCAAAATTGGCCCCAGAAATCAACCAAAAAGCCAATTCCGATTTTTTAAATCAGAGAAATCGTCGCCATCCCTGCTCTGTACCGGGGATCTTCCAGTATGAAAAAAATGTCGGGTCGGGTTTTGGGTCGGGACGGCCAAAAAAATATCGGGTCGGGTTTTGGGACGAGAAAAATGTCGGGTAGGGTTTCGGTTCGGGACGGCCAAAAAATATCGGGTCAGGTTTTGGGACGAAAAAAGACCGGGTTTCGGGTGACTCGGAACAACCCGGCTCTGTACCTTTTACTAGTGAAAAAAATATATACAAATTTTAGTATTTATTAAAATTATTGATCTGATAAACATTTAAAAAGAAATAACATTTTTCTCTTTAATGTATTATAAGAAAAAGTTAAAAATGATGAATAGCATCCTTTTTTTCTTGCTGATTACTATGTTTATCCCTACTGTTTCCATTGAAGTGATTGAAGATGATAACTCAACCACGGAGGAGCAAGACCTGGCCAAAGCATTGGCACAAAGTAAACGATTCATTTGGCGTAATTTGGTGGCAAAATGGCACTGTGCCAACATTCAAAAACATTGCTATCAATTACTGGGCAAAACAGTGAAAGAATTGAACAAAATTTGCCAAAATTGGCAAATGCATGCAATGGCAGTCGATGCTTATGTGAAAAGCTGGGAATGTCATCAGCTTAAATTGGTTGTACAGCAGCAAGCAGAATCGAGCAAAGCCACCAGAAAACGGGGTTAAATATGTTTTTAATTTAGTATTTTTTTTTTGAAAATTTTAAGAAAACCCACTTGAGTGTCTATGTGTGAAGCCATGGCTTGGCCTGGAGCAAGGCGAACTCCTAATGAGCTCAGCAATGGAAGTGATCAAAGCGGTGTACAGAGATTTATTCGGATGGGGCAAAGGAAAATATTTAAAGATTGAGGCCATTCAAATTTGTTGGCTAAATTCTTTTCAATTTTTTATTTTAGAGTATTTGCAAAAATTTGACCACTTGGGCTACTGTCGAATATTGGAGAGTGAAGCATAAAAACGAGAAAAACCCAGCGGAAAAAGAAATTTTAGAAAAATTGTTGGTGTTTGTGAGTGAAGCATTGGTTCGCGACCCGTACCTTTCGAACCCTGATGAACTTCTACCGGACTCAGCGAGTCGAAGAGATTTTCAACAACGCCTTTTGATGCATTATGCCAGAAAAAGTAGCAAATATTATTTAAATTGTCAAGAAAAACAGAAAATTATACAAACCCCTGATAACTGACACCTAATAAACCGAAATTTGTTTAAAACTCGAAAAGATAGTCAAAAAAGATATTATAGAGATTTCTAATCCAAAAAATAACGATGATATCAGAAAGTGGAAAGCGATTGCACTCCTGCTGCAGGTCATGGATGCCCGAAACCAAGATTATATTCCTTAGTTTCTGTAGAAGATCCAGTTTTTCGAAGAAAAAAAAAGAATCTGTCTTCTAATTTCGGCCCAATAAAGGCTTTTTAGTAAGGTTTCAGTACTCCTAGAAATTAGAATTTCGCCTTAATGAAGGCAATTTAGAGTGGTAATGACGCTGAAAAATTAAAATTTCGGCCCAATGAAGGTTTTTAGTGGGTTTGTGGGTTTTATGAACCCCTAAAAATTATGGCCCAATGAAGGCTTTTTAGTGGATTTCCTATATCCCTAAAAATTTACTATATTAAGATTAGTTTAATAGTGCCCCCATTTCTAAGGTACTGTGGCACCTCTTTTAACCGAAGAAAAATTTAAAGAGACATTGGTCAATGGAATAGAGCATAATTTTGTGTCAGAATTAAATGATTTGGCCGAGGAATTTCGACAGAAACTTGGCACAAAAGACAAATGCATGAACGATAGATTTGACCAGTTGTCCTATTCCAACCTCAAATTGCTTAATGATTGCTTTAAGAAATTGTGGAACAATGTTCAGGAGATCGGATTAGGCAAGTTTACTGTACGTTTCAAACCCTTCACTATTATATATATATATATACAAAGATGCTGGTCTTCACTTTGAAATATTTACACATTCCTTGGTCATCATTTTGAAAAAAAAAATATTCTAAGAGTAAAAATTAGTAAAATAAGATCAATTTTATGAGACCCAATTTCCAGAACCCTAAGCGAAAAGTATCCAGAGGTGCAGATAGGCGCCGCCGGAAAAAATTTTGAAAAGTTAGTGGTTTATTAACAGATTTTAAAGAAAAACTGGTCAATTCTTGAGTTGTTTAGAAAAGAATTAAGCTAAAAGTAGTTCGGCGATGTCGAAGACGCCGTCGGGGAAATTTTTGAATCTAACCCCATACCCATACTGAATTTTAAAAAACTATTCATAAAAATATCCTGCCATGAGTGGGATTTGAACCCAAGCAAAAGATATGGAAAAACAATACTTCTACCACCACAACGCAGACCCTATTCTTACCAGTGCATATTTGGTACCGGTTAGTCGCCGGTCCCGCCGGGAACCAATTTCGGAATTGGGGGTTGACTTTTTGAAACCCGGGACCGGGACATAATTAACCTGGGGATTCTCCGCCCGTCCCGACCTACCCTAATTTGCAGTAACAAATTAATCTTTTCACAATAATTGTATAGACTTGGCAGAAATATGTAAGGCAAGGAAAAAACATGAACAAAAAAAGACTGACCCAACAAAATGTGCAAAAATTGTTTCCGCAACGAAACAATTGGCCACCGATGTGTTGAAAAAGGTGAACAAAAAACAAACAACATCATTAAGGAAGATGGAAAAAAATGTTGGCATAATTTTGTGGTTGTACAAGCATCAAATACATGACAAATTCGTGGAGAAGCATTCCGCTGACGAGCAGTTGGAATTGGTGCCCGATCCGTGCGTCGAGGCAAGGCTTAAAGTGAAGAAAAAGCCATCATCTGTGATCCATGGGGATGCTATTATTGAAGGGTGACAAGACAAATTTAAATGATGTTTTGATGTGATCAGATCAGATTTTCATTGACCTACCAAATGTTCTCTATTCGAATTCCAATTGTAAAACCACTTTTTTACAGAAATTCAAACTACAAAAAAAAATCAATTAATGCAATATAAATTTACATACACAAAAATTAAATTTATTTTTCATATTTTCTTATTATATATTTTTTAAAAGCTATGTGGAAATTAATTTTTATATTTTATATTGGAATTAATTTTTAAAAAATATTTATTTGACCAAAATAAAACAGCAGCAAAAAACATTTGATGAAATATTTGGAGACAATTGGCAAAAAGGAAATGCGCAACTGAGGGGCGGACAAAATATTTATTTACTTAAATTTTAAATTCCGTTTGCATGATTTTTTAAGTATTTTTTAATCGCATTCGCTTTTTAAGTAATTACAACTTCTCTCCTAACAATAAATATGACAGGCAAAGAGCTACTTTTGTATAAGCAAAATTTTTATTTATTGCATTTTCAAAATAAGTAAAAATTCTTAGTGGTGAGCCATTGGCATCCATTTTTAGGAGCTCAATAGGTCTGTAAGTGGCTATGGTCTCAATTCCGGATGATAACGAATATCGAATGATCGAAATTTAAATAGACAAATTGTTCGAGTGTTGATCATACTAAAACCATTCGATTAAAATTTTACCCACTGCCGTTTTTCGTAGTTTACCCATACAAATTTTCTTAATCACCTTTTAATGTCAAAATTTGAACAAAAAAGTGCGAAAGGGATTCAGTTGGTATATGTAGTAATAAATAAAATCCAATTCGAATAATTTAATGTTAAAAAACTAAATTGGGTTTAGTTCGTTCTAAGTCTTATGTTCTTTTTTTTTTTTGGGTTTTCGTTCCATTCTCATTGAGGCAAAGTAAACTGAAGATGTTCTATTGGGTTTTTGGCAAATTTTTCGTCTTAATTTTTTGTTAAAATGTTTTTTCATTCGTCGAATTGTGTTTGGACTAGCTCCTAATTGTTTCGTTATTTTTCGTTTAAATTTGTCCCATTCTTCTGTTGTGTGCTTTCTTTCTTGACTAAATTTTTGCACAATTTCATCAAATTTTCGGATGATTTTCATTTTTATGACTGTATCCTTAATTATACAGTACCCTTTCGTGAGTCCAAATTCCTTCATCCACCCCATTATTGTTTTATGACAAATCCCATTTGTTTTATCTGCATAGAATTGGACCATTCCTTTTTGGAATGTTTTCCTTTTGAAATAAATTCTTTTTTTAATTTTAAATATTTTTGTATATATTTTCTTTTTTGTTCTTCAGTTATTTTTGTTCTCTTCATTCCAAATTCCCTTTTCCATTTGTATATTTTGTTCCGATCAACCCCCAATTGCTTCGCAATTTTTGTTTCAATTTTACTCTGTTCTTTATCGGAATATTCTCCTCTTTCTTTACATTCTTTTTTCATTTGGTGAAATTTTTCAATTATTTTTATTTTTCGTTCTTTTGTCTCATTGCCAAATTGTTGACCATTTCTTTCTTCCATTTCTTCACTCTTTTGTGATGAATTGTCCTCTTCTCCCATTTCCTCACTCTTTTGTTATGAATTGTCCTCTTCTCCCATTTCCTCACTCTTTTGTGATGAATTGTCCTCTTCTCCCCCCTCCATGGCGAAAGGTGTTTTGTTTTTAAAATGTCTACTATTATTTTTTTGGGTGATCAAAATCAAAAAAAATAAGAACAGTCTTATCAATTTTCGGGCCAACGAAGTGACTTTGAAGCTAAGCGGAGGTCACGGGCAGGGATTCACAAGAATCACGGTTTCTTTTGCGCATGCCCTGCGTTCGAGCTCACCGAGCAACAATTTCATTGCTGCTGTGTATCCTGGCAAAGATACTCAAGCAAATTTGGTCAAAAATTGTGCTCCGCTGTCATTTAAATTTAAATTTTGGCCCAATGAAAGAAAGGATTTTAGTGGGTTTTCAGTAGTGTTCGGCAAATGCGATTCCGATAACCGATTTTTACCGATTTTCCCCCAATCGGTCGATAGTAAAAATCGGTAAATTTTAATGCATAATTATTATTCAAAAATTATTTTTTCAAGACATAAAATGAGTTTTAATTAACAAAATATACTAATATTAATTTTAAAAGGAATCTACACAAGAGGGGAGGGGAGGTGAAAAGAATTACTAGCAGTCAGTCCCAGAAAACAAGGTAGAAAACTCCGGCCCTAGAGAGTGAGATTTTTAATCTCCGACTCAACACCCTGACTCAAATGACCTAATCCACGGCGGTGGCGATAGGCACCGTCGGGTAAAATTTTTAAATAAAATCAATTTAAGGGGAAAAGAATATTAAAATGTCATTTGATTTACTTCTTTTTTTTTTAGAATGCATCAGTGAAAACCCTGGAAACAAAAAAAAATATTGAAAAGCGAGAATAAAAACTTAAAAAATGTAAGAGAATAGTATTTTTTTTTTTTAAATTTTCTGCCAAAACAGCAAAATTACGTCAAAATTCTTTTTTTTTCTCTCAAATTTTTTCCTTATTTTTGTCCTCTGACCCCATTCTTAACAGTGCTTATTTTTACCGATTTGTTACCGATTTCATCGAAAAATCGGAAATCTGTAAAATTTTACCGCGGAAAATTTACCGATTTTTACCGCGGTAACTTTTTACCGTGCCGAAACTTGTATTCAGTGCCCCTAAAAATTAAAGACCAATGAAGACTTTCTAGCGGGTTTCGTTTGTCCTACCATGTCATGTATAGTGCCACCATTTCTAAGATACGGTGGCACCCCTTTTAACTAGGGTGCAATACCCGCATGCGGGTAGTGCTCTATGCGGGTAACGGGCTTTTTAATTTAGGGCGGACGGGTAAACCCGTACCCGCATGCGGGTTTCGAGGATGCGCGGGCGGGTACCCGTGTACCCGCTTTTTATAACGCTTGGCTCTTGAATTTTCAAAAAAAAAGCAAAATTTTTCTTTTAAATGACTGCAACTTTTTTAAAAAAGCGGTAAAAATCGAATAATTTAATCAGACTCTTCATTATTCTCAATAAATCCGTTTTCATCGTCATCAATTGACGGTCCCATCGCAATTTTGTCCATGTTTGCCTTCACAATCAAAATATCTCCCGCTATCTGTGCCGAAAGTCTATTCAAATGATTATTTTTGTGAACAATGTCGGATTTTTACTTATTTCGTAGTGTTGGCATACAAATTCCTACTTTGCTAAAAAGTCTTTTGCTTGATACTGACGTTGACGGGATTGAGTGAAAAATTTGTCCCAATTTTGTAAGATCGGGAAACTGTTTAATTTTTGAGGATTTGGGAGCCTATTTTTCCGAATATCAAAATAAAAAACTGGGAACGGAAACGAGGCCCCCGGGAAAACCCTGCCGGGGCCCCGATTCTGTCCGGTCTCTAGTAGATACACTGAATTCTATTTGTTTGCATTTGGTGTGTTTTTCGGTATTCGTACAAAAAAATCCATCTAGAAACATTTTAAGGTTCTTATATTATATTAGATCCCAACGCCAGCCTTTGTATTTTTGCGCGAATTTTTGATATGATTTTGTAGGCGCTCAAATGGGAACCGCCATCCGCTGACTTTGTCAGGCGCAAGAATCAACAGTTACAGGCCATGACTGACGTATTGAGTTTCTAGAAAAAATATATCAAACGACTCCTCTCGGCCTGTAACGAACGAATCCGAAAGAATTTTTTGCGGCAACCGTTCCCTGCAAATTTACAGACACGGGGCTGAGCCGGAAAATGGCTTGGGGCTGAACCATCCAATTGTAAAATGATCGGCAGTGGCCGCCTTAGCGTGGCCGGTTTAGCGTGGCCGTTTTAGCGTTGGTTTTTTTAGCGTGAGGGTCGTTTAGCGGGGTTAGGGTTCTTTGGGCGCCCTAGTTTCGGCGCCCACTTTCGGCGCCAGACTCGTTTAAGATCTCGTAACTTTCTTCTTTATAAACCAAATTTTGCAAATTCCGTAGTGTTAGAAAGCTTTCAATGTTTCGAAGGTATGAATAAGCAAACTGAAGCGATTGACCAATTCTTAAAAAAGTCAACTTAAAGAACGCAAAAAAGTCAGAATTTTGTAAATTTTGGTTAGAGTTGCAACCGCCACCCCGCCCCCGACTTTGTTTGTTTTTGTGAGTAAAAAAAGCATCCCCACGAAATGTCGACTCCGCCAAAATCCATGAAATGTCGACTAAGCCAAACAGAATACTTTTGAATAATTTAATTGCCACGAGGTTCGACGTTCGAAGTAGATGTCTATTGGGTTCGAAAAACATGGGAATGACTTTTTGAACTTAAATTTTGGCTGAGTTCTTATTAAAGAAATGATGCAATTGAGAATAAAAATAAAAATGGCGATGAGAATTTAATTTGAATATTTTTTTCATATATACACACGGCGATCCAATTTTGGCTTCCAGTTGCAAAAATTATTTCCTAATTCAGAACGCCAAAGTAAATAAAAAAGCATAAATTAAAAAGAAATCTGAAAATTTCCCTTAACATAGCTAAGATATTGTCTATTTTTAAAAAATGGTGTTTTCACGAAACAAATCTCAAGTAGCCAAGCAAGTGCGCAGCTTAGCAGTCTAAGCTAGGCAGAAGCGATCGGAAAGGCGCCGAGAGAGTGGAAGACAAGGCGGTTCAACCCCAAAAAGTCATGAAGATTTACCATTTTAATTTTAATTTTGTATTTCTGTTTTTACAGAGTCAAAACAAATCGGAGAAGTTTCAACAGCATACGGCGAGGGAACATCGGCTGAAGCAGCCGAAATAGGACCTTCCAAACCGACTTTCGATCTTCTTAAGTCAGAAAAACATACCATTTTTGAGGCAAATTTTAATTAAGGCCCAAGTTCGCGTCTAAGGCTTTTGTCCGCCACTCCGATCCGACGTCATGTGCGTGTTCATCCAACAATGGTCGACAAATCAACAGACATGGAGTTGATTATGGCAGATAAAGCATCGGGCATGGAGTTGGCAATGTTGGACAAAGCAACTGGCTTGGAGTTGAAGACTGGACCAGCAGACCCAAACTGGTAAACTCGACAAACAACTGAAGGAACAGGAAGAAACCATCATTCACCTTCGACGGCAGGTGTGCAATCGCGAAGCCCTAATTGCAGGCCTGCGGCTTCAATTGGAGCGAGAGCATGTGGAAAAACTGACAAAAAGCAAAAGCGGTAAGAATAAACAATCATTATTGAATAATTTTTTTGCATTTAGCTACTCCGTCAGCGGGCCCCCGGCCGAAGAAAAACTTCGACCAATTGCAGTGGAGATCTGCGAAGGGCATTGGCAGACCAAATCATTGATCTGATCGACCGGGACAGGTCAAGGTCCGCAAGTCGATGTTCGCTGGACAGCGTCCATAGGGAAGTGCGGCACAAATTCGGCCATTACACACCAAAAAATGGAGCAACAACAACAAAAACAACAGAAAGAGATGGATGCAGAGGATGAGCTTCTTCTACTAACACAACTCGAGACGCAAAACACCTACAGAAGGATGAAGTCAACTTTAAGGCTTATTCACCACCAATTTGATGTTTTCCCTCCATGGCGAAAGGTGTTTTGTTTTTAAAATGTCAACTATTATTTTTTTGGGTGATCAAAATCAAAAAAAATAAGAACAGTCTGATCGATTTTCGGGCCAACGAAGTGACTTTGACTAAGCGGAGGTCACGGGCAGGGATTCACAAAAATGACGATTTCTTTTGCGCATGCCCTGCGTTCGAACTCACCGAGCAACAATTTCATTGCTGCTGTGTATCCTGGCAAAGATACTCAAGCAAATTTGGTCAGAAATTGTGCTCCACTGTGGGCCCAAATTGATCAACGAGAAAAATCAAATGGTAAGATTGAAATTACTTTGTTTTATTTTTTTGGTTTAGGTTCGTCCGAGGGGACTTGGCATTCTGATCACACCCGATCACAATTAAGGAGTGATCTGATCAATTATGTTGTTTTGTTTTTGACAGCATGGAAAAATATGCGTACATGAAGGTGAAGTACAGAAAAAATTCTTTACGCTATTATTTCTTTACGGAGCATATGTATTTTTTTAATTTATTTTTTCATTTTTTTAGAAAAGGCAATTAAAAAAACAATAGTAGTGAGCGGGCCTGAACCTGTAACCATTTTCGGGTTCTACCACTAAAAAAAATAAAACTCACAAAAGGGAAGAAGAGGATAATCGGCTAGGAATCCCCAGCCTAAGGATAGGTAGCTGAGGATTGGATTATCCGCAGCCGTATTCACAGTTGTGAATACAGATTTTAATCTGTAGCTTTTTCAATCTGCATAACCCTAGTTACAACTAGGGATATGCGGATTTAAATCTCTAGCATTGTGAATATGAGCATGTGGTGGAATCTTCACACCGCGGATTGATCTTTTACACTTCCACGACACCACGAAAGTACAAGCATCAATGTATTGGAATTTAAATAATTAAAGAATTAATACTTAACAATAAAAAATCAAAAAAAATTGCTTTTATTAAATGTTATCGTGTTAAGTCCGTTTTTTTGTGATACGATTCCAGATTCCAGGTCCATAGATTCTTATCAGTTGTTAAAGAAAAAGACTTTTGTCCATTTTATAATGGGACTTAAAAGACAAAATTTTAATATTTAATTTCTTATTGATTTCATTTAATCAATAGGATGGGCAATAGAAAAGTGATACATTTACATTTATTGTACAAGACATTATGTGTATTCAAAATTTTCATATTATTATGTGATGCTAATGCATTTTAAAGCAATACTATGCGAAATATCTTTACGCATATCATACGAGAGCCTCCTCCTTTTACTTAAATGTATATCGAACATATAAAGTTATACTTAGACATTTACCTCCTCTGTACCAGGGATGGCGACGAGTTCCGATTTTCCGTTGGTTTATGCCGATTTCCGATAATTTTATGCCGATTTCCGATATTTTTTTTGGGAAAAATCGGTAAAATCTTCAAAATTGGCCCCAGAAATCAACCAAAAATCCAATTCCGATTTTTTAAATCAGAGAAATCGTCGCCATCCCTGCTCTGTACCGGGGATCTTCCATTATGAAAAAAATGTCGGGTCGGGTTTTGGGTCGGGACGGCCAAAAAAATATCGGGTTGGGTTTTGGGACGAGAAAAATGTCGGGTAGGGTTTCGGTTCGGGACGGCCAAAAAATATCGGGTCAGGTTTTGGGACGAAAAAAGACCGGGTTTCGGGTGACTCGGACTCTGTACCTTTTCCTAGTGAAAAAAATATATACAAATTTTAGTATTTATTAAAATTATTGATCTGATAAACATTTAAAAAGAAATAACATTTTTCTCTTTAATGTATTATAAGAAAAAGTTAAAAATGATGAATAGCATCCTTTTTTTCTTGCTGATTACTATGTTTATCCCTACTGTTTCCATTGAAGTGATTGAAGATGATAACTCAACCACGGAGGAGCAAGACCTGGCCAAAGCATTGGCACAAAGTAAACGATTCATTTGGCGTAATTTGGTGGCAAAATGGCACTGTGCCAACATTCAAAAACATTGCTATCAATTACTGGGCAAAACAGTGAAAGAATTGAACAAAATTTGCCAAAATTGGCAAATGCATGCAATGGCAGTAAATGCTTATGTGAAAAACTGGGAATGTCATCAGCTTAAATTGGTTGTACAGCAGCAAGCAGAATCGAGCAAAGCCACCAGAAAACGGGGTTAAATATGTTTTTAATTTAGTATTTTTTTTTTGAAAATTTTAAGAAAACCCACTTGAGTGTCTATGTGTGAAGCCATGGCTTGGCCTGGAGCAAGGCGAACTCCTAATGAGCTCAGCAATGGAAGTGATCAAAGCGGTGTACAGAGATTTATTCGGATGGGGCAAAGGAAAATATTTAAAGACTGAGGCAGTTCAATTGGGGCGGCTAAATTCTTTTCAATTTTTTATTTTAGAGTATTTGCAAAAATTTGACCACTTGGGCCACTGTCGAATATTGGAGAGTGAAGCATAAAAACGAGAAAAACCCAGCGGAAAAAGAAATTTTAGAAAAATTGTTGGTGTTTGTGAGTGAAGCATTGGTTCGCGACCCGTACCTTTCGAACCCTGATGAACTTCTACCGGACTCAGCGAGTCGAAGAGATTTTCAACAACGCCTTTTGATGCATTATGCCAGAAAAAGTAGCAAATATTATTTAAATTGTCAAGAAAAACAGAAAATTATCCAAACCCCTGATAACTGACACCTAATAAACCGAAATTTGTTTAAAACTCGAAAAGTTAGTCAAAAAAGATATTATTGAGATTTCTAATCCAAAAAAAACGATGATATCAGAAAGTGGAAAGCGATTGCACTCCTGCTGCAGGACATGGATGCCCGAAACCAAGATTATATTCCTTAGTTTCTGTAGAAGATCCAGTTTTTCGTAGAAAAAAAAAGAATCTGTCTTCTAATTTCGGCCCAATAAAGGCTTTTTAGTAAGGTTTCAGTACTCCTAGAAATTAGAATTTCGGCTTAATGAAGGCAATTTATAGTGGTACGCTGAAAAATTAAAATCTCGGCCCAATCAAGGTTTTTAGTGGGTTTGTGGGTTTTATGAACCCCTAAAAATTATGGCCCAATGAAGGCTTTTTAGTGGAATTCCTGTATCCCTAAAAATTTACTATATTAAGATTAGTTTAATAGTGCCCCCATTTCTAAGGTACTGTAGCACCTCTTTTAACCGAAGAAACATTTAAAGAGACATTGGTCAATGGAATAGAGCATAATTTTGTGTCAGAATTAAATGTTTTGGCCGAGGAATTTCGACAGAAACTTGGCACAAAAGACAAATGCATGAACGATAGATTTGACCAGTTGTCCTATTCCAACCTCAAATTGCTTAATGATTGCTTTAAGAAATTGTGGAACAATGTTCAGGAGATCGGATTAGGCAAGTTTACTGTACGTTTCAATCCCTTCACTATTATATATATATACAAAGATGCTGGTCTTCACTTTGCAATATTTACACATTCCTTGGTCATCATTTTGAAAAAAAAATATTCTAAGAGTAAAAATTAGTAAAATAAGATCAATTTTATGAGACCCAATTTCCAGAACCCTAAGCGAAAAGTATCCAGAGGTGCAGATAGGCGCCGCCGGAAAAAATTTTGAAAAGTTAGTGGTTTATTAACAGATTTTAAAGAAAAACTGGTCAATTCTTGAGTTGTTTAGAAAAGAATTAAGCTAAAAGTAGTTCGGCGATGTCGAAGACGCCGTCGGGGAAATTTTTGAATTTAACCCCATACTGAATTTTAAAAAACTATTCATAAAAATATCCTGCCATGAGTGGGATTTGAACCAAAGCAAAAGATATGGAGATACAATACTTCTACCACCACAACGCAGACCCTATTCTTACCAGTGCATATTTGGTACCGGTTAGTCGCCGGTCCCGCCGGGAACCAATTTCGGAATTGGGGGTTGACTTTTTGAAACCCGGGACCGGGACATAATTAACCTGGGGATTCTCCGCCCGTCCCGACCTACCCTAATTTTCAGTAACAAATTAATCTTTTCACAATAATTGTATAGACTTGGCAGAAATATGTAAGGCAAGGAAAAAACATGAACAAAAAAAGACTGACCCAACAAAATGTGCAAAAATTGTTTCCGCAACGAAACAATTGGCCACCGATGTGTTGAAAAAGGTGAACAAAAAACAAACAACATCATTAAGGATGATGGAAAAAAATGTTGGCATAATTTTGTGGTTGTACAAGCATCAAATACATGACCAATTCGTGGAGAAGCATTCCGCTGACGAGCAGTTGGAATTGGTGCCCGATCCGTGCGTCGAGGCAAGGCTTAAAGTGAAGAAAAAGCCATCATCTGTGATCCATGGGGATGCTATTATTGAAGGGTGACAAGACAAATTTAAATGATGTTTTGATGTGATCAGATCAGATTTTCATTGACCTACCAAATGTTCTCTATTCGAATTCCAATTGTAAAACCACTTTTTTACAGAAATTCAAACTACAAAAAAAAATCAATTAATGCAATATAAATTTACATACACAAAAAATTTATTTTTCATATTTTCTTATTATATATTTTTTAAAAGCTATGTGGAAATTAATTTTTATATTTTATATCGGAATTAATTTTTTAAAAAATATTTATTTGACCAAAATAAAACAGCAGCAAAAAACATTTGATGAAATATTTGGAGGCAATTGGCAAAAAGGAAATGCGCAACTGAGGGGCGGACAAAATATTTATTTACTTAAATTTTAAATTCCGTTTGCATGATTTTTTAAGTATTTTTTAATCGCATTCGCTTTTTAAGTAATTACAACTTCTCTCCTAACAATAAATATGACAGGCAAAGAGCTACTTTTGTATAAGCAAAATTTTTATTTATTGCATTTTCAAAATAAGTAAAAATTCTTAGTGGTGAGCCATTGGCATCCATTTTTAAGAGCTGAATAGGTCTGTAAGTGGCTATGGTCTCAATTCCGGATGATAACGAATATCGAATGATCGAAATTTAAATAGACAAATTGTTCGAATGTTGATCATACTAAAACCATTCGATTAACATTTTACCCACTGCCGTTTTTCGTAGTTTACCCATACAAATTTTCTTAATCACCTTTTAATGTCAAAATTTGAACAAAAAAGTGCGAAAGGGATTCAGTTGGTATATGTAGTAATAAATAAAATCCAATTCGAATAATTTAATGTTAAAAAATTAAATTGGGTTTAGTTCGTTCTAAGTCTTATGTTCTTTTTTTTTTGGGTTTTCGTTCCATTCTCATTGAGGCAAAGTAAACTGAAGATGTTCTATTGGGTTTTTGGCAAATTTTTCGTCTTAATTTTTTGTTAAAATGTTTTTTCATTCTTCGAATTGTGTTTGGACTAGCTCCTAATTGTTTCGTTATTTTTCGTTTAAATTTGTCCCATTCTTCTGTTGTGTGCTTTCTTTCTTGACTAAATTTTTGCACAATTTCATCAAATTTTCGGATGATTTTCATTTTTATGACTGTATCCTTAATTATACAGTACCCTTTCGTGAGTCCAAATTCCTTCATCCACCCCATTATTGTTTTATGACAAATCCCATTTGTTTTATCTGCATAGAATTGGACCATTCCTTTTTGGAATGTTTTCCTTTTGAAATAAATTCTTTTTTTAATTTTAAATATTTTTGTATATATTTTATTTTTTGTTCTTCAGTTATTTTTGTTCTCTTCATTCCAAATTCCCTTTTCCATTTGTATATTTTGTTCCGATCAACCCCCAATTGCTTCGCAATTTTTGTTTCAATTTTACTCTGTTCTTTATCGGAATATTCTCCTCTTTCTTTACATTCTTTTTTCATTTGGTGAAATTTTTCAATTATTTTTATTTTTCGTTCTTTTTGTCTCATTGCCAAATTGTTGACCATTTCTTTCTTCCATTTCTTCACTCTTTTGTGATGAATTGGCCTCTTCTCCCATTTCCTCTCTTTTGTGATGAATTGTCCTCTCCTCCCATTTCCTCACTCTTTTGTGATGAATTGTCCTCTTCTCCCATTTCTTCACCGTCCCAATTTTCATCAAAAACGTCGTTTATTTTTCTCTCCATTATTTCTTTTGCTCTTTGAATATTTTGTCCGTCCCTCTGTTGCGCATTTCCTTTTTGTTCAAATATTTCATCAAATGTTTTTTGCTGCTGTTTAATTTTGGTTGAATTAATTTTTGGAAAAAAATTTATTATAATATAAATAATCCAAATTAATTTGCACATTTTTTCAAAATAATTTCCTTAAGAATTATTGGAAATGACAATATTATTATGTAATGCAATAAAAAAAATTATATCATTTTTATTAATATTTTTTGATAAATTTTAATATTAATATTATTTTCAATCATTGATTTTATTTATATTTTCATAACAAGTGTTGTAGCAATTGAATGACGCAAAATAAACATTTTTTTAAATAAATTAAATTGATTAAATACAAAACAGAAAAGAGAAAATAATAATATTTTTCTTTCGGAGAATTAAATATCATTAAATTCTTTTATTATTATTTATGTTTAAAAATTAGGCCCGATTAAGGTATGTGCGACCATAGTAGGTGCGAAACCATGATAGGCGTGAGTCCATGGAAGGTGCAACACAATGGTAGGTGCAACACTATGGTAGGTGCGACTGTAGTAGGTGCGAAACCATGATAGACGTGCGACCACCATAGTAGGTGCGAAACCATGATAGGCGTGAGTCCATGGAAGGTGCAACACAATGGTAGGTGCAACACTATGGTAGGTGCGACTGTAGTAGGTGCGAAACCATGATAGACGTGATACCATAATAGATGCAACACCATAATAGATGCAACACTATGGTAGGTGCGACACCATGATAGGCCCGATTAAGGTATGTGCGACCATAGTAGGTGCGAAACCATGATAGGCGTGGCACCATGAAAGGTGCAACACAATGGTAGGTGCAACACTATGGTAGGTGCGACTGTAGTAGGTGCGAAACCATGATAGATGTGATACCATAATAGATGCGACACCATAATATATGCTACACTATGGTAGGTGCAACACAATGGTAAATGCGACACCATAATAGAAGCGACACTATGGTAGGTGCCACACTATGTAAATGACATTGCGACCACGGTAGGGGCGACCAGGGTAGATGCGCCAGGTTCGTATTGACTCGGTGCACTCGCTCGTCGCTTCGCTTCGCTCCGCTCCTCACTCGCGCACCTCGGGCTCTGCCTGGTACAACTGCCGCTTGTAGTAGATGCGCCAGGTTCGTATTGACTCGGTGCCCTCGCTGGTCGCTTCGCTTCGCTCCGCTCCTCACTCGCGCACCTCGGGCTCTGCCTGGTGCAGTTGTGTCTTTGTACTTACGCTAGGTTCGTATTGACTCGGTGCACTCGCTCGTCGCTTCGCTTCGCTCCGCTCCTCACGCGCACCTCGGGCTCTGCCTGGTGCAGTTGTGTTCTGTACTTACGCCAGGTTCGTATTGACTCGGTGCACTCGCTCGTCGCTTCGCTTCGCTCCGCTCCTCACTCGCGCACCTCGAGCCGCCCCTAATGAGTAACGGGATGCTGTACGCCTCTACCCACTTCCCCTCTCCTCCCCCCATCCCAACCCACTCCCCCCACCCCACCCCTCCCAAAACAATTTTGACACTTTGTCACAACTTGTCGACCTTTGTCCGTGAGTCGACACTTTGTCAAATCTCTTTTAAACCACTCTCTCCCCCCACCCCACCCCATTTTACCCCACAAAATACCCACTTGCCCCCAAAAATGACCATTTTGACCCTTTGTAAGACCCGAATCCGGGTTCGACTTCACGCTACGGGGTCGTACTTTTTTTTGATCGACGCGCCTCCGCGAGCTCTACAAAGCACCTTGCAGTCATGTAACACTCACGGTTCACAGAAAAAACTTCTACCCAAAATTTCAAAATTTAAATAAATATAATAGAAATTGATCAAGGTTGAATTAAAATTAATTAACTTAATTAATTGTTTTTTTTATAGTTAAATTTAAATAAAAATTTAAATTCTTAAAAAAGTGAATATTTATATGCTACTTTGAAATAGGAATTTTGGCCATTAAATTAACAAAAAAAAAAGAAATTTTTGGCATTCTATCTCATTTTTTAAACTTTTCAAAATCTGTTAACAAGTTAGACTAAGAATTTGAAAAATGTTCATGGCGGCGCCTATCGGCACCGCCGGGCACCGCTCGCCCGGTCCACTAGAAATTTGTCCCATTCTTCTGTTGTGTGCTTTCTTTCCTGACTAAATTTTTGCACAATTTCATCAAATTTTCGGATGATTTTCATTTTTATGACTGTATCCTTAATTATACAGTACCCTTTCGTGAGTCCAAATTCCTTCATCCACCCCATTATTGTTTTATGACAAATCCCATTTGTTTTATCTGCATAGAATTGGACCATTCCTTTTTGGAATGTTTTCCTTTTGAAATAAATTCTTTTTTTAATTTTAAATATTTTTGTATATATTTTCTTTTTTGTTCTTCAGTTATTTTTGTTCTCTTCATTCCAAATTCCCTTTTCCATTTGTATATTTTGTTCCGATCAACCCCCAATTGCTTCGCAATTTTTGTTTCAATTTTACTCTGTTCTTTATCGGAATATTCTCCTCTTTCTTTACATTCTTTTTTCATTTGGTGAAATTTTTCAATTATTTTTATTTTTCGTTCTTTTGTCTCATTGCCAAATTGTTGACCATTTCTTTCTTCCATTTCTTCACTCTTTTGTGATGAATTG
This sequence comes from Heterodera filipjevi, assembly GCA_039877585.1. NCBI lineage: Eukaryota > Metazoa > Nematoda > Chromadorea > Rhabditida > Heteroderidae > Heterodera > Heterodera filipjevi. The sequence goes on along the minus strand of JBDPZO010000002.1, from coordinate 23,766,084 downwards.
GCCTCTTCTCCCATTTCCTCACTCTTTTGTGATGAATTGTCCTCTCCTCCCATTTCCTCACTCTTTTGTGATGAATTGTCCTCTTCTCCCATTTCTTCACCGTCCCAATTTTCATCAAAAACGTCGTATATTTGTCTCTCCATTATTTCTTTTGCTCTTTGAATATTTTGTCCGTCCCTCTGTTGCGCATTTCCTTTTTGTCCAAATATTTCATCAAATGTTTTTTGCTGCTGTTTAATTTTGGTTGAATTAATTTTTGGAAAAAAATTTATTATAATATAAATAATCCAAATTAATTTGCACATTTTTCTAAATAATTTCCTTAAGAATTATTGGAAATGACAATATTATTATGTAATGCAATAAAAAAAATTATATCATTTTTATTAATATTTTTTGATAAATTTTAATATTAATATTATTTTCAATCATTGATTTTATTTATATTTTCATAACAAGTGTTGTAGCAATGCAACACTATGGTAGGTGCGACTGTAGTAGGTGCGAAACCATGATAGACGTGATACCATAATAGATGCAACACCATAATAGAAGCGACACTATGGTAGGTGCGACACTATGGTAGGTGCGACACCATGATAGGTGTGACACCATGGAAGGTGATACACTATGGTAGGTGCTACTGTAGTAGGTGCAAACCAATGATAGGCGTGATACCATAATAGATGCTACACTATAGTAGGTGCGACTGTAGTAGGTGCGAAACCATGATAGGCGTGAGTCCATGGAAGGTGCAACACAATGGTAGGTGCAACACTATGGTAGGTGCGACTGTAGTAGGTGCGAAACCATGATAGACGTGATACCATAATAGATGCAACACTATGGTAGGTGCGACTGTAGTAGGTGCGAAACCATGGAAGGTGCAACACTATGGTAGGTGCAACACTATGGTAGGTGCGACGGTAGTAGGTTCGAAACCATGATAGGCGTGAGTCCATGGAAGGTGCAACACAATGGTAGGTGCAACACTATGGTAGGTGCGACTGTAGTAGGTGCGAAACCATGATAGGCGTGAGTCCATGGAAGGTGCAACACTATGGTAGGTGCGACTGTAGTAGGTGCGAAACCATGATAGGCGTGAGTCCATGGAAGGTGCAACACTATGGTAGGTGCGACTGTAGTAGGTGCGAAACCATGATAGGCGTGAGTCCATGGAAGGTGCAACACAATGGTAGGTGCAACACTATGGTAGGTGCGACTGTAGTAGGTGCGAAACCATGATAGGCGTGAGTCCATGGAAGGTGCAACACAATGGTAGGTGCAACACTATGGTAGGTGCGACTGTAGTAGGTGCGAAACCATGATAGGCGTGAGTCCATGGAAGGTGCAACACTATGGTAGGTGCGACTGTAGTAGGTGCGAAACCATGATAGGCGTGAGTCCATGGAAGGTGCAACACTATGGTAGGTGCGACTGTAGTAGGTGCGAAACCATGATAGACGTGATACCATAATAGATGCAACACTATGGTAGGTGCGACTGTAGTAGGTGCGAAACCATGATAGACGTGATACCATAATCGTCCTGAAAATCTGATCTGATCACATCAAAACATCATTTAAATTTGTCTTGTCACCCTTCAATAACTAGCTCCCCAGGGATCCAGATGATGGCTTTTTCTTCACTTACCCTTGCCTCGACGCACGGATCGGGCACATTTCCAACTGCTCGTCAGCGGAAGCTTCTCCACGAATTGGTCATGTATTTGATGCTTGTACAACCACAAATTATGCCAACATTTTTTTCCATCATCCTTAATGATGGTGTTTGTTTTTTTGTTCACCTTTTTCAACAATCGGTGGCCAATTGTTTCGTTGCGGAACAATTTTGCACATTTTGTTGGTCAGTCTTTTTTTGTTCATGTTTTTTCCTTGCCTTACATATTTCTAAAGTCTATACAATTTTGTGAAAGATTATTTGTTACTGAAATTAGGTAGGTCGGGACGCGGAGAATCCCCGGTTAATTATGTCCCGGTCCCGTTTTTCAAAAAGTCAACCCCCAATCCGAAATTGGTTCCGCGGCGGGACCGGCGACTAACCGTACCAATATGCACTGGTAAGAATAGGTCTGCGTTGGTGGTAGAAGTATTGTATCTCCATATCTTTTGCTTTGGTTCAAATCCCACTCATGGCAGGTATTTTTTATATAGTTTTTTAAAATTCAGTATGGTTTAAATTCAAAAATTTCCACCACGGCGTCTTCGACATCGCCGAACTACTTTAGGCTTAATTCTTTCTAAACACTCAAAATTGACCATTTTTTCTTTAAAATCTGTTAATAACCACTACCTTTTCAAAATTTTTTCCGGCGGCGCCTATCTGCACCTCTGGATACTTTTCGCTTAGGGTTCTGAAATTGGGTCTCATAAAATTGATCTTTTTTACTAATTTTTACTCTTATAAATTTTTTTTTTCAAAATGACCAAGGGGAATTTAATTTGCAAAGTGAAGACCACATCTTTGTATATATATAATAGTGAAGGGATTGAAACGTACAGTAAACTTGCCTAATCCGATCTCCTGAACATTGTTCCACAATTTCTTAAAGCATCATTAAGCAATTTAGTTGGAATAGGACAACTGGTCAATCTATCGTTCATGCATTTGTCTTTGTGCCAAGTTTCTGTCGAAATTCCTCGGCCAAAATTTAATTCTGACACAAAATATGCTCTATTCCATTGACCAATGTCTCTTTAAATGTTTCTTCGGTTAAAAGAGGTGCTACAGTACCTTAGAAATGGGGGCACTATTAAACTAATCTTAATATAGTAAATTTTTAGGGATACGAATCCCACTAAAAGCCTTCATTGGGCATAATTTTTAGGGTTTCATAAAACCCACAAACCCACTAAAAACCTTGATTGGCCGAGATTTTAATTTTTCGCGTACCACTATAAATTGCCTTCTTATCCGAAATTCTAATTTCTAGGAGTACTGAAACCTTACTAAAAAGCCTTATTGGGCCGAATTAGAAGACAATTCTTTTTTTCTACAAAAACTGGATCTTCTACAGAAACTAAGGAATATAATCTTGGTTTCGGGCATCCATGTCCTGCAGCAGGAGTGCAATCGCTTTCCACTTTCTGATTCATCGTTTTTTTTTTGATTGAAATCTCAATAATACTTTTTTGACTAACTTTTCGAGTTTTAAACAAATTTCGGTTTTTAGGTGTCAGTTTATCAGGGGGTTTGGATATTTTCTTTTGTTTTTCTTCTTGCATTTAAATATATTTTTCTACTTTTTCTGGCATAATGCTCAAAAGGCGTTGTTGAAAATCTCTTCGACTCGCTGAGTCCGTAGAAGTTCATCAGGGTTCGAAAGGTACGGTCGCGAACCAATGCTTCACTCACAAACACCAACAATTTTTCTAAAATTTCTTTTTCCGCTGGGTTTGTTCCTCGTTTTTGCTCCATCCTCCAATATTCGACAGTGGCCCAGTGGTCAATTTTGCAAATACTCTAAATAAAAAATTGAAAAGAATAGCCGCCCCAATTGAACTGCCTCAGTCCTTTAAATATTTTCCTTTGCCCCATCCGAATAATCTCTGTACACGCTTTGATCACTTCCATTGCTGAGCTCATAGGAGTTCGCCTTGCTCCAGGCCAAGCCATGGCTTCACAACATAGACACTCAAGTGGGTTTTCTTAAAATTTTCAAAAAAAAAAATACAAATTACAAACATATTTACCCCCGTTTTCTGTGCTTTGCTCGATTCTGCTTGCTGCTGTACAACCAATTTAATCTGATGACTTCCCAGTTTTTCACAAAGCATTTACTGCCATTGCATGCATTTGCCAATTTTGGCAAATTTTGTTCAATTCTTTCACTGTTTTGCCCATATTGATAGCAATGTTTTTAATGTTGGCACAGTGCCATTTTGCCACCAAATTACGCCAAATGAATCGTTTACTTTGTGCCAATGCTTTGGCCAGTTCTTGCTCCTCCGTGGTTGAGTTATCATCTTCAATCACTTCAATGGAAACATTAGGGATAAACATAGTAAAGCAGAAAAAAGAGATGCTATTCATCATTTTTAACCTTTTTCTTAATGCATTAAAAGAAAATGTTATTTCTTTTTAAATGTTTATCGATCAATTTTAAAAATAACTACATGTTTGTATATATTTTTTTTCACTAGGAAAGGTACAGAGTCCGAGTCACCCGAAACCCGGTTCTTTTTTCGTTCGCAACCTGCCCCGATATTTTTTGGCCGTCCCGAACGGAACCATTCCCGCTCTTTTCTCGTCCCAAAACCCTTTCCCTGTTTGTCTTTTTGTTTGGCCGTCCCGACCCAAAACCCGACCCACATTTTTCATAATGGAATCCCCGGTACAGAGCAGGATGGCGACGATTTCTCTGATTTAAAAAATCGGAATTGGATTTTGGTTGATTTCTGGGCCAATTTTGAAGATTTACCGATTTTCCCAAAAAATATCGGAAATCGGCTAAATTATCGGAAATCGGCATAACCAACGGAAAATCGGAACTCGTCGCCATCCCTGGTACAGAGGAGGTAAATGTCTAAGTATACCTTTATATGTTCGATATACATTTAAGTAAAAGAGGAGGCTCTCGTATGATATGCGTAAAGATATTCGCATAGTATTGCTTTAAAATGCATTAGCATCACATAAAATATGAAAATTTTGAATACACATATGTCTTGTACAATAAATGTAAATGTATCACCTTTTCTATTGCCCATCCTATTGATTAATGAAATCAATAAGAAATTAAATATTAATTTTGTCTTTTAAGTCCCTATAAAATGGACAAAGTCTTTTCTTTAACAACTGATAAGAACTATGGACCTGGATCTGGACGTATCGTCAAAAAAACGGACTTAACCACATACATTTAATAAAAGCAATTTTTTTTGATTTTTTATTGTAAGTATTAATTCTTTAATTATTTAAATTCCAATACATTGATGCTTGTACTTTCGTGGTGTCGTGGAAGTGATAAAAGATCAATCCGCGGTGTGAAGATTCCACCACATGCTCATATTCACATGCTAGATTAAATCCGCATATCCCTAGTTGTAACTAGGTTATGCAGATTGAAAAAGCTCCAGATTAAAATCTGTATTCACAACTGTGAATACGGCTGCGGATAATCCAATCCTCAGTCACCTATCCTAGGCTGGGGATTCCTAGCCGATTATCCCTTCTTCCCTTTGTGTAGTTTTATTTTTTTAGTGGTAGAACCGAAAATGGTTACAGGTTCAGGCCCGCTCACTACTATTGTTTTTTTAATTGCCTTTTCTAAAAAAATGAAAAAATAAATTAAAAAAATACTATGCCCGTAAAATAATGCGTAAAGAATTTTTTCTGTACTTCACCTTCATGTCACGATATTTTTCCATGCTGTCAAACAAAACAACATAATTGATCAGATCACTCCTTAATTGTGATCGGGTGTGATCAGAATGCCAAGTCCCCTCGGACGAACCTAAACCAAAAAAATAAAACAGTATTTCAATCTTACCATTTGATTTTTCTCGTTGTCAATTTGGCCCACAGTGGGCCACAATTTCTGACCAAATTTGCTTGATTATCTTGGCCCGGTACAAGGCAGCATGAAATTTTGCTCGGTGAGCGAACGCAGGCATGCGCAAAGTCTGTCTATTTTTGTGATCCCTGCCCGTGACCTTTTCCTTGAAGCAGTGTGCACTTCGTGGCCCGAAACGATCGGAGGTTCTTTTTTTGATTTGTGTTTTTATTTGGTCCTTCGGTTGCTGAATACTAAGAGTACATGTTACAAACAAAACCTTCTGCCCGGGAGTATGATTCTTTCTGCATTTGTTTGGGGTTGTGCCTTGTAAGTGACTTCATCCTTTTAGGTGTTTTGCTCGATTGTGTTAGTAGAAAGCTGCACCTGCATCATTCTTCTGTTGTTTTTTTGCTCGTTTTTGTGTAATGGGCCGAATTGTGCCGCCTTCCCTATGGACGCTGTCCAGCGAACATCGACTTGCGGACCTTGACCTGTCCCGGTCGATCAGATCATGATTTGGCTCCAATGCCCTTCGCAGATCTCCCGCAATTGGTCGAAGTTTTTTCTCGGCCGGGGGCCCGCTGACGGAGTAGCTAAATGCAAAAAATTATTCAATATGATTGTTTATTCTACCGCTTTTGCTTTTTGTCAGTTTTTCCACATGCTCTCGCTCCATTGAAGCCGCGCCTGCAATTAGGGCTTCGCGATTGCACACCTGCGTCGTGAGGAAGATGGTAGTCTTCCTGTTCCTCAGTGTTGTCGAGTTTACCAGTTTGGTCTGCTGGTCCAGTCTTCAACTCCAAGCCAGTTGCTTTGTCCACATTGCCACTCAGCCCGATGTTCTTATCTGCCATAATCACTCCATGTCTGTTGTTGTCGACCTGTGTGTGGATGAACCGCACATGACGTCGGATCGGAGTGGCGGCAAAAGCCTAGACGCAACTTGGGCCTTAATTAAAATTTGCCTCAAAATGGTAGTTTTTTTCTGACTTAAGAAGATCGAAAGTCGGTTTGGAAGGTCCTATTTCGGCTGCTTCAGCCGATGTTCCCTCGCCGTATGCTGTTGAACTTCTCCGATTTGTTTGACTCTGTAAAAAAGAAATACAAAATTAAAATTAAAATGTAAATCTTCATGACTTTTTGGGTGTTGAACCGCCTTGTCTTCCACTCTCTCGGCGCCTTTCCGATCGCTTCTGCCTAGCTTAGACTGCTAAGCTGCGCACTTGCTTGCTACTTGAGATTTGTTTCGTGAAAACACCATTTTAAAAAATAGACAATATCTAGCTATTTTAGGGAATTTCAGATTTCTTTTTAATTTATGCTTTTTTATTTACTTTGGCGTTCTGAATTGGAATAATTTTTGCAACTGGAAGCCAAATTGGATCGCCGTGTGTATATATGAAAAAAATATTCAAATTAAATTCTCATCGCCATTTTTTTTTTATTCTCAATTGCATCATTTCTTTAATAAGAACTCAGCCAAAATTTAAGTTCAAAAAGTCATTCCCATGTTTTCGAACCCAATAGACATCTACTTCGAACGTCGAACCGTGGCAATTAATTATTCAAAAGTATTCTGTTTGGCTTAGTCGACATTTCATGGATTTTGGCGGAGTCGACATTTCGTGGGGATGCTTTTTTTACTCACAAAACAAACAAAGTCGGGGGCGGGGGCGGTTGAAACTCTAACCAAAATTTACAAAATTCTGACTTTTTTGCTTCTTTAAGTTGACTTTTTTAAGATTGGTCAATCGCTTCAGTTTGCTTATTCATACCTTCGAAACATGAAAGCTTTCTACACTACGGAATTTGCAAAATTTGGTTTATAAAGAAGAAGTTTACGAGATCTTAAACGAGTCTGGCGCCGAAGTGGGCGCCGAAACTAGGGCGCCCAAAACCCTAACCCCGCTAAACGACCCTCACGCTAAAAAAACCAACGCTAAACGGCCACGCTAAACCGGCCACGCTAAGGCGGCCACTGCCGATCATTTTACATTGGATGGTTTCAGCCCCAAGCATTTTCCGGCAGCCCCGTGTCTGTAAATTTGCAGGGAACGGTTGCCGCAAAAAATTCTTTCGGATTCGTTCGTTCAGGCCGAGAGGAGTCGTTTGATATATTTTTTCTAGAAACTCAATACGTCAGTCATGGCCTGTAACTGTTGATTTCTTGCGCCTGACAAAGTCAGCGGTGGCGGTTCCCTTTGAGCGCCTACAAAATCATATCAAAAATGCGCGCAAAAATACAAAGGCTGGCGTTGGGATCTAATATAATATAAAACCTTAAAATGTTTCTAGATGGATTTTTTGTACGATACCGAAAACACCAAATGCAAACAAATAGAATTCATGTATCTACTAGAGACCGGACAGAATCGGGGCCCCGGCAGGGTTTTCCCGGGGCCTCGTTTCCGTTCCCAGTTTTATTTTGATATTCGGAAAATAGGCTCCCAAATCCTCAAAATTAAACAGTTTCCCGATCTTACAAAATTGGGACAAATTTTTCACTCAATCCCGTCAACGTCAGTATCAAGCAAAGACTTTTTAGCAAAGTAGGAATTTGTATGCCAACACTACAATAAGTAAAAATCCGACATGTTCACAAAAATAATCATTTGAATAGACTTTCGGCACAGATAGCGGGAGATATTTTGATTGTGAAGGCAAACATGGACAAAATTGCGATGGGACCGTCAATTGATGACGATGAACGGATTTTTGAGAATAATGAAGAGTCTGATTAAATTATTCGATTTTTACCGCTTTTTTAAAAAGTTGCAGTCATTTAAAAGAAAATTTTGCTTTTTTTTTGAAAATTCAAGAGCCAGCGTTATAAAAAGCGGGTACACGGGTACCCGCCCGCGCATCCTCGAAACCCGCATGCGGGTACGGGTTTACCCGTCCGCCTAAAAAAAGCCCGTTACCCGCATAGAGCACTACCGCATGCGGGTATTGCACCCTAGTTAAAAGGGGTGCCACCGTATCTTAGAAATGGGCACTATACATGACATGGTAGGACAAACGAACCCGCTAGAAAGTCTTCATTGGTCTTTAATTTTTAGGGCACTGAATACAATTTCGGCACGGTAAAAATTTCCGCGGTAAAAATCGGTAAATTTTCCGCGTTAAAATTTTACAGATTTCCGATTTTTCGATGAAATCGGTAACAAATCGGTAAAAATAAGCACTGTTAAGATGGGGTCAGAGGACAAAAATAAGAAAAATTTGAGAGAAAAAAAGAATTTTGACGTAATTTTGCTGTTTTGCAGAAAATTTAAAAAAAAAAAATACTATTCTCTTACTTTTTTAAGTTTTTATTCTCGCTTTTCAATATTTTTTTTTGTTTCCAGGGTTTTCACTGATGCTTCTAAAAAAAAAGAAGTAAATCAAATGACATTTTAATATTCTTTTCCCCTTAAATTGATTTTATTTAAAAATTTTACCCGACGTTGCCTATCGCCACCGCCGTGGATTAGGTCATTTGAGTCAGGGTGTTGAGTCGGAGATTAAAAATCTCACTCTCTTCATTGGGCCAAAATTAAATTTAAATGTTTCAAAATGAATTAAAAGCCTTAATTGGGCCGAAATTCGAGGACCCCATTCTTGATGCACAATGCAATCGATTTCCAGTTTCTGATATCATCTTTAGTTCAAAAGGTAAGATTCCCGAACCAATGCTACACTCACAACATCACAATCTTTCTAATTTTTCCGCTGGTTTTTTTTTTTTTAATTTATGCTCCACTGCCCAATATTCAACAATAACCCAAGTGCATAATTTTTAAAAATTATCGAAATTTTTAAAAAAAAAGCATTTTAGCCCAAGTAAATCGAATGCCTCAATTTTTTTCCTTTGCCCCATCCGATAAGTCCCTGTATACCAGATGGATGTCGTATGTCGTATTTGTCGCATTTGTCGTACTTTTAGTATGTCGTATTTTGAGCAAAAATACGACAAATATGTGATTTATTAAAGATTATATAATTTAAAAATTTATTGACACAAAATGTCATGTATATGTAAGATTATGATATTTATTAGGCTGCAAATTCGATTTTCCGGATCCTGAATTTCAATTTACAAATTTTCCGGTGGGATTTTTCCGGATACTTTTTTTGAAATCCGGTGAGGCCCAATGATCCGGAAAAATCCGGCCGGATCCCAATCCGGTGCCTAGCACTAATTTTATTGGATTCTGACAAAAACTATTCCCGACCTCAAATATGATCACTAGGGATACAAAAATATGGAAATAAATCGTAAAATATGCCCATAAAATATGGATTTAAAAACGCGAAATATGGACATAAATAAAAAATGCCTAAATATGACGAAAAATTACGAAATAAACCTAAAATTCAAAAAAACGGCTTTCGGCAGCGGGATTAATTGTTAATAATCTAAGAAAAAGATTGGCACACGAAATGCAGAGATGCTTCTATTCTTGCACCATAATATCAAAATTTATGATTTTGAATACTAGTAAATTTTTTGAAAAAAGTCGTATGTCGTTTTGTCGCATATGTGTACTTTTGGGCATGTCGTATGTCGCATTTTATTTTTTTCGTATTTTTGGAAATGTCGTATTTGTCGCATATGTCTTACTTTTGGGCATGTCGTATGTCGCATTTTTTTTGTCGTATTTTTGGAAATGTCGTATTTGTCGCATATGTCGTACTTTTGGGCATGTCGTATCTTCGCATTTTATTTTTTGATTTGCCCATCCCTGCTGTATACCGCTTTGATTTGGAAGCACAAAGAAACGAACAAAACACGCTAAGATTCATAAATAATATTTTTTTGCTATTTTTTTTCTTATAATTCTTTAATTATTTAATAAGGTAAAGAGTAAACGATAACCGAATCGAAACATAAACCGGCCTTTTTGGACCAAAAAGCGTAACCAAAAACCGAGGGTCGCAAAATCGGTCAACCGGAAACTGGGGGGACCCGTTTTCCGGTTTCAAGTTGAAAAAATAAAAAGTACCCCCCTAAGATGGCACTTTTAAAGAAGATGTTGGGGTAAGAATTTTAGTGGAAATTGCTCCAGCATTTTTTATGTGTCAAACTTTGAGAGTGGTCATGGTGCAGTTGGTTTTGCTTCTTGTTCCAAACAAAAATTGATTTGGTTCGATCCCGCCAGAAAAAAAACCAATTATTTTAAATTTTTTCCAACAAACCCATCTCCTTTTTATTTGATTTTTGAAAATTATGCCATAAGTACACAATTTAACATTTTGTGTTAAAATCTTTAACAAAACAGACATAAATATTCAAAAGTTTCCCGACGGCGCCTATCGGAACCGCTGGACACTCAACCCTATTGTTTTTTTTTTAATAAAGGACCAAAAAGACAAATTTTTGGGAAAACCTGTTAATAAATCGGCAATGGACTTTTCAAATTTTCTTCCTACCCGCACCACCATTTGTGTATTTTTTCATAAAATTGATCTCAAAAATAGGCAATTTTTGTCAAATTGTTGCGAACATTCTATTCAATATTTTGCAATTTGCAAAATTAGGCTAATTCCTAGACCTGGGGGCCTGGTTTAGACTAAGTAAAGCATGTGGTTTCACAGAATTTGCTCTTAAAGTTTAAAAACCCCATTAGAGCCTTGAAAAATCCCATTTGGCACCAAAAACTAGGGTTAATATCTGCCTCGACCTCCCCGATTCCCCGAGGGTATTTAGGAGAAAGTTTTGTTAATAATATCTTTTTTTTAATAATTTCGCGCGATGATGAATTCGGTGTGGTGTTATAAGTAGGAAACGGATTTGTAAGCGCGAAAAAGTCCAAAATAGTCCTTAAATAAGTGCGAAAATATCGCGAAATAAGTGCGAAATAAGCATCAAAAAATTCCAAATTTAGGGGTATAATTTTTCAAATTGCTTTTTTTATAGTTAAAAATAGATACATTTAAAAATTTTGGGGCAAATCCTTTTCAATATTTTAATAAATTTTTTTGTTATAAAAAAAATTATTTTTGACAAATTTTTTTGGTTTGAAAAAGTCTTTCTTAGGGTTTATTTTTTGAAATTTTTAGGCCGATTCTTAGGGGTGCATTTTTTCATTTTTTATTGTATTTTCCTTAAGAAATTTCCATAAATCCTAAAATATCCTTTGAAAATTAAAAAATCGCGAATAAGTGCAAAAAAGCACGAAACGCCAAAATAAGGGCAAAAACTTATTTAAGGCAACATCTAGAATAGGCATTTTTAAGGCCCACATCCAAAATAACATTTCTAAGCTCGATAAGTGCGTCAAAACGAAAGTTTTTCGGACAAAAAATGTGTTTTTCTGGCATTTCTCGTCGAGTTAAAGCCGCAGAAAAAAAGCAAAAACTTATAAATCCGTTTCCCTAGTTATAGTATTGTTTCTCCATATCTTTGCTTGGGTTCAAATCCCCTTCATGGCGGTAAATTAAAAAAATTTTGAAATTGTTTCCTCATGATTCAGTTAAATGAAAATTATGAAAGACAGTGGTCACATTTTTAAAAAATTTCTTTTTAGTCATTGAAATTTCAAAAAAAAAAAAAAATTCTCGGCGCGCACCTTTTACCTTAGAGTTTCTCAAAACTTATCTCAAAATTGTCCAAAATTGACAAGTTTGGGTCAAGATCTGTTAATAAATCACATCCATTGTAAATTTCTCTGGCGGAGCCTATCGGCACTGCCTAACTCAATTTAGCTTAGGTTTTTTTCGAAATTATTTCAAAATATGTGACCAGAAATTTTGAGCTTCCCTACCTTAAAATCTTTTATTGTTGATCAGTGATATTCTATTTAAAGTATTTTGATACACACTTTTTCTTATATGTTGGCAAAGATTTTTTTTTGAGTTTTTAGTAGGTATATCAGTGAAAAATAATTGATTAGAACCGAACATACATACATAGGTATAAGATATTTAAAATGTTTCTTTTCAGTAATTTAATATTTAAAAAACATAAATTTTGTTTGATACTCGGAAAATAAATTAAAATTTTTTTTTTCTTATTCTCAGATCGGGGTCCCCATCCCCGACAAATTTGACTCTCCCCGACCCGGTCCCCGACATTCCGTCCCCATGCTCCCCGTTCCCCGACATTCTTGTCCCCGAAGGGTCGGGATTAACCCTACCAAAAACCCCCATCAAAAAATCCTAATTTGCACCAAAAACCACAAAATCCTTATTTGGATGAAAGTCCAAAATTTCCGCACAAATTTTATGGCTTAATTAAAAATAAAACCGAAACCGACCGTTTCGGTTAACCGAACCGAAACCGAGTAATTCGGTTAACCGAATCGAAACTGATAACCGAACCCGAATTTTTTCGGTTCGGTTTCAAACCGCCACCGTACTTACAGCACCCTGACCCTCTTTTTCCTAAATTAATATTTCGTGTCTTATTTCAAAGCCGACAACTTTAAAATACTCGTCCAAAATAAAAGATTCGCTTATTTCCATTCACAATGCTTAAAAGATTATTGGTATGACCAAAAAGGCGTCCGGACTAATGCCTTAACTTTACCGTATACATGGAAACCTGGTTTTACGCACGGTACCGATATCGGTTCCAGTACTACTTTACACTAAAAATCTTTAAAATACCGGTAATTGTGAATTATTTATTCCCCAAAAAAACTCAAAGCAAATTTGGGACAAGCAATTTCAAAAAGTATTAATTTTTTTTGCGTCATTTGATACAATAATTTTTAAGAATTAATAATAATAAATAAAATCAATGACGCACAACGTATATATATATTAAATCTTCAATGTATATAATGTAACATATTAATTTTTGATTACATATAAATATTGCAGTTCCTAAAATTACATAAGCACATTGTGTCTAATTGTTCTCCAACCCAAATCTCGGGAGCGCAAATGTCGGGGGCGCAGGTGTCTGAGGCGCAAATGTCGGGGCGCAAATGTCGGGGGCGCAAGTGGTCGCGCAAATGTCTGAGCACCCTTGTACATATATATGTCGCAAAAAGATTTTTTTTTAATTAGGCCAAACTGGTTTCGGTTAACCAAATCGCAAAAAAAAAATTTAAATTTAATTTTTTTTCTAAATCTTGTTATGAAAAAATTAGGTATTTTTTGGTTGAATTTTTATTTTTAAATTGTTTTAAATTTAGGTTTTTATTATTTCTTTTAAATATTAAGGTTTTTTATTTATTTTTTTTATTCGTAATTTTTAAATGAAATTTAAAAATGCTATTTGGAGTCTCATTTTTTTACCCCAAAGTCGTATTTATACCAGCTACATTTTATTTCGGAAATTTTCGTTGTATTTGTTAAAATTGTATCTTTCAAACAGACTCCTTCAAATATTGATTGTTTAACTATCTCAGTAATTTAAGCGTAGGATTTTTAAAATTTTTATTATTTTTTCATAAATTTTTTTTTTTGAAAAATCCGGATCCGGGTCTGGATCCCGGCCCAAAATTTGGTAACCGGATCCGGAGTCCGGAAAAAACGGTTTTTTCTTCGGGACTTTTGCCCGTCTAATTCCCGAATCCGGTTCGGATCCGGAATTGTTCAAAATCCCGGTCTTTAATAATAAGTTCATGATGCATTTGATGACCGCATCGTTCTTAAATTATAATCAAATTTTGTGAATTTACTTTACAACAATTTCTTTTAATGTTTTACGACAAATTGGCGTCATTTAATCATACAATTTTTTTGAGAATAAAGACAAATCAAATCAATAATTCCATCAAAATATTACTAACCAAAAATTTAATGGATTATATTAATAAAAAATAATTCATTTCTGCGATTACATATTAATTTTGTCAAAAAATGCGCAAATTATTTTTTATAGTTTTTATGAAAATTAATTTATTTCAAAAAACTTATTCAACCAAAATAAAAGAACCGCAAAAAACATTTGATAAATATTTGGAAATAATTGGCAAAGGAAATGTGCAACTGAGAGACGGACAAAATATTCAAAGAGCAAAAGAAATAATGGAGAACAATTTAACGAAGTTTTTGATGAATTGGGACGGTGAGAAATGGGAGAAGTGACAATTCATCACAAAAAAGTGAAGAAATGGAAGAAAGAACGGTCAACAATTTGGCAATGAGACAATGAACAAAAAAGACAATAATTGAGAAATTTCATCAGATGAAAGAGGAATATAAAGAAGTGGAGAACATTCATGGAAAGAACGGAATGAAATTGACGCAAAAATAGCGAGAGAATTGGGGATCGCTCGGGACAAATAACAAATGGAAAAGAGAATTTGAATGAGAAAACAAATAAAATAGAACAAAAAAAAAAATTTATAAAAAAATATTTAAAATTAAAAGATTTATGTCAAAAGGAAAACTTCACACGCGAAGGTGTGGGACCAATTTCAAGTCGAAAAACAAATGGTTTTGTCATAAAACGATTACTGATGGATGAAGAAATTTGGACTAACTAGAGGATACAGTAGAATTAAGGATACGGTCACCAAAAGAAATCATCCAAAAATTTGATGAAATAGAACAAAATATAGGCAGAAAGAGGGCACACAAAAGAGGAATGGGATCAATTTAAACGAAAAATGACGAAAATTTAGGAGTCAGTCCAACCACAATTCGTAGATGGGAAAACAATGTGGAAAAATTGTGAAGGAAAAATTTGCCAAAAAACAAATGGAGGATCATCAGTTTTTTTGCCAACAACGAATGAATCTATAAAAGGAATAGAAGACACAAAGCAGGAACATAAGAAGAAAATGAACAAATTTATAAGCCAGTTTTTTTTTGCTCAAGAAATTTCGCTTTTTGAACATTTCCCTAAAAACATAAGAATAAAAAAAAAAAACTTTTTATGCAACCATTCATTTTTTTGGGAACTATCAGCGAGTTTCGTAATTCTTTCAGAGTTATTGGGTTGGCATAATGTGTTCATTTTGGAAAGCATACTATATGTTGATAGAAATATAAGAGGTCTGCTTTTTTCATGGATTTTTGTCTAAAATTATTTTCCCGTAATACCAAAATCATCAAATTTTTCAAAAAAAGCATCAATAAGGGGTGTTCAATTGGAGGGAGTGCGTCTAAATACGAGTACGAATTTACATTGTATGCCGTGTTATGCCTACCAATCGCTCCAAAAAAAATAAGTGTATTTTTTTATAATCCAACCTTAAAGAGATGTTTATTCCGAAGGGTTGGGAAATTATATTTTTTCTTGGATACCGAAGAAAGTAAAGAAAGAACACAAGTTCTCTACTAAATGCCGATGAATGAAGTGTCTACAACCCCTTGTTTTCGATGAGGGGGCCTTTGGTTGACTAATCAAATTGGTCAAATCAACGTAAATATCGCTATTTTCGCCGGAAACTCAATAAAAAGGCGGTTTTACGAACTTCTAGCACCTATTTGTCAATTGGTAAATTATTTTTATTTTATCTCATATATTTGAAATTGAACAATGACATAAAAGATACATAAACACAATATAAATGTTATATAAACCCATTGTGTTGAATCGTTTCCCAAATGCATACATGATAAGTAAATACACCATTG
>JBDPZO010000002.1:23714441-23750023 GCA_039877585.1 Heterodera filipjevi | reverse complement strand
CAACAATTGAACAATTTGTCCATTTCCATGGCACGCCAAAATGAAAAATGCCAAATATTTTCCTGTTTTTTTTAAAATTATTTATCGCTTTTATCAGTAGGTTTTTTTTGGTATTACATTTTTTGCGCATAATTTCTTTGGCATTGATTTTTGTTCCAAAATTTGTCCAAATTGAACGGACGATACCAATATTGTTTAATTGGTTGCGTTTGAGCAAAGTTATGATCAATTTTTTTTAGAAATTCTTAAAATGGCGGATAATCTATGGGTGTTTCGTAAATTCCGACATTTATAAAAATCGTATTTAATAAATCGTCATAACTAACATAATTAAAAAATCTTAGTATTGTCCGATAGCTCTTAATTATTTATTTTCGCTTAATAAATTTTATACATTTTTAAAAATTATGAACGGACGATACCAATATTGTTTAATTGGTTGCGTTTGAGCAAAGTTATGATCAATTTTTTTTAGAAATTCTTAAAATGGCGGATAATCTATGGGTGTTTCGTAAATTCCGACATTTATAAAAATCGTATTTAATAAATCGTCATAACTAACATAATTAAAAAATCTTAGTATTGTCCGATAGCTCTTAATTATTTATTTTCGCTTAATAAATTTTATACATTTTTAAAAATTGTGAAAATAAATATTTTTAAAATTTGACAGCTTTTTTTAAACATGTTCTTTTTTTGTTAATTTTGTAATATGTTTTTTAAAAATTGCTTTATTTGATTTTCTTAGAAAAAATTATGATGTCTTATTTTTTCTATATATTATTGTTTTTTTAAATAAATCCGAAATGAAAATATATTATTAAAATTACGACGCAACCCTGCTACCGTCACGGCACCAAATAGAGCAGAAATGACCACTCAGCAGCAGGGGAAAATTAATCATTGTCTTTTTAATCTTCATTTTGATAGGCGAAATAGAAATGTACAAACAGTAAAACTAAATGCGTTATGGTACCAATAGTTTCTTGGTAAATGCCCAACAATTGGAATGGTGTTAGGTCGAAGCGAAAAAATTATCAGTGGGGCGAACTGAAAAGGTAGTATCTCAGTTTGAATCAAAATAAATACATCTATACCAGGGGTGTTGCAAAAAGAAAAATAAAAAGCCAAAGGCGAAAAGCGTAACTTGCAAGAGCCCTGATCTATCATAGGGTTCGTTTGTCGGGGATGGCTGGAAAAATGAAAAAAGATCGGGGACAAAATTTTCATAAAAAGCCGAAAAAAAGAAAAAGAAATTTTCCAGAAGACTTTTAAAAACTCATTTAAAGACTATCCATCTTATTTGAAGTGCAATTGACGATTTTTGTAATTGCCCGAATCGGGTCGGAGACGAACCCTAATCTATACGATTCGATTCCCCAATTACGTTCGTACACAAATATCTTTTGGTATTTTACTATGAAAAATGCCCAGCATTATTTATGTGGGATCGGTGTTGTTTCGGCGCCCACGATTTGGCGCCGATGATTCGGCGCTGGGGTCGTTTGGGCGCTTAACGTTTCGGCGCCAAATCAAAAATAGATAAAAAAAAAATCCAAAAAAAATAAAAAAAACAAAGAAAACACAGCTGGGAAACATTTGCAAATTAATTTGTTAATCCTTCTTTTTTAATCTTTTAGATTTTGGTATGGAAAAACATATGTAAACACCAAAACAAAAAGTTAAGTTACCATCAGTGACAGTTCCGTAGTGATTTTCGACAATTCGGCAGAGACATAAAGATATTAAATATATCGTCAAATATTATATGGATGTGTTAAGGCCATTAAAAATGGTTCTTAAAGATAATTCGTATATAAACAACAATTAGCAATTAATAAAAATTTCCAATGTAAATTAGTCCTGCTCATTTAATTTACTTAAATTGGGGGGTTTTTTTTATTTAAATCAGTATTTGCTGCCCAATTGTCAGTGCCGAATTGTTACTGCCCAATTATCACTGCGGAATTGTTGCTGCCGAATTGTCCCCTAACCCTAAATTTTTCTTTTAACACCTACTTTTTTTTTTGAAAACCTTACTTCTTAGTTTTTTTTTTTGTTTTAAAATAGAAAATTCTGAAAAACCAAGGTTATTTGAAAAAATGAAGGAACGTAGATTTTTAAAAAACGGGGTTTTCTTCTATTTTTTTGTTGGCGTCGTAGATTCAGAATATATGGGTCTAAAATGCAGTAAAATTATATTTGAATCATCTAATTAAATGTAATTATTTTTATTGAAACTGACTGATACTACTTTTTGGCTTATGCCCCACTGATACTTTTTTTCGGTTTGTCTCAGCACGTATTGGCATGAAGAAGCATATTTGAAAGCATAAGATTACTTTCTAATAGCATATAAAAAGAATGAATTTTATTATTAGAAAAGAAATGCGGCATCGCATTATATTATTATATGTGGCAGCATTATATGCATAATATTGGCAGATTATAATTGTATAATCCAAAAGATGCACTTTATTATTAAAAGAAAGGAAATGTGGCATAATCATTATATTATTATTATATGACAGCATTATATGCATTATTTCAAAGGGGAAACTGGACAAATAAAAAAAAGTATAATATTGAGATAATTAGGGGGGGAGGTTAAAGAAGAGGTAGGGGAATGCTAGGAGGTGCAGGGGAGAGTTAGGCGTTAGTGATGCTTGAGACTGAAAATTTCCCGAGATTCGAGAGTCGAGACCGAGACCGTGACTTGACCTCGAGACTCGAGACCGAGATTTAGCACTGAGAAACGAGTCGAGATCGAGACGCTAAAAACTTCGAGGATTTCCCGACTCGAAAACCGAGATAGAGACTTTTTTCAAATATTTTCTTATGACGATAAATTAAAAAATTAGTAATAAAATCGTATATAATATTTAAGTTTTCATTAATTAGAATAAAGAATAACATTTATTTGCGTTCAAAAAGATAAAATTTTGGGATTACAAGTGGTAAGAGCATGTTCGCAAAAATTTTAACGGATTACGCTTTGCAAAATTTTTACAAGCGTTCTTCAATTATTATCCTACCGAACCCATTTTGCCCTGCGCTTTTCATGCGGCCCTCTTATTCCGTCTGCTGGGGCTGCGCGAAAATCAGCTATTCGCTGTTGCCACATTTCGTCTTATTCCACCATCTTATGCACAAAAAAACTGAGTCTTCTATTGTCTTTCAGATGTAAGTTCCATACAGCATGGCACCCCTCAACCAAACAACATTTCAATAATGCCGCTTTGGAAACCTCAACGGAAGCCTCAGCGACCTTGTCGACGATATTCCAAAGAGTCTTCATCATCGTATGGTGGGACATTAGCATCCGTTTTAAGGGTCCATGTTGTTTCGTCCCCCACGTTTTGGCCCCGGACACGTTTCGGCCCCGGACACGTTTCGGCCCCAAGACAAAAAAAGTAAAAGTCCTCTAATTTTTTTTGAAAACCAAGCCCCTTAGTTTTTTTTAAAAAACCGAACCCCCTAGTTTTTTTTGAAAATATAATTTTCTCGTAAAACTAACCTTATTTCGAAAAGGTGGAAAATACAATTTTTGAAAAGTAAAATACCATGAGTCCAATTTTCTTTTGAATATAACCTTTGAAAAATCAAAGATAAAGTAAAAAAAACATGAAGCAATAAAAGTAGAAAATTTCACATCGCCAGAATTTTGTTGTTCCGTCAGTACTCATTTTAGCGAAGGTGTAAAGGTGCCCTTCATGTGGTAGCTTCACTTTTTGTTTTTTAATTTGTATTGGGTTTCACATCTAATGTTTAAAGAATTACAACTAGAAAATTAAGTGTGCATTTCAAAAAAAAATTTTAAAAAAATGGGGGCCGAATCGTGGGGGCCGAAACGTGGGGGCCGAATCGTGGGGGCCGAATCGTGGGGGCCGAAACGTGGGGGCCGAAACGTGGGGGCCGAATCGTGGGGGCCGAAACGTGGGGGCCGAAACGTGGGGGCCGAAACGTGGGGGCCGAAACGTGGGTGGCCCCCGTTTTAGGAGCTGAATTGGTCCTGTAAGTTGCTATGGTCTGCATCAGGGATATCACGGAATTCCGATTTCCGACGTTTTTGGGGCTCGGAATTCTGATTTCCTTTTTAATGGCACAGAATTCCGATTTCCGAAAATTTTTGGAGGTCGTTTGACATCCCTTAAAAAACTAAATTAGGTTTATATATGGTTCATCTTATTTTATTTATGTTATTTTTTCTCATCATAAAAATATATGTCATACATAAATAATTTTCCAGCCAAAATTAATAAATAAATTTATTTATTTGCCCATAATAGCATTGTGAATCATCACATCAATTTGGGGTTTCCATATTTTATTTTTTCATTAGCTAAAAAAACAACAAATAAATGGGATTTGTCCATTAAATGTTGAACTAAATAAAGTATTTTTAATAAAATAATTATTTAAAACTAATTCCTTTTATTTTTAATTAATAAAAAATATTTATATAATTTCATATTCCTGTTTGTGAGCGGGAAAGGGAGGAAGGGAGTCGAAAATTTTGGCGGCCAACCATTCGTGGTGCGACATTTGAGGATTTGACATTTGAGGACCCGACATTTGAGAACCCGACATTTGAGGATCCCGACACTTCAAGACCCGACATTTGAGGATCCCGACTTTTGAGGACCCGACATTTAAGGACCCGACATTTGAGAACCCGACATTTGAGGATCCCGACACTTCAGGACCCGACATTTGAGGATTTACAAAATTCTAGGGTAATTTGGGGCGCTGATCACGAATCTGACCTTGATTTTTCAAAATTCCACGAACCCAAATTCGAATAAAAACTGGTTTAACATGCTCGCCATTGGCGGGCTGCTCCGCGGCCTTAGAAGGGTTTTTCAGATATTAATGAGTAAAAGGTGTTTTTTTAGAGACGCCGCCTTTCAAGGCCGCGGAGCGGCCCGCCAATGGCGAGCATGCGATGACGGAGCAAGTAGTGGGGCGCCCGAGCGAGCGGAGGGTTGCGAGCGCCTGGTTAAGGGCGGGCCGAAGGCCCGACCTCAGGCGCGAGCAACTCGGAGCGAGTGAGCGGCGCTCCACCTACTGGCCGCCGTTGTCGAGTGTGCGGTGTCTTGGCCAAACAAAAACCTCAATTTTTAAAAATGATTATGAAAATTAGGATAATCCAAATGAATAATAATGGTTTTTGATCCCGTTGGCCCTTGAGAAAGATTATATCTTTATTTTGATAAAAAAAATAATAATTTGATTGGTTTTTCTTTGAAATTTTGCAAATCCTCAAATGTCGGGTCCTCATGTGTCGGGTCCTCAAATGTCGGATCCTCAAATGTCGGGTCCTCAAATGTCGGGTCCTCAAATGTGAAATCCTCAAATATCGGGTAGCCCAACCATTGATGATTTCCATGCGAGGACCCGTCATTTGCTCACCCACAATATCATGTCCTCAAATGTCTGGTTCCAAATATTGGGGTGTCCTCAAATTTCAGACCCGGAACTGTCGTGGAGTCTTCATACTCCAAATCTTCAAATGTTATAAGACCAATTCGAAATTTGCATATTCAAATATGCTCCTGATCAGGGATGGACGAAATTTCGTTTCGTTTCAAAAATTTGGCTTTTTTTGCGTTTCGGTGTTTCGTTTCGGGTCCTTCGTTGAGTTTCGGCAATCCCTGATCCTGACACTTCTATTAAAAGGGCGTAAAATGTCCTTTTGCTATGTATTAATTACCTGCTTCTGCTGTTGGTTGTGCAGTGTGTGGTGGTGCATGGCCAAACTTTCAATTGACCAATCTTTCCTGATCAAAGGTGGCACTGATCATCGCGTGCCAATTGCCATTGCATTCACTGCATTGACCGATGCAAACATTGAAAGCTTAACAGTGGAACTGTTGATCCGCTTAGAAGGTGGGTGGGCAACAGAGTCCGTGACCGGCGTGCTGGGAAGTTTCGTAAATTCCGTCACCATTGGCGTTTCGTAAATCCGCAAATTTTTATTGATTTCTTTGCAAAAATTCGTCAACCTTTTATCAAATTTACTCAAATTAAACAATCTTGGTATCCTTCGACAGCTATTAATAAATTTCTTTCTAAAAAATAGCAGCTCGTAGAACGGACGATACCAAGAATATTTATTTTAGTTACGTTGAGAAAAGATATAATAATTTTTTAAGGATAGTTGTTAAAATTGGCAGACAAGCGTTCAAGAAACCGAAAACAGATTGTTTTTGCCCTTATGGGGCTGTATCGGATGTCAAAAAATTTTCCGGTTTTCGTTCGGCTCCGTTTCAAAACCAACATCTCTGAATGAGAGGGTTTCAAAGAAAATTTTCTTGTAATTTTTTAGATGGCAATGATACGCCAATAATGAGCTTCAATGTTGGCACGGACACTGATTTGACAGTGAATTTGCCAAGTGTAATTACAAATCTAAGTTCAAATGGATTATTTCATGGGAATTCATTAATAATCCCTGAGAAAAACTTCGATATTAAGAATATAAAAATTTCATTTTTCCCTCTTTATTTTCCCGATACCTATGCATTGGGTTAAGCTTAACAAATTCCTAAAATATCCAATAAAAAATCCGACTTTGCCTGTCAGCATTGCCGGGTTTCAGCTTTCTTATAATTTTTTGCTGCTTGTGCGCTTTGTTTAACCCCCATTTTTTACAAATTTTGCAGCGAAATTCGGCATACTTTTCTCAAAAATAACAAAATTAATCAGTTTTTGTTCGATAATTTGAATGGCTCATTAAGCTTGAAATTTTTCATAAAAAAAAAGTAATGGACAAAAGTTAACTAGTAAGGGCCAAAGCTCACGGAAAATGGTTAAACAAGCACGAAAATTGGCTAAACCTTAAAAATCAGAAAGTCTTTCTTTTTAAATAATTTATGAAAATTGAAAATTAATTTTAAAAAAGAAATATTTTTCTAAATCAAAAAAATTGACGAACAAAAAAATGGGGTAATTTTTTGAGAAAAGTACCCCTTCTTAGGGATATATTTTTTTGAAAAAGCCGATTCTTACGGATTGACAAAGGTTCACCAAAAAGTCATTATAAAAGTCATAGTGGAGGCTTCAAATAAAGTAAAAACACGCTTTTCTTATGTTTTAGGTCAATCGGCAAAAAAAAGTCATTTGACTAAAAGTGCCAGCCCGATTAATCACTTCTGTGCAGTACTATAGTTTTCAAGACCATAACCCGATTACGGTCATGGTACTGAATTGTCCAAATAATACCCCTTTTTTAGACAAAATCAGTGGTCAGCAAAGGCACCAGGATGTCAAAAGGAAGTTATACAATGGAGGTGCAAATTGTGCTCAAAATGCATTATTATTTAATAATAATGAATGGCATACAATTTGGACCAAAATTATGGGCCAAAAATTGGTGGAAGGAATTCCAATGGATCGGTGTCAATTTGGTCAAGGTACTGAGAACAGCATCATCACATTGTGTTTTTAAACTCCTATTTTGGCGCCTAATTTGGCACTTTAGCAATCTTTTTGGGAAGCATTTGTGCTTTTTTGTACTTTATTTTTTGAGTAATTTTATAAATAAATATTTTTACCATCTTTGTATTAAGATATATTTTGCCGAGAGGAATAGTTTAAAAACTTTGATTTTTTAGGTAAAAGGACAAATGATGCTGCTTCATGAACCTGTTATAAGGCAAATTGAAAACGAAAATGATGTAAATGAATTAAAATTATTATTTTTTTAAATGCCAAAATCTCAGTTCTGTACTTAGGCCTAAGTTTTCTTGTTTTTTGAGAGTAGTTCGGTAGGGGACATTTCAACGGGCCATTTTAATCGTCGGAGATGCATTTTTTTTTTAAACAATAGTTATTTTTCAGGCACTAAATTTCAAAAAAAAAAAAATAAGAATATAATTTTTGAAATTAAAAAAAAAATCTCCGACAAAATGGCCCGACTAAAGTGACTGACTCGATCCGCGGGTTGTTAGCAAAAAAATGAATATGGGTTCTTAAGTTCGGCGCCTGATTCAAGACGTATAAAAGCGCCTAAACTTGGTCGCCCAAATACTCCGGCGCAGAAAAAAAATATGGTCCTTTTTAAAATTCAAAATTTTGCAATTATAAATTTAAAATTATTTTTAATTCCTAATTTTTATAGTCGTCAAAAAATCGCTCCATTATTCTCGCGTGGAACACTTTTTGGTCTCAGAGCATTTTTGAATTTGAGCAATTGTCGTTTGGAAACAATAACTGTTCATACCAATGTGTGTACACGGAGGACAAAACATTGTAAGTATAAAATTGTTAAAATAATACACAAAATTTATGATTTATCTTATATTTAAAATTTTAATTAAAAATAGAAAATGATTAAGCCCGGAGCAGGACCAGATCCCGACCGGGTTTTCCCGGGATCCTGATCCGGATCCGGGTGTTTTTGGAAAAATTGACCCGGACCCGGAGTCCGGAAAAAACAGGATTTTTAATCCCGGAATCTTGTCCGGTCTAATTCTCGAATCCGGGTCCGGAATCCGGACAAATTTGACCACGGTAACCCGGATTTTGTTTTTTTCATTATTTGAATAATTTTTAATAGAATTTTTTAAGATTTTTGTTTAAAGAAAAATTTTTCTAAATTTAACCAAAATAGAATCCGGAATCCGGGTCGGGATCCCGGCCCAAAATTTGGAAACCGGACCAGGAGTCCGGAAAAACCGTGATTTTTGATCCCGGAATCTTGTCTGGTCTAATTCCCAAATCCGGGTCCAGATCAGGATCCGGAATTTTCGAAAATTCCGGGCTCTATTTATTACTGCCTTTTAAATAAAATTTACATAAACAACAAACCCATTTTTTAACTAAATTTTAATACAGTTTAATGTTGATAATTATTTATTTAATATTTATTCATCATTTGAAAACTCTCAGTCCCCTAATCATTGGAACACTCTCATTCCCCTAATCATTGGAACACTCTCAGTTCATAATCATTGGAACACTCTCAGTCCCCTAATCATTGGAACACTCTCAGTCCCCTAATCATTGGAACACTCTCAGTCCCCCTTTATCATTGGAACACTCTCATTCCCCTAATCATTGGAACACTCTCAGTCCCTAATCATTGGAGCACTCTCAGTCCCTAATCATTGGAACACTCTCAGTCCTTAATCATTGGAACACTCTCAGTCCTTAATCATTGGAACACTCTCATTCCCCTAATCATTGGAACACTCTCAGTCCTTAATCATTGGAACACTCTCATTCCCCTAATCATTTGAAAACTCTCAGTCCCCTAATCATTGGAACACTCTCATTCCCCTAATCATTGGAACACTCTCAGTCCCCTAATCATTGGAACACTCTCAGTCCCCTAATCATTGGAACACTCTCAGTCCCCTAATCATTGGAACACTCTCAGTCCCCTAATCATTGGAACACTCTCAGTCCCCTAATCATTGGAGCACTCTCAGTCCCCTAATCATTGGAGCACTCTCAGTCCTTAATCATTGGAACACTCTCATTCCCCTAATCATTGGAACACTCTCAGTTCATAATCATTGGAACACTCTCATTCCCCTAATCATTTGAAAACTCTCAGTCCCCTAATCATTGGAACACTCTCATTCCCCTAATCATTGGAACACTCTCAGTCCTTAATCATTGGAACACTCTCATTCCCCTAATCATTTGAAAACTCTCAGTCCCCTAATCATTGGAACACTCTCAGTCCCCTAATCATTGGAACACTCTCAGTCCCCTAATCATTGGAACACTCTCATTCCCCTAATCATTGGAACACTCTCAGTCCTTAATCATTGGAACACTCTCAGTCCCCTAATCATTGGAACACTCTCAGTCCCCTAATCATTGGAACACTCTCAGTCCCCTAATCATTGGAACACTCTCAGTCCCCTAATCATTGGAACACTCTCAGTCCCCTAATCATTGGAACACTCTCATTCCCCTAATCATTTGAAAACTCTCAGTCCCCTAATCATTGGAACACTCTCATTCCCCTAATCATTGGAACACTCTCATTCCCCTAATCATTGGAGCACTCTCAGTCCTTAATCATTGGAACACTCTCAGTCCTTAATCATTGGAACACTCTCATTCCCCTAATCATTTGAAAACTCTCAGTCCCCTAATCATTTGAAAACTCTCAGTCCCCTAATCATTGGAACACTCTCATTCCCCTAATCATTGGAACACTCTCAGTCCCCTAATCATTGGAGCACTCTCAGTCCTTAATCATTGGAACACTCTCATTCCCCTAATCATTGGAACACTCTCATTCCCCTAATCATTGGAACACTCTCAGTCCTTAATCATTGGAACACTCTCAGTCCTTAATCATTGGAACACTCTCATTCCCCTAATCATTTGAAAACTCTCAGTCCCCTAATCATTGGAACACTCTCATTCCCCTAATCATTTGAAAACTCTCAGTCCCCTAATCATTTGAAAACTCTCAGTCCCCTAATCATTTGAAAACTCTCAGTCCCCTAATCATTTGAAAACTCTCAGTCCCCTAATCATTTGAAAACTCTCAGTCCCCTAATCATTTGAAAACTCTCAGTCCCCTAATCATTGGAGCACTCTCAGTCCTTAATCATTGGAACACTCTCATTCCCCTAATCATTTGAAAACTCTCAGTCCCCTAATCATTTGAAAACTCTCAGTCCCCTAATCATTTGAAAACTCTCAGTCCCCTAATCATTGGAGCACTCTCAGTCCTTAATCATTGGAACACTCTCATTCCCCTAATCATTTGAAAACTCTCAGTCCCCTAATCATTTGAAAACTCTCAGTCCCCTAATCATTTGAAAACTCTCAGTCCCCTAATCATTTGAAAACTCTCAGTCCCCTAATCATTTGAAAACTCTCAGTCCCCTAATCATTTGAAAACTCTCAGTCCCCTAATCATTTGAAAACTCTCAGTCCCCTAATCATTGGAACACTCTCAGTCCCCTAATCATTGGAACACTCTCATTCCCCTAATCATTTGAAAACTCTCAGTCCCCTAATCATTGGAACACTCTCAGTCCCCTAATCATTGGAACACTCTCATTCCCCTAATCATTGGAACACTCTCATTCCCCTAATCATTGGAACACTCTCATTCCCCTAATCATTGGAACACTCTCAGTCCCCTAATCATTGGAACACTCTCATTCCCCTAATCATTTGAAAACTCTCAGTCCCCTAATCATTGGAACACTCTCAGTCCCCTAATCATTGGAACACTCTCATTCCCCTAATCATTGGAGCACTCTCAGTCCTTAATCATTGGAACACTCTCATTCCCCTAATCATTTGAAAACTCTCAGTCCCCTAATCATTGGAACACTCTCATTCCCCTAATCATTGGAACACTCTCATTCCCCTAATCATTGGAACACTCTCATTCCCCTAATCATTTGAAAACTCTCAGTCCCCTAATCATTGGAACACTCTCATTCCCCTAATCATTTGAAAACTCTCAGTCCCCTAATCATTGGAGCACTCTCAGTCCTTAATCATTGGAACACTCTCAGTCCTTAATCATTGGAACACTCTCAGTCCCCTAATCATTGGAGCACTCTCAGTCCTTAATCATTGGAACACTCTCAGTCCTTAATCATTGGAACACTCTCAGTCCCCTAATCATTGGAACACTCTCATTCCCCTAATCATTTGAAAACTCTCAGTCCCCTAATCATTTGAAAACTCTCAGTCCCCTAATCATTGGAACACTCTCATTCCCCTAATCATTTGAAAACTCTCAGTCCCCTAATCATTTGAAAACTCTCAGTCCCCTAATCATTGGAACACTCTCATTCCCCTAATCATTGGAACACTCTCATTCCCCTAATCATTTGAAAACTCTCAGTCCCCTAATCATTGGAGCACTCTCAGTCCTTAATCATTGGAACACTCTCATTCCCCTAATCATTTGAAAACTCTCAGTCCCCTAATCATTGGAACACTCTCATTCCCCTAATCATTGGAACACTCTCATTCCCCTAATCATTTGAAAACTCTCAGTCCCCTAATCATTTGAAAACTCTCAGTCCCCTAATCATTTGAAAACTCTCAGTCCCCTAATCATTGGAACACTCTCATTCCCCTAATCATTTGAAAACTCTCAGTCCCCTAATCATTTGAAAACTCTCAGTCCCCTAATCATTGGAACACTCTCAGTCCCCTAATCATTGGAACACTCTCATTCCCCTAATCATTGGAACACTCTCAGTCCCCTAATCATTGGAACACTCTCATTCCCCTAATCATTGGAGCACTCTCAGTCCTTAATCATTGGAACACTCTCAGTCCCCTAATCATTGGAACACTCTCAGTCCCCTAATCATTGGAGCACTCTCAGTCCTTAATCATTGGAACACTCTCATTCCCCTAATCATTTGAAAACTCTCAGTCCCCTAATCATTGGAACACTCTCATTCCCCTAATCATTTGAAAACTCTCAGTCCCCTAATCATTGGAACACTCTCATTCCCCTAATCATTGGAACACTCTCATTCCCCTAATCATTGGAACACTCTCAGTCCCCTAATCATTGGAACACTCTCAGTCCTTAATCATTGGAACACTCTCATTCCCCTAATCATTGGAACACTCTCATTCCCCTAATCATTGGAACACTCTCAGTCCTTAATCATTGGAACACTCTCAGTCCTTAATCATTGGAACACTCTCATTCCCCTAATCATTGGAGCACTCTCAGTCCTTAATCATTGGAACACTCTCATTCCCCTAATCATTTGAAAACTCTCAGTCCCCTAATCATTTGAAAACTCTCAGTCCCCTAATCATTTGAAAACTCTCAGTCCCCTAATCATTGGAGCACTCTCAGTCCTTAATCATTGGAACACTCTCATTCCCCTAATCATTTGAAAACTCTCAGTCCCCTAATCATTGGAGCACTCTCAGTCCTTAATCATTGGAACACTCTCAGTCCCCTAATCATTGGAGCACTCTCAGTCCTTAATCATTGGAACACTCTCATTCCCCTAATCATTTGAAAACTCTCAGTCCCCTAATCATTTGAAAACTCTCAGTCCCCTAATCATTTGAAAACTCTCAGTCCCCTAATCATTTGAAAACTCTCAGTCCCCTAATCATTTGAAAACTCTCAGTCCCCTAATCATTGGAACACTCTCATTCCCCTAATCATTTGAAAACTCTCAGTCCCCTAATCATTTGAAAACTCTCAGTCCCCTAATCATTTGAAAACTCTCAGTCCCCTAATCATTTGAAAACTCTCAGTCCCCTAATCATTTGAAAACTCTCAGTCCCCTAATCATTGGAACACTCTCAGTCCCCTAATCATTGGAACACTCTCATTCCCCTAATCATTTGAAAACTCTCAGTCCCCTAATCATTGGAACACTCTCAGTCCCCTAATCATTGGAACACTCTCATTCCCCTAATCATTGGAGCACTCTCAGTCCCCTAATCATTGGAACACTCTCATTCCCCTAATCATTGGAACACTCTCATTCCCCTAATCATTGGAACACTCTCATTCCCCTAATCATTGGAACACTCTCATTCCCCTAATCATTGGAACACTCTCAGTCCCCTAATCATTGGAACACTCTCAGTCCCCTAATCATTGGAACACTCTCATTCCCCTAATCATTGGAACACTCTCAGTCCCCTAATCATTGGAACACTCTCAGTCCCCTAATCATTGGAACACTCTCATTCCCCTAATCATTGGAACACTCTCAGTCCCCTAATCATTGGAACACTCTCAGTCCCCTAATCATTGGAACACTCTCAGTCCCCTAATCATTGGAACACTCTCAGTCCCCTAATCATTGGAGCACTCTCAGTCCCCTAATCATTGGAGCACTCTCAGTCCCCTAATCATTGGAACACTCTCATTCCCCTAATCATTGGAACACTCTCAGTCCCCTAATCATTGGAACACTCTCATTCCCCTAATCATTGGAACACTCTCAGTCCCCTAATCATTGGAACACTCTCAGTCCCCTAATCATTGGAACACTCTCAGTCCCCTAATCATTGGAACACTCTCATTCCCCTAATCATTGGAACACTCTCATTCCCCTAATCATTGGAACACTCTCAGTCCCCTAATCATTGGAACACTCTCAGTCCCCTAATCATTGGAACACTCTCATTCCCCTAATCATTGGAACACTCTCAGTCCCCTAATCATTGGAACACTCTCAGTCCCCTAATCATTGGAACACTCTCATTCCCCTAATCATTGGAACACTCTCATTCCCCTAATCATTGGAACACTCTCATTCCCCTAATCATTGGAACACTCTCAGTCCCCTAATCATTGGAACACTCTCATTCCCCTAATCATTGGAACACTCTCATTCCCCTAATCATTGGAACACTCTCATTCCCCTAATCATTGGAACACTCTCATTCCCCTAATCATTGGAACACTCTCAGTCCCCTAATCATTGGAACACTCTCAGTCCCCTAATCATTGGAACACTCTCATTCCCCTAATCATTGGAACACTCTCATTCCCCTAATCATTGGAACACTCTCATTCCCCTAATCATTGGAACACTCTCATTCCCCTAATCATTGGAACACTCTCAGTCCCCTAATCATTGGAACACTCTCATTCCCCTAATCATTGGAACACTCTCAGTCCCCTAATCATTGGAACACTCTCAGTCCCCTAATCATTGGAACACTCTCAGTCCCCTAATCATTGGAACACTCTCATTCCCCTAATCATTGGAACACTCTCAGTCCCCTAATCATTGGAACACTCTCAGTCCCCTAATCATTGGAACACTCTCAGTCCCCTAATCATTGGAACACTCTCAGTCCCCTAATCATTGGAACACTCTCATTCCCCTAATCATTGGAACACTCTCATTCCCCTAATCATTGGAACACTCTCATTCCCCTAATCATTGGAACACTCTCAGTCCCCTAATCATTGGAGCACTCTCAGTCCCCTAATCATTGGAACACTCTCATTCCCCTAATCATTGGAACACTCTCAGTCCCCTAATCATTGGAACACTCTCAGTCCCCTAATCATTGGAACACTCTCAGTCCCCTAATCATTGGAACACTCTCAGTCCCCTAATCATTGGAACACTCTCAGTCCCCTAATCATTGGAACACTCTCATTCCCCTAATCATTGGAACACTCTCAGTCCCCTAATCATTGGAACACTCTCAGTCCCCTAATCATTGGAACACTCTCATTCCCCTAATCATTGGAACACTCTCAGTCCCCTAATCATTGGAACACTCTCAGTCCCCTAATCATTGGAACACTCTCAGTCCCCTAATCATTGGAACACTCTCAGTCCCCTAATCATTGGAACACTCTCATTCCCCTAATCATTGGAGCACTCTCAGTCCCCTAATCATTGGAACACTCTCATTCCCCTAATCATTGGAACACTCTCAGTCCCCTAATCATTGGAACACTCTCAGTCCCCTAATCATTGGAACACTCTCATTCCCCTAATCATTGGAACACTCTCAGTCCCCTAATCATTGGAACACTCTCATTCCCCTAATCATTGGAACACTCTCAGTCCCCTAATCATTGGAACACTCTCAGTCCCCTAATCATTGGAACACTCTCATTCCCCTAATCATTGGAACACTCTCAGTCCCCTAATCATTGGAACACTCTCAGTCCCCTAATCATTGGAACACTCTCATTCCCCTAATCATTGGAACACTCTCAGTCCCCTAATCATTGGAGCACTCTCAGTCCCCTAATCATTGGAGCACTCTCAGTCCCCTAATCATTGGAACACTCTCATTCCCCTAATCATTGGAACACTCTCAGTCCCCTAATCATTGGAACACTCTCAGTCCCCTAATCATTGGAACACTCTCATTCCCCTAATCATTGGAACACTCTCAGTCCCCTAATCATTGGAACACTCTCATTCCCCTAATCATTGGAACACTCTCAGTCCCCTAATCATTGGAACACTCTCAGTCCCCTAATCATTGGAACACTCTCATTCCCCTAATCATTGGAACACTCTCATTCCCCTAATCATTGGAGCACTCTCAGTCCCCTAATCATTGGAACACTCTCAGTCCCCTAATCATTGGAACACTCTCAGTCCCCTAATCATTGGAACACTCTCAGTCCCCTAATCATTGGAGCACGAATTTTATTTCAAACTTTTTAAAATATTTCCAAGCCTTTTTGAAAGCCTTGCCATATTTTTTTTGGAAAAAGATTTCCACCCAATGACTTTTTGAAAACCTAACCACCTTTCCTTTAAAAAAAATCCAAAAAATCGACAAAATCGAAAATCCTTAAAAACTAGGGAGTTTGGTTTTCAAAATTTGAATAACTAAAAATTTGACAAAAAACTAAACCTGCTCCGCAGTTGAATTACTCCGAATTTTATTTAATTTACTGGATTAATTATGTATTTTGCTATTGCTTGCTTACAGTTTTTTTAATGGGGCAATAAGGAAGGGAAATCTTTATTTTTTTCTGACCAAAAATATTCATAAAATAACTTTCTCAAAAACAACTAATTTAAAAAATTTTGACAACATTTTGATTGACTCCAATAATTAGACAAATTTCGGAAAATTTGATCTTATTAAAATCTTTGTGGCCATAAAAAATGGAAGCCTTTTCCTTAAATTTAATAGCTATTAGAACAAATCAATAGGCTATTTATAAGGAGAAAGGTTAGGACGAGTTTTTTTTGGAAAATCTAAAAAAGGCGTATTTATTAAGAAACGCCCATGGTGGCGTAATTACGAAAAACCAGCACGTATCATGTGGACAAACCCCGACTCGTACTGGTCCACTTGTACCGTGCTGGGACGTTTGTTAAATTCCGCCACTTTGACGGCCACATTAGTTGTGTTTGAACAAAGTTATGACGGATTATGTTCGGAAAATTTGTAAAAAATGGCGGATTTAACAAACGACCTAGCACCAACTTGTACGACCCCGACTCGTACTTTTTTAAATCTATTTTCCGTGGGGGCGCAGACAGCGGGCGTTAGACAGTCCTTATACTTATAACACGTCACCAGTACGAGTCGGAGTTGTACGAGTAGGACCTGTACGAGTCGGGTTTTTACCGTATCATGTAACCAGAAGAGTCTCAAAATACCAACAACAAAAAAATCGCACAATAGTTTATTCTTAATTGACAAAATCGCAATATATTACAATTAAAAATTTTTTTTTAAATAGACAAAATTCGTCTTCCATTGTGATTTTTCACCCTGCACTTGGGTTTGGCACCTTTTCCTCAACATCGAAGTGTTAAACAAGTAAAAAAAACATTTTTTTCTTAATTTAAATTCTTATATAATTATTTTGGCACTTCATTTAGCTGTACGTTTTGATGTGCCATGAGGTGATTGAGGCTACACAACATTTCGCCACCCCGACGTTTCGCCACCTAAGCAGAAATCCGACGCGCCAACTAAGCATAAATAGGACATTTCGCCACCCGACATTTCGCCACCCAAGCCAAAAACGGACGTTTCGCCACCTAAGCCAAAATTTAAATTTTAGCATTGAATAGAGTAGTCATAACATATTTGAGTTTTGAAGGCAAATGGGTGGCTTTTCTTAGAGGTGGCAAAACTGGTGGCGAGGTCCTATTTTTGCTTAGGTGGCGAAACGCCGGATTTTGGCTTGGGTGGCGAAATGTCGGGTGGCGAAACGTCGGGTGGCGAAATGTCGGGGTGGCGAAATGTCGGTACACGGGTGATTGATCATTATGTTCTGGGCAGGATTGTCGGTTTCGGAAATTTTTTGAAAAAAATACCGACCGAATCGAACCCGAAACCGGTTATTAGCCCAGTGGTGGGATCTGTACTTAGAATCAAAGTACAGTACTTTGAAATAGATCCCGCTGCTTTGAAAATTGAAAGCATACTTATTTCCAAAGATGTACTTTGAAAACGGCTTTTTGTCCAAAAATGTAAAAAATGTTCATTTTTAAGCCAAAATCCATTAGCAGATCAGACCCAAATTGTCCAAAATTTTACCGGCGTGGCGTCTATCGGCACCGCCGGACTCCTTTTACCTTAGGTTTTCTCAGATTTTATTCTAATTCAACTATTTTTTTTTGCAAATTGCAAATGATAAATTTTTGGTGTGTACTTAGAATTTACAAAATTGCCTTCTTATGTACTTTGAAATCACCTTATCCGTCCTTTGAAATTAAAATAAGACAGATCCCACCCCTGGATTAGCCGAACCGAAACTGGTAACCGAAACCGGATGTTTCGGTTAACAAAAGCAACCATTTGAGTAATCTGAACCGAAACCGATAATCAAAAGCGAATTTTCTCTGTTAAAATTAAGAAGTTTGGATTTTCTACTAATATTTGATTTTTTGAAAGGTAGAGAACGCCAAATTTACATGCATTTGATTTTTTTTTTTTTTTTGGACTTTGTTGTCTCCAAAAGTGGAAATTGAAAATTTTGTCCAAAATTTTGCTTTGTAAAAGAACACCCAAATTCTTATAAAACAAAAATTTTTCGCCGGTCAAATTAACTATGCTTTTTCCTGCTCAGGAATTCATGAATTTTTCTTAGGATTAAAAAAAAATTACGAAACCCTTTGGCGATACCAATAATAGATGGAAATTCGTTAACTCAAATGATGACAAAATTTTTCAAAAGTCTGTGACAAATTTTCTGTGCTTTTCTTAACCCTTTTTCAAAAAACCAACAACAGACGCCTCTCTCTGGTAGTGCGGATTTGGCTGATTTGTCCAACACTTTCTTCAACATTTCCATCACGTATCGAAGGGACAGCACAATTTTCATGCCGTACCAATCATTGGCACCGATCACTGCTCAAACAATGCCCAAACACATTTGGAGCGAAGCGGAGGTCCATCCGATTTGTGCGGGCTTGACCCGTCGCAATTAGTCGTACAAAAAATGACATCATAAAGCATTTCAAAAAGAAATATTAATTATTTAATTTATTGTATTTTTTTTTCTCATTAAGCGCCCTAGGGAGTGTCCCGGTTAACCAGCTGGGATTAGGGTTTAACACTGACCCGACCGAACCGAAACTGGCCGTAACAAGACCAAAACTGAAATTGGTAATACTGAAGTTTATCCCCCCCATTTTCGAAAAATTTTTTTATTTTGTTTTATAAGTTATAAAAACATGCTTTAGGGCGTTTTCGGGGGTCGCTGATCACGAATCTGACATCCATTTTGATCAATTCCGAACCCGGGACCCGAACTCGAACAAAAAGTCGAATTTTAAAAAATTTGGATTTTCGACTTTTTATTTAAATTTGGGTCCCGGGTTCGGAATTGATCGAAATGGATGTCAGATTCGTGATCAGTGACCCCCGAAAACGCCCTAAAGCATGTTTTTATAACTTATAAAACTAAATAAAAAAATTTTTCGAAAATGGGGGGGATAAACTTCAGTATTACCCTGAAATTTCTCGGGTTTTCGGTTCCGTTTCAAAGCGATAACCCGAGGTGCGATTATTGTTTATGATCAGTTTAGGCTGGTTTTACGATAGGAAATTTTCTGTTTTTTGATTGAGTCCCCAGTGTTGGATATATTTTTTGTTTATTGGCAGATCCGAGAGCGTTTGGCACTGAAGAAGCGTTTGGCTGTTCAATTTGTGTCCAATTGTAATGCGCCTTCTGGACGTGATGCACTAACAGCACAACTCCAAGAACTGCTGATCGACGATTTTGACGTGTTTGGTCGCTGTAACGGCAAAGCATGCGACCAAGAGTGCTACCGGCGAGAACAAGGTGAGCAAAAAGTGATCGGCCCATTTGTTAGGCTAATTGATCAAATGGGTGGGCAATAACGAAGTAAATAAACAAAGTTAAAGATTCACAAAATTAGTTTATACGCAATGTATTCTTTCATAGGAACTTAAATATTGAGACAAATTTTGCAATAATTTTTTAATCGTGAAAAGATGAAAATTTGAACAAAAAAAGACACGAAAAGCCCAGAATTTCGAAACTTCTTTGCAGAAAAAACAAATAGTCTTGGTATCATTCGGAGGATTCTCCAATAATAATCTTTTGAAAGGAATTAATTGTTAAGCAAATGGATTCATTTGGAAAAAGTTTTTGTTTTTTCTTCTAAAAAAATTTCAACAGATTGAAATCAATGCTTTTACATAAATTTGATGCAAAATTTTTTTTTTTCCTTCGATTGTGAAAGTTTGATGATGAAATTGCGCATCCATCAAAATTTATGCGCATCGGTGTGGGATGTTTTTCTCAAAATAAAAAATGAAAGACAATTGGCCAAAATGAGACAAATGTAGAGAAAGAAATATATATATTTAAAAGAGGAGACATTTCCTCTATTTGGCAATTTTGCTAACCGTGAAATGTTTGCCATGATGGTCCACTGGATATTTTGGCACCTTTTTACATTAGTAAAGAGGAGTTACGAAGACTCATTTTAATTTTGGCATTTTTTGGACCCGAAAAAGTTGGCATTTCGCTGCACGAGTTTTTTTGAATTTACTTTTTTTTTCTTCCGCCAGAGTCACACTTTTTCTACATGGCTTTTGAGAATGCCGTATGCACAGATTATGTGACGGAGAAATTTTGGAACGCATTGCGCAATTTGGTAGTGCCAATTGTGTTGAGCCGTAAAGTTGTGGAAGAAGCGGGCATACCGAACGACGCATTTATAGCGGTGGATGACTTTGACAATGTGCAAGCATTGGCAGACCATTTGAAGGCATTGCGAGAGGACACAGACAAATATTTGGGGTAATTAGTGGCATAAAAATTGACAAAATAATCAAAGAGAGAGAGAGAGAGAACCAAGTCAAATAGGAGCAAAATTAAGAAATAAACCTCGTATCACTTCAATTTTTTTTAAAGAGAACCCATCTATTTATAAAGAAAAAAAATCCAAAACTAAGCCTAATTTTGGGTTTTGCTTTATTTTTTTTTCTCCAAAAATAAGGATTTTGGACTGATCATCTTTTTCCTCAATTTTTTGAAATCAAAAAAATAAAGAGTTACGACAATTACGGACGCGACAATTGCGGGGCAACGATTGGAGGCGCGATATTTAGAAATTTATTCACAAATTTTATTTAAAACCCCAAAATTATCTACATAAATGTCGGCCTATATTGTAAGACTCTAAGATGGACTAATTATTTGTTGATCCGTCGGTTCATCAATTTCATCGAATACAGTAACCAATCTTTTAATTGGGCATCATTTTTCCTGTGTTTTTTCATTCGATACAAGTAGATTGATTCCCCGAATATTCTCTGATCCTATTTTTCTAATACATCCATTATGAATAAAAAAAACTATGATTTTTTTTTTTAATTTTGTGGCTTTAAATAAAATATCGCGTCTCCAATCTCGTCCGGAATTGTCGTACTGCCAAATGGTCCCATATGTTCAGCTATTTCAATTGGACCAAAAACTACCAAAAGTATTGGAGCGAGGAGGGCATTACATCGCCATTGTGCCAATTGTGTGAAATTGCCCATAAACAAATGGTGGAGGACCAATTCAACACGACGTACACTGTGCATTTGGACAAATTTTGGAACAAAAATCAATGCCAAGGAAATTATGCGCAAAAAATGTATTACCAAAAAAACAACTGATAAAAGCGATAAATAATTTAAAAAAAACAGGAAAATATTTGGCATTTTTCATTTGGGCGTGCCATGGAAATGGACAAATTGTTCAATTGTTGTTTTACTTATCATGTATGCATTTGGGAAACGATTCAAAATGAGTTTATGTAACATTTCCAATGTGTTTATGGTATCTTTTATGTCATTGTTCAATTTCAAATATGTGAAAAAATAATTTACCAATTGACTAAATAGGTGCTAGAAGTTCGTAAAACCGCCTTTTTATTGGGTTTCCGGCGAAAATTAGCGATATTTACGTTGATTTGACCAATTTGATTAGTCAACCAAAGGCCCCCTCATCGAAAACAAGGGGTTGTAGACACTTCATTCATCGGCATTTAGTAGAGAACTTTGCGTTCTTTTTCTCTTCGTTATTCAAGAAAAAATATAATTTCCCTTTATTTTTTTTTGGAGCGATTGGTAGGCATAACACGGCATACAATGTAAATTCGTACTCCGTATTTAGACGCACTCCCTCCAATTGAAGCACCCCTTTATTGATGCTTTTTTTGAAAAATTTGATGATTTTGGTTATTTACGGGAAAATAATTTTAGGCAAAAAATCCATGAAAAAAACAGACCAAATTTTTATAAATTTTCCCAAGTGGCGCCCTGCACCACCGGCTACCTCCTACGCGGACATCCGCGGACGGATGTGACTAAAAATTGGGACAGATACAGACGGACACGGATATGAAGCCGACGGATATGCCTGGACACGGATATGAAAATGGGTCCGTGACCATGAATGATTCGTATCCGTGCGTTGTTTCAAAGTTCAGTACTTTTTTTAGGCTTTATGCTTTGAGTGTACTTTGAATTTGGCATTTTGCCCAGAGACTACAGTTTTTCTGCATTTTTTTGGTCAAAACATTAACAAACCCAATTACAGCCGAGCATTTTTCAGTTTAGATTTTTTCGAAATTTACTTAAAAATTTTTCAAAGTAAACTATTTTTCTTCAAAATTTATTAATAAACCTTAAAAATTTT
Organism: Heterodera filipjevi; assembly: GCA_039877585.1. Taxonomy (NCBI): domain Eukaryota; kingdom Metazoa; phylum Nematoda; class Chromadorea; order Rhabditida; family Heteroderidae; genus Heterodera; species Heterodera filipjevi. The sequence continues at coordinate 23,727,426 of JBDPZO010000002.1, read as the reverse complement.
TAAAACAAACATGAGCTAAATTTTTGAACCTTTTTAATGTATTTTTATCATTAAAGTAAAAAATACTACTGTATAAACAGCATAAAAAGGAGGGGAAGAGGGAATCTTTATTTTCAATTCTTCTCAAAAGTGGAACTTTTAAGGGGGGATCCGTAATGCGTTTCGGAGCTCAGCTCACATTTCGGCGCAGGCTCGTTTACTGCTTCCGTGTTGGACATTGTCGGAGTGGTTAAAACTAGGGTTGCATCGACCCCGACCCCGACATTTTAGGCCATTTTTCGGGGTTTTCCCCGACCCCGACGCTTCCAACCCCGACAAACCCCGTCCCCGAACCTCCATCCCGACTCGGGGTCGGGGGCGGGGTTCCTACCCTATAATATACCCATAAAAAAATTCATCCATTGGCAATATAAAATTGAGCATTTGGTGTCTTTTTGCCATGAAATTGGATTTTCATGCGTGAAAAAATAAAACTATTATTCCGTCAATGAGTGCTGGTGCGTTTCTTTAATTCCGCCATTTTTACTGAATTTTCATATAAATCATATCACAACTTTTCTCAGAAGCAACCAAATCAAACAATCTTGGTGTTGTAAAATAGCCCTTGGATTACTCTATTAGCTTGTTAAAATTCAAAAAATTTCATTTACTTTCCTAAAATATATGGACAAAAAAATTTGGCTAGATGTATTCAAAAACCCAGTCAAAATGGCGGATTTAAGAAACGCACCAGCAGCCCGTCAATGTGCATATAAATAATGAAAAAAAACTTGATGAAAATCATAAGTTTCATTTAAATCATAGATTAGATGAAAGCATACGACAAATATTATATCATTTTCGGGGCGTCTGTTCATATGCTATGAAGAAAGGGGGCCACCAGCGTTTCGTCCCCCGTGTTTCGGCCCCCGTTTTTCGGCCTCGGGCTCGTTTCGGTCCCAAGACAAAAATAGAAAAAAACTACCCAATTTTTTTGAAAACTTAACCCCTTAGTTTTTTGAAAAACTTACCCCCTAGTATTTTTGAAACCTTTTTTTTAAACCTGACCCTAGCTTTTTTGAAAACCTACCTCAAACTTCAAAAGTAGAGTTCGATTTTCAAAAAAAATTTTGAAATTTTTTTTAACCTTACCTAGTTTTGAAAACTTTAAAAAAATGCAATTTGCGCATAGGTATTTTTAAAGTACTGGTAAGTCAATTGTCTATTACACCAAGCCTGAGGGACCCTCGAAAAAAAGGTTTTTAGGGTTTTTGTACAAGTTTTCGGCATCTTCTAGTTTTTATCACATATTTTGCATCTATTTTGGTTTTTCGGTTTTTAGCACCTAAAAATCCGGTCCCTAATTATGAACCAATTTTTAATGTGTTTGTTTTGAGCAACGCTATAACGCTGCTTATGATGAATTTATGGCGGATTTAAGAAACAAACTAGCACTGTAAAAAACGAAAAAAAACTCTTTGTGAAAAAATTGACATAACTCTCAAAAAATAAATTTCTTGAAATTTGGATGGCAAATAGAGTCAATTAAAGCTATTGGACGGTACATACCAAGATTGACAAATCTGGAATTTTTTGTTGCCATAGACACGCTTTTACTATGAGTTTGGCACCGTAAAAATGTATATCACGAATTTTAATCGTGAAATACTAATGTATAAATAAATAAGCTGAATTCTATGTTTGTTTCTTTATCAATATTTGTTTTTTCCATCTACGAATTGTGGTTGGACTGACTCCTAATTGTTTCGTTATTTTCACATTAAATTGGTGCCATTCCTCTTTTGTGTGCCCTCTTTCTTGCATAAATTTTTGTTCAATTTCATCAAAAATTTGGATGATTTTCATTTTGGTGACAGTATCCTTAATTCTACTGTATCCTTTCGTGAGTCCAAATTTTGTCATCCATTTCGTAATCGTTCTATGACAAATACCATTTGTTTTTTCGGTTTGAAATTGGTCCCATTCCGCTTGTGAATGTTTCCTTTTTGACACAAATTCTTTTTTTATGTTTAAGTATTTTTGTATACTTTTTCTTTTTTGTTCTTCAGTTATTTTTATTATCTTCATTCTAAATTGCCTTTTCCAGGAATTAACTTTAACTTATATTGTCAGGGTTTGTAAATGAAATTAAGTTGACATAAATTTATCTTTTTTATTATTAAAATCAGATAAATTTTCATTAGTAAAAATTTTTTTCTAATTAATAATTTAAAATAGAAAAGAGGAGGAAATCGTTTCCGTGAACTAAAATATCCAAGCAATTTCTAAAAAATTTCTGGCAAATAAAAAAAAACAGTTACGTGCGGTTGACTCAAACCCAAAGTCATTGGGCACCTTTTTAGCTTAGATTATTTTCGAAATTTACTTAAAAAATTCTCGAAATTTGACCATTTTGGTGCCAAATCTGTTAACAAATTACATTAAGATTTTCGTAATTTTTTCGGCGGCGCCTATGCTAAATTTTTTTTCATTAAAATTTTTGACTAGGATCTCCATTCTTACTAGCGCATAATATTTTCGCATCTTGCGCAAAAATACGAAAAGGAGAACCCCAAAAAAGGCGAGAATGGAAGAAAGTGAGACGAGCAATATCCCTGTTGTATTTGTAAATTTCGTTTCACTACCTAAAAATCATTGTCCAAGTGCTCCACTGTCCAAATGGTGTTACGACAATTGCGGATCGGCAATTGCCGCCGACGATTGGAGGCGCAATATTTAAGAATTAAATTTTGCGCCAAAACGGCCTCAAACGGTGGCGCCAAACTGGACGGTTCCCCCATCAGATATCAAAAGATATAACAAAACATTCAATATTTTCAAGGATTAATAATTTTAGGAGAAATTAAGGCAAGTTCACGGGCTGTCGCACAATACCAAGATTGTTTAATTTGTTAGCTTCTGAGAATAAATTTTTTTTAAAATTCAGTAAAAATGGCGGATTTAAGAAACAAACTAGCACTGTAAAAAACGAAAAAAAACTCTTTGTGAAAAAATTGACATAACTCTCAAAAAATAAATTTCTTGAAATTTGGATGGCAAATAGAGTCAATTAAAGCTATTGGACGGTACATACCAAGATTGACAAATCTGGAATTTTTTGTTGCCATAGACACGCTTTTACTATGAGTTTGGCACCGTAAAAATGTATATCACGAATTTTAATCGTGAAATACTAATGTATAAATAAATAAGCTGAATTCTATGTTTGTTTCTTTATCAATATTTGTTTTTTCCATCTACGAATTGTGGTTGGACTGACTCCTAATTGTTTCGTTATTTTCACATTAAATTGGTGCCATTCCTCTTTTGTGTGCCCTCTTCTTGCATAAATTTTTGTTCAATTTCATCAAAAATTTGGATGATTTTCATTTTGGTGACAGTATCCTTAATTCTACTGTATCCTTTCGTGAGTCCAAATTTTGTCATCCATTTCGTAATCGTTCTATGACAAATACCATTTGTTTTTTCGGCTTGAAATTGGTCCCATTCCTTTTTGGAATGTTTCCTTTTGACATAAATTCTTTTTTTATGTTTAAGTATTTTGGTATACTTTTTCTTTTTTGTTCTTCAGTTATTTTTACTATCTTCATTCTAAATTGCCTTTTCCAGGAATTAACTTTAACTTATATTGTCAGGGTTTGTAAATGAAATTAAGTTGACATAAATTTATCTTTTTTATTATTAAAATCAGATAAATTTTCATTAGTAAAAATTTTTTTCTAATTAATAATTTAAAATAGAAAAGAGGAGGAAATCGTTTCCGTGAACTAAAATATCCAAGCAATTTCTAAAAAATTTCTGGCAAATAAAAAAAAACAGTTACGTGCGGTTGACTCGAACCCAAAGTCATTGGGCACCTTTTTAGCTTAGATTATTTTCGAAATTTACTTAAAAAATTCTCGAAATTTGACCATTTTGGTGCCAAATCTGTTAACAAATTACATTAAGATTTTCGTAATTTTTTCGGCGGCGCCTATGCTAAATTTTTTTTCATTAAAATTTTTGACTAGGATCTCCATTCTTACTAGCGCATAATATTTTCGCATCTTGCGCAAAAATACGAAAAGGAGAACCCCAAAAAAGGCGAGAATGGAAGAAAGTGAGACGAGCAATATCCCTGTTGTATTTGTAAATTTCGTTTCACTACCTAAAAATCATTGTCCAAGTGCTCCACTGTCCAAATGGTGTTACGACAATTGCGGATCGGCAATTGCCGCCGACGATTGGAGGCTCAATATTTAAGAATTAAATTTTGCGCCAAAACGGCCTCAAACGGTGGCGCCAAACTGGACGGGTCCCCCATCAGATACCAAAAGATATAACAAAACATTCAATATTTTCAAGGATTAATAATTTTAGGAGAAATTAAGGCAAGTTCACGGGCTGTCGCACAATACCAAGATTGTTTAATTTGTTAGCTTCTGAGAATAAATTTTTTTTAATTAATTATTGATTTGATTTGTCTTTATCCTCCAAAAATTGTATCGATAAATTCACAACATTGATTATAAATTTAAGAAAGATGCGATCATCAAATGCATCATGATTTATTAGAGACCGGAATTTTGAAAAATTCCGGATCCGGACCCGGATTCGGGAATTAGACCGGACAAAAGTCCGGAATTTAAAATCCCGTTTTTTCCGAACTCCGAATCCGGTTTTTAACAAATACTATCGAAAATTTCCGAAATAAAAATATCGCTGGCAGTGTTGCCGCGGGTCGAGAAAATTTTCGGGTTCGGGTTTCGGGTCGAGAAAAACCTCGGGTTTAGGGTTTTGGAATTTTTTTTCAAATTTTTTCAAACTTTTAAAAAGATCATGGTAAACTGGCTATTTTAAGGCAAAGGGAAATTTTTTTTTCCGCACGAAACGAAAACGAAAAATTGAAAAAATCAATTTTCGACCAAACGAAAACCCGAAAAAATTTCACGATATTTTTCTATAAATATGGGAAATGGATGAAAAAACAATTGCAGTCAGAGCTGACGTAAAAAAAATGAGAATTCCGGAAAAGAAAATGAAAAAAACCACGATTTTTAAAAGCCGAAAATAAAAACAAAAAAAAAAGTGCAGAAAAACAAAACACACAAAAACGAAATATCTTGCAGCTCTGATTACAATGAATAAAAATCTAACATTAAATTATACAATTTTATGTTTGAATAAAATTTTTTTTTAAAATTCAGTAAAAATGGCGGATTTAAGAAACGCACAATTTTGTTCAAAAAAATCAACTGTTTAATCCGCCATAATTTTCCTGAGCATACGGTCTCGAAAGCAAAAAATTAACATTTCCAGACAATTTCGATCGAAATTCACCTTCACTTGCACCAAACTTTTCACCATTTGCACTTCAAGCGAATAATTTCGAAAAAGGAATGCCGCCGTGCCGCCGCCGAGAAAAAGATTCAAAGATTGTGTTTTGGTAAAAATCTTGTCATGAAATGACAAATGATGCGGATTTTGAGATAAATGTAGGAAAAAACTACGCGAATGCGCGGGTGGAGGGGGCGGTGGTACCGATCAGGTGTTGGAGGTGGACGAAAAAATCCCACAGTCGCGGTTCAAATTTGCCACGGTCGCAATCGGTAATTGGGAAAAAAACGCCGCAAATCGCGGCCTCGTCCCACACCTGGTAACGAATAGTCTCACCCGGGGTAATTTTGAAAAATTTGATTGAATTTGTTAAAAGATTTTGCCAAAAAAAAAAGTCAATTGAAAAAAAGTTGGGTGTTTTTCTTTTTATGTTCGTTTCTTAGTTTCCAATTCCTTATTTATTGTTGGTGAAGAAAAATGTTGACGATCCATTTGGTTTACGGTAATTTTTTTATTCAATTTTTTGTCCAAATTGTTTTTTCCATCGTCGAATTGTATCGTGACTGGCTCAAAAGTTTTTCGTTTAAATTGGCGCCATTCCTTTGTTGTGTGCTTTCTTTCTTGCTTAAACTAAGTAAAAATTATTATTTTCCATAATTATATTTTCGAAAATTATCTAGTATTTTTTTTTAATTTGACTTAAGAATTTTAATCATGTGGAAAAAATATTTGGTTCTTATTTTGAAAAAAAAAATTTTTGTTGAAATTAAAAAAATTGAAAACAAACCATTGAAAATTATTCCTAAAAATCTTTTATAAACAGAGACAGAAAAAAAAATGCGTGATGATCTCATAAATACAAATCAAAACAAAACATTTAAAACATTTCACCCATTTATTCTCAGTGCTGACGCAATTGTTTTTTCCATCTACGAATTGTGATTGGATTAGCTCCTAATTTGTTTCGTCATTTTTCGTTGTTAATTTGTGCCATTCCTCTGTTGTGTGCCCTCTTCGGAAAAAATGGATTTAAGTTTTTCTTATTCCCCGGTTGGGGTCCCCGACCCCCGAAAAATTTGACCGTCCCTGACCCGGTCTCCGACATTGCATCCCCGACGCTCCCTGTTTCCCGGCATTCCTTTCTCATAAGGGTCGGGGATTAACTTTAACTTAAATTGTCAGGGTTTTTAAATGAAATTAAGTTGACATAAATTAAAAAAATTGAAAACAAACCATTGAAAATTATTCTTAAAAATCTTTTATAAACAGAGAGCATTTTGCCCAGAGACTACGTTTCTGCATTTTTTTGGTAAAACATAACAAACCCATTACAGCCGAGCATTTTTCAGTTTAGATTTTTTCGAAATTTACTTAAAATTTTTTAAAGTAAACTATTTTTCTTCAAAATTTTATTAATACCTTAATTTTTAAAACAAACAGAGCTAAATTTTTGAACCTTTTTAATGTATTTTTATCATTAGTAAAAATACTACTGTATAAACAGCATAAAAAGGAGGGGAAGAGGGAACTTTATTTCCAATTCTTCTCAAAAGTGAACTTTTAAGGGGGGATCCGTAATGCGTTTCGGAGCTCAGCTCACATTTCGGCGCAGGCTCGTTTACTGCTTCCGTGTTGACATTGTCGGAGTGGTTAAACTAGGGTTGCATCGACCCCGACCCCGACATTTTAGGCCATTTTTCGGGTTTTCCCCGACCCCCGCTTCCAACCCCGACAAACCCCGTCCCCGAACCTCCATCGACTCGGGTCGGGCGGGTTCCTACCCTATAATATACCCATAAAAATTCATCCTTGGCAATATAAATTGAGCATTTGGTGTCTTTTTGCCATGAAATTGGATTTTCATGCGTGAAAAATAAAACTATTATTCCGTCAATGAGTGCTGGTGCGTTTCTTTAATCCGCCATTTTTACTGAATTTTCATAAATCATGTCACAACTTTTCTCAGAAGCAACCAAATCAACACATCTTGGTGTTGTAAAATATCCCTTGGATTACTCTATTAGCTTGTTAAAATTCAAAAAATTTCATTTACTTCCTAAAATAAGGACAAAAAAATTTGGCTAGATGTATTCAAAAACCCAGTCAAAATGGCGGATTTAAGAAACGCACCAGCAGCCCGTCAATGTGCAATAAATAATGAAAAAAACTTGATGAAAATCATAAGTTTCATTTAAATCATAGATTAGATAAAGCATACGACAAATATTTATCTTTTCGGGGCGTCTGTTCATATGCTATGAAGAAAGGGGGCCACCAGCGTTTCGTCCCCCGTGTTTCGGCCCCCGTTTTTCGGCCTCGGGCTCGTTTCGGTCCCAAGACAAAAATAGAAAAAAACTACCCAATTTTTTTGAAAACTTAACCCCTTAGTTTTTTGAAAAACTTACCCCCTAGTATTTTTGAAACCTTTTTTTTTAAACCTGACCCTAGCTTTTTTGAAAACCTCCCTCAAACTTCAAAAGTAGAGTTCGATTTTCAAAAAAAATTTTGAAATTTTTTTAACCTTACCTAGTTTTGAAAACTTTAAAAAAATGCAATTTGCGCATAGTATTTTTAAAGTACTGGTAAGTCAATTGTCTATTACACCAAGCCTGAGGGACCCTCGAAAAAAAGGTTTTTAGGGTTTTTTTACAAGTTTTCGGCATCTTCGATTTTTATCACATATTTTGCATCTATTTTGGTTTTTCGGTTTTTAGCACCTAAAAATCCGGTCCCTAATTATGAACCAATTTTAAATGTGTTTGTTTTGAGCAACGCTATAACGCTGCTATGATGAATTTAGGGCGGATTAAGAAACAAACTAGCACTGTAAAAAACGAAAAAAAACTCTTTGTGAAAAAATTGACATAACTCTCAAAAATAAATTTCTTGAAATTTGGATGGCAATAGAGTCAATTAAAGCTATTGGACGGTACATACCAGATTGACAAATCTGGAATTTTTTGTTGCCATAGACACGCTTTTACTATGAGTTTGGCACCGTAAAAATGTATATCACGAATTTTAATCGTGAAATACTAGTATAAATAAATAAGCTGAATTCTATGTTTGTTTCTTTATCAATATTTGTTTTTTCCATCTACGAATTGTGGTTGGATGACTCCTAATTGTTTCGTTATTTTCACTAAATTGGTGCCATTCCTCTTTTGTGTGCCCTCTTTCTTGCATAAATTTTGTTCAATTTCATCAAAAATTTGATATTTTCATTTTGGTGACAGTATCCTTAATTCTACTTATCCTTTCGTGAGTCCAAATTTTTCATCCATTTCGTAATCGTTCTATGACAATACCATTTGTTTTTTCGGTTTGAAATTGGTCCCATTCGCTTGTGAATGTTTCCTTTTTGCACAAATTCTTTTTTTTGTTTAAGTATTTTTGTATACTTTTTCTTTTTTGTTCTTCAGTTATTTTTATTATCTTCATTCTATTGCCTTTTCCAGGAATAACTTTAACTTATATTGTGGTGTTTGTAATGAAATATAGTTGACATAATTTATCTTTTTATTATTATAAAATCAGATAAATTTTCATTAGTAAAATTTTTTTCTAATTAATATTTAAATAGAAAAGAGGAGGAAATCGTTTCCGTGACCTAAAATATCCAAGCAATTTCTAAAAAATTTCTGGCAAATAAAAAAAAACAGTTACGTGCGGTTGACTCAACCCAAAGTCTGGCCACCTTTTACTTAGTAGTTATTTTCGAAATTTACTTAAAAAATTCTCGAATTGACCATTTTGGTGCCAAATCTGTTAACAAATTACATTAAGATTTTCGTAATTTTTTCGGCGGCGCCTATGCTAAATTTTTTTTCATTAAAATTTTTGACTAGACTCCCTTCTTACTAGCGCATAATATTTTCGCATCTTGCGCAAAAATACGAAAAGGAGAACCCCAAAAAGGCGAGAATGGAAGAAAGTGAGACGAGCAATATCCCTGTTGTATTGGTAAATTTCGTTTCACACCTAAAAATCATTGTCCAAGTGCTCCACTGTCACATGGTGTTACGACAATTGCGGATCGGCAATTGCCGCCGACGATGTGAGGCTCAATATTTAAGAATTAATTTTGCGCCAAAACGGCCTCAACGGTGGCGCCAAACTGGACGGGTCCCCCATCAGATACCAAAAGATATAACAAAACTCAATATTTCAAGGATAATAATTTAGGAGAAATTAAGGCAAGTTCACGGGCTGTCGCCCAATACCAAGATTGTTTATTTGTTAGCTTCTGAGAATAAATTTTTTTTTAAAATTCAGTAAAATGGCGGATTTAAGAAACGCACAATTTTGTCAAAAAAATCAACTGTTTAATCCGCCATAATTTTCCTGAGCATACGGTCTCGAAAGCAAAAATTAACATTCCAACATTTCGACGAAATTCACCTTCACTTGCACCAAACTTTTCACCATTTGCACTTCAAGCAATAATTTCGAAAAAGGAATGCCGCCGTGCCGCCGCCGAGAAAAAGATTCAAAGATTGTGTTTTGGTAAAAATCTTGTCATGAATGCAAATGATGCGGATTTTGAGATAAATGAGGAAAAAACTACGCGAATGCGCGGGTGGGGGGGCGGTGGTACCGATCAGGTGTTGGAGGTGGACGAAAAATCCCACAGTCGCGGTTCAAATTTGCCACGGTCGCAATCGGTAATTGGGAAAAAAAGCGCCGCAAATCGCGGCCTCGTCCCACACCTGGTAACGAATAGTCTCACCCGGGGTAATTTTGAAAAATTTGATTGAATTTGTTAAAAGTTTTGCCAAAAAAAAAAGTCAATTGAAAAAAGTTGGGTGTTTTTCTTTTTATGTTCGTTTCTTAGTTTCCATTCCTATTTATTGTTGGTGAAAAAATGTTGACGATCCATTGGTTTACGGTAATTTTTTTTATTCAATTTTTTGTCCAAATTGTTTTTTCCATCTACAATTGTGATTGGATTAGCTTCTATTTGTTTCGTCGTCATTTTTCGTTGTTAATTTGTGCCATTCCTCTGTTGTGTGCCCTCTTCGGAAAAAATGGATTTAAGTTTCTCTTATTCCCCGGTTGGGGTCCCCGACCCCCACAATTTTGACCGTCCCTGACCCGGTCTCCGACATTGCATCCCCGACGCTCCCTGTTTCCCGGCATTCCTTTCTCATAAGGTCGGGGATTAACTTTAACTATATTGTCAGGGTTTGTAAATGAAATTAAGTTGACATAAATTAAAAAAATTGAAAACAACCTTGAAAATTATTCCTAAAAATCTTTTATAAACAGAGACAGAAAAAAAATGCGTGATGATCTCATAAATACAAATCAAAACAAACATGTAAAACATTTCACCCATTTATTCTCATGCTGACGCAATCGTTTTTTCCATTTGCGAATTGTATCTGGACTAACTCCTAATTTTTTAGTTATTTTTCGTTCAATTGACGCCATTCCTTTGTTGTGTGCTTTCTTTCTTGCTTATTTTTGTTGTATTTCATCATAATTTGGATAATTTTCATTTTGTGACAGTATCCTTAATTATACAGTATCCTTTTGTGATTCCTAATTCCTTCATCCATCTAATAATTGTTTTATGACAATCCCATTTGTTTTATCTGCATAGAATTGGTCCCATTCCTTTTTGGAATGTTTACCTTTTGACATAAATTCTTTTTTAATTTTAAATATTTTTGTATATATTTTATTTTTTGTTTCTTATTTATTTTTGTCTCTTCATTCCAAATTCCCTTTTCCATTTGTTATTTCCATCCGACTACTCTCAATTCTCAATATTTCTGCTTCAATTTTTCCGTTCTTTCGATGAATATTCTCCTCTTTTCTTGTAGTCATTTTTCATTTGGTTAAATTTCTCAATATTTTATTTTTCGTTCATTTGTCTCATTGCCAAATTGTTGACCATTTCTTTTCTTCCATTCTCCACTTTTTTGTGACGAATTGTCCTCTTCTCCCATTTCTTCACCGTCCCAATTTTCATCAAAAACTTCGTTAAATTGTTCCTCCATATTTTTTTTTTGCTCTTTGAATATTGTGTCCTCCCTTTGTTGCGCATTTCTTTTTCCCCAATTGTCCTCAAATATTTCATCAAATGTTTTTTGCTGCTGTTTTATCTTTGTCAAATAAACTTTTGAAATAAATTAGTTCCAATATAAAATATAAAAATTAATTTCCACATTAAAAAAAAACAATTTATCTTATGTTATTTGAAATGACAAAATTTACTATGTAATGTAGAATAATATTATCTGTTTAATTAAAATCGATGTATAAATTGCCCCATTATTTTTATTATTTTTTTTATGAAATGTCATATCAATTGAAAGAGGCAAAATTAAATAAAAAATGAAATTAATTATTTAATTTTTTTTTTCTTCTCAATTAAATAATTGAAAATTCCTATTAAAGTCGTAAAATATGCGCATAAATAAAAAACATAAAAACTATAAAGGCAATTAAATAATAAATAATAATATAAGGAAAGCCTTTTATTACGCTTTTTTACCATTTCCTATGAACCGACCGAAGTGAATATTTTGCCTTAGGTGGTGTTTCTCAAAATATTAAGATTCTTTTTCGTACATACATACGTAGAAGTCATGGATGAAGCTGTCTTATAAAATCGGAGATTAAATTATAATGAAAGGCGAAATGATAAATGATGACTAAAGCGCCCGGATTTGTATGGATTTCCATATTTTTTTTTCGCGCCAAAAGTATAAAAACCTTCTAGCTTGGTTTGAAGCTTCTAGGATGAAATTTTATTTCCTTATTTTCCATACATTTCCATATTTCGCGTTTTTCCATATTTTTGTTCATATTTCGGCATTTTGAAAATTCAAGAAATCCCCTATAAAATATATTCGTTTTCAAAAATTTTCTCGGCGGCGCATGTCGGCACCGTCTCCCCTTCATTTTTTAAAATTAAAATTGATGTTTCATTTCAAAGCCGAACGTTAAAAAAATTGCCATAAGTAACAAATATTTATAAAAATGTTGCGATTAGAATCCCTTTAGTTTTTATTTATAGAAAAATATATTAAATATTTGCGGTTTTCGTTTGGTCGAAAATTGATTTTTTCGATTTTTCGTTTTCGTTTCGTTTTTGTAGAAAACTTTGTTTTCTTTCTTCATTTCTTCGTTAAAAAAAGAAAAAAAAATTACAACCCCTAAAGTTTTTTTATATTGAATTTTTCGATTATAAAAATTATAACAATACACACATTATATTAATTTTAAGCAATTGGTAGCCACTGAACTCATTTATATTTTGCATAATGGAATAACAAATTGAAATTTCAATAATTTAACAAAACAAAACGCAATTGGTTCTGGCTAATCGCCTTATCAAACTTTCGTTTCATTCTACCAAATTCCATAATTCTGTACCATTCTAAAGATTTATGATTTTATAATCTTTGATTAAGCATTGCTAAGCCATTGAGAACTCACAAAAAATTTACAACATGAAAACGAAAAAAGCCAGAATCGTTTCAACTTTCAAATATTCATTTTAATTCAGTTTTTAAAAAAATGTATTCCTTATTCATCATTCCACTTATACTCTCCTGAGATCTTCGTCATCAATGACCATTCATTCTTACTGTACTTTTTGTGGCAATAATTTATGGCTTTGGAGTGGTAGAGGGACGTTCTTGACTTAACTTTTCGT